>CP139504.1:405627173-405789456 GCA_021014915.2 Artemisia tridentata subsp. tridentata
TATTTGTAAGAGGGTTCGTGATTTTTGAGCTGAAACATTTACGGTGTTCGGCGGGTGTCACAATGAAAGAAGATAATGGTTCCTTGCTATGTATTTGTGAGGTATGCATGAATTTAAGTGAGGTGTGTTTATGTATTTTTTCAGTCATCACTAAGTATAATTAGTAGTGGTTTGTTAAAAGGGGTGAATACTTTTTGGTGAAATGTTTGGTTACCGTTGCACTTAATCTTATAGAATTTAACACTTTTAGTTGTAATAGAAATACACCATAAATACAACTAATCAGTTATAAATTTAACACAAGTAAACGTACGAATTTGTACCATAAATTATATATCCAAAAATGGATTCGTCCAAAACAAAAAAGAAATACAAAGTTGTGGCATAATTTAGCCACAAATGTCAAGTAAATTATACCTTAGTGTGGTAAATTCCGAGAACGCCTATTACAACAGTGACTACAAGCTCGTTTGATTTTATCTTTTCTTGGTCTCTAACCTGAAAACAAATCATGTTATATTATTTAGTAAGAATCGCTAGAGTTAAAAATCCTGAAAAAACAACAAATTGCTAACTCAAGCTTACCCAATAATAACACTTTTGAGCATAACACTTATGAGCATAAAAGGCTCCATCAACCATAGTGTTCTTGTTTCTATGTTTTGAGGGTTGAAATTTTTGTGATTTTGTTTCGGATATAAGAAAAGGAAGAACGAAAACAAGCTCAAATTCAAGATTCAAGATCTTTATTTTCGAAAACCAAACACAAAAGAGATAATGCTTGTGTGGTTTGGTGAAAGAGAATAAGAGAGAGGCATCTGGTGTTTGTAATGTTAGGGCTAGGATATATATATATAGTGTTAGTGAAGTTAAAGGTGGTCAATTATGTGTAAGAGGGGTTGGTAAAGTTTGGTGAGAGAGATTTATTGTTTTAGTTGGTGTCACAATGAATGCAAACTAACCATCAACAAGGATAAACAATTGCTACTACTTTAGATGGCTAACCAAGAGCCTTTCTATGAAATATACACATGGAGCATGAGACCAAGTTGCAACCTTGGATATCTTCTTGTCAAAATAATGCAAAGTGATCAATATTAATTTATGGGCGGAAAGCAAAAGGACGGAGGTGGCTAACTATACAAGATCTAGGTTTTCTTAGGGGAGTGTTTTAAGAGATGAGTGAATGTTATTTGTAAGAGGGTTCGTGATTTTTGAGTAGAAACATTTACGGTGTTCGGTGGGGTATCACAATGAAAGAAGATAATGGTTCCTTGCTATGTATTTGTGAGGTATGCATGAATTTAAGTGAGGTGTGTTTATGTATTTTTTTAGTATCATCATAATATAGTATAATTAGTAGTGGTTTGTTAAAAGGGGTGAATACTTTTTGGTGAAATGTTTGGTTACCGCTGCACTTAATCTTATAGAATTTAACACTTTTAGTTGTAATAGAAATACACCATAAATACAACTAATCAGTTATAAATTTAACACAATAAACGTACGAATTTGTACCATAAATTAATATCCAAAAATGGATTCGTCCAAAATAAAAAAGAAATACAAAGTTGTGGCATAATTTAGCCACAAATGTCAAGTAAATTATACCTTAGTGTGGTAAATTCCGAGAACGCCTATTACAACAGTGACTACAAGCTCGTTTGATTTTATCTTTTCTTGGCCTCTAACCTGAAAACTAATCATGTTATGTTATTTAGTAAGAACCTCGCTAGAATGTTTACCCAATAATAACACTTTTGAGCATAACACTTATGAGCATAAAAGGCTCCATCAACCATAGTTTTTTGTTTCTATGTTTTTAGGGTTGAAATTTTTGTGATTTTGTTTCGGATATAAGAAAAGAAGAACGAAAACAAGCTCAAATTCCAGATTCAAGATTTTATTTTTGAAAACCAACACAAAAGAGATAATGCTTGTGTGGTTTGGTGAAAGAGAATAAGAGAGAGGCGTCTGGTGTTTGTAATGTTAGGGTAGGATATATATATAGCGTTAGTGAAGTTAAAGGTGGTCAATTTATGTGTAAGAGGGGTTGGTAATGTTTGATGAGAGAGATTTGTTGTTTTGGTTGGTGTTACAATGAATGCAAACTAACCCTCAACAAGGATAAACAATTGCTACTACTTTAGATGGCTAACCACGAGCCTTTCTATGAAACATACACATGGAGCATGAGACCAAGTTGCAACCTTGGATATCTTCTTGTCAAAATAATGCAAAGTGAACAATATTAATTTATGGGCGGAAAGCCAAAGAACGGAGGTGGCTAACTATACAAGATCTAGGTTTTCTTACGGGAGTGTTTTAAGAGAATGAGTGAATGTTATTTGTAAGAGGGTTCGTGATTTTTGAGCTGAAACATTTACGGTGTTCGGCGGGTGTCACAATGAAAGAAGATAATGGTTCCTTTCTATGTATTTGTGAGGTATGCATATATTTAAGTGAGGTGTGTTTATGTATTTGTTTTAGTAGTCATCAGTAATAACTAAGTATAATTAGTCGTGGTTTGTTAAAAGGGGTGAATACTTTTCGGTGAAATGTTTGGTTACCGCCGCACTTAATCTTATAGAATTTAACGCTTTTAGTTGTAATAGATATACACCATAAATACAACTAATCAGTTATAAATTTAACACAAGTAAACGTACGAATTTGTATCATAAATTATATATCCAAAAATGGATTCGTCCAAAACAAAAAAGAAATACAAAGTTGTGGCATAATTTAGCCACAAATGTCAAGTAAATTATACCTTAGTGTGGTAAATTCCGAGAACACCTATTAAAATAGAGACTACAAGCTCGTTTGATTTTATCTTTTCTTGGTCTCTAACCTGAAAACAAATCATGTTATGTTATTTAGTAAGAATCGCTAGAGTAGAAAATCCTGACAAAACAACAAATTGCTAACTCAAGCTTACCCAATAATAACACTTTTGAGCATAACACTTATGAGCATAAAAGGCTCCATCAACCATAGTGTTCTTGTTTCTATGTTTTGAGTGTTGAAATTTTTGTGATTTTGTTTCGGATATAAGAAAAAGAAGAACGAAAGCAATCTTAAATTCCAGATTCAAGATCTTTATTTTCGAAAAACAACACAAAAGAGATAATGCTTGTGTGGTTTGGTAAAAGAGAATAAGAGAGAGGCGTCTGGTGTTTGTAATATTAGGGCTAGGATATATATATAGCGTTAGTGAAGTTAAAGGTGGTCAATTCATGTGTAAGAGGGGTTGGTAAAGTTTGGTGAGAGAGATTTATTGTTTTGGTTGGTGTCACAATGAATGCAAACTAACCATCAACAAGGATAAACACTTGCTACTACTTTATATGGCTAACCACGAGCCTTTCTATGAAACATACACATGGAGCATGAGACCAAGTTGCAACCTTGAATATCTTCCTGTCAAAATAATGCAAAGTGAACAGTATTAATTTATGGGCGGAAAGCCAAAGGACGGAGGCGGCTAACTATAAAAGATCAAGGTTTTTTTACGGGAGTGTTTTAAGAGAATGTGTGAATGTTATTTGTAAGAGGGTTCGTGATTTTTGAGCAGAAACATTTACGGTGTTCGGCGGGTGTCAGAATGAAAGAAGATAATGGTTCCTAGCTATGTATTTGTGAGGTATGCATGTATTTAAGTGAGGTGTGTTTATGTATTTGTTTAAGTAGTCATCAGTCATCACTAAGTATAATTAGTAGTGGTTTGTTAAAAAAGGTGAATACTTTTTGGTGAAATGTTTGGTTACTGCTGCACTTAATCTTATAGAATTTAACACTTTTAGTTGTAATAGAAATACACCATAAATACAACTAATCAGTTATAAATTTAACACAAGTAAACGTACATATTTGTACCATAAATTATATATCCAAAAATGGATTCGTCTAAAACAGAAATGAAATACAAAGTTGTGGCTTAATTTAGCCACAAATGTCAAGTAAATTACACCTTAGTGTGGTAAATTCCGAGAACGCCTATTACGACAGTGAGTACAAGCTCGTTTGATTTTATCTTTTCTTGGTCTCTAACCTGAAAACAAATCATGTTATGTTATTTAGTAAGAACCGCTAGAGTTAAAAATCCTGAAAAAACAACAAATTGCTAACTTAAGCTTACCCAATAATAACACTTTTGAGCAGAACACTTATGAGTATAAAAGGCTCCATTAACCATAGTGTTCTTGTTTCTATGTTTTGAGGGTTGAAATTTTTGTGATTTTGTTTTGGATATAAGAAAAAGAAGAATGAAAACAAGCTCAAATTCCAGATTCAAGATCTTTGTTAAAGCCTAAAATCTATCCTAACCAATACAACTAACGTTAGGAAAGATTAAAGAAGAAGAGTGGCGCTTGAATATTAGCTTTATTAATCACACACTTAATCTTTAATACAAACCCTTGAACAATGATGACCTAATGAATCCCTAAGAGCACCAACCTTCCATATGGGGATGAAAGGTGCTATTTATACTTTTCAAGAGATGGGGTGGGCTTGGACTTGAGTTGGGCTTATACATGGATTACATTTAACTTGCAAACTTAAGTCCAAGACCATTGATTAAATAAACTAACTTATACAATGACACATTTAATACAAAAATTATAACGACGATGACCATCACTTTTTTATAAATCCTAACAATCTCCCCCTAAGGGATGGTCATTCAGATGATGCTCGGCGTGAGTTGCTCTTTTGTCTTCAATGTATTGTGCTTTGTATGTCGTTGCATAATAGTCTTTGTTCTTGTTCCTTCATGCACTGTGATCTTTAACGAATCGTCTTTGTGGTTGTTCTTGCCTTCATTCAGCATCTTCATGTGATTTTGACGTTGTGACCTCCAACATACTCATACCTCTTGAGCTTCATACTTATGCCTTCCTCACTTGATACTTGAACTTGTTCTTGACATCTTGATTAGCCTTTTGACTTTGTCTTTACACTTTGTCTTTAACTTGATCCTTTTGTCTTGAACTTTTACACTTGAGCTTTGTTGAGGATGATCTTCATAAGTATGAGTATGCTGAGGTGAAGATGTTTGATATATGTGATGATGGTTAATGGATGTTTATAGGTAGTTGCATAAAACTGTTAGTAATAATCATCCAGTGCTTACAGGTTGGGACTTTGAGAGCGTCAACAGCATAGTGTGAAGACTTTCTATAAATCCTTCCCCAAGCCGTTCTGTACCGGATACCCCCGAGAGGGCTTACACGGACACACCGAAGTGCACCCACGATTCAGTGAGTCGCTGGAGGTCACCTCACGACTGTAGACCATTTGAAGCACGTAACCATCATGATATAAATGGCAAGATCCGAAGATCTCATTAAGACTCTTGTACACCTTGTGTCCTTTTTGGCAAACACAAGGTATCATATTGGAAGTGTTCCTAAGAGATCTTTGCTGAATCTCATGGATCTAGACTCTATAATGTGCGTTTTGGTTTTAGTAGACGGAGGCATGGAGTAGAGTGCCACCTTTTCAATATCAACACATCTCGGAGTGAGAGGCCAATAGATTATGTAGTGTCCTCCGTGAGAAATGAAACAAATATCTTTTAAGAGATATTTGAGTGGCTAGGAGGGGTGGTACAGCGCGTCACTGGGTCCATGACGTCTTGTCTTCAATATCAGTATCACCTTAGTGAATACCGATAGCAGATGTATTGACCCGTTTTCTGTCCTAAGTTTTCATGGAGGGCTATTTCTTTTCACCCTTTCATTCAACTTTTCTTTTTAATTCTTCAACCCCTTCTTTCTCCTTTCTCATTTTACTCCTTTTTTCAATCTTACCTAAGGACTTCTAATTCTAATCTATTGGAATTGTCCTTGGGTAGATCCCTCCGACTCTGGCGGATCATAGGACATAACCTAACCATAATCACCTTATTACTCTATGATTATCCTAGATTATTTGATCACGAACCATAAACCTTTTGTGAAAATCTCTCAAAGTGTTTATGAATAAACACATTTTGTTAACACTTTGAGAGTTTTACATTTTTGAAATACTCCCCCTTCACATGTGCTCATGCATTTTTGATATAAATTTGCACATGTTGGGTAGAGTTCGCACTTTTGAAATGATCGATTTTCAATGAACATGACCTTTGCGAGACACGTTTACATCACTAGTTAGACTAGCTTGAAATTATTACCCGTCCCGGTCATATTCAATGATCATCTCTCGAATTGGTATATTCTACTCAGACAAGTCCTTTGCGAGACACGTTTACATCACTGGTTAGACCAGCTTGAAATTATTACCCGTCCCGGACAAGTCTTTTCGATAACGGACATTTAGTTTCGTCAATTCGAGGGTTAATACTGAGTCTATCTGGTTAAGAGCTCTCCTGAGATTCCATTCCACGAGCGTTGATCACATTTAATCACGTCTTCTCCCCCTCAAAAATAGCATGTAGTGATATTTTTGATATCAGTTGATTAAATGAGTGTCCTTGTGAAGAGATAGATGGATTTGCATGAAGTTGGGATATTTTGTTGTCTTTGAGTACGAGTCCTGATCAGTAATAATCAGAAGTCTTCCTTTAGGTGCGGGTTTCGTACTGATATATGCGAAAACCACTATTGGAGTGCGGGTTTCATACTGAAGAATACGAAAACCATCGTTAAGAAAGTGAGAGAAGATATATTCTCTCTCAAGCATATGTACACATCCGTATCATTGTTGAATGACATTTATAGACACGTACAGAATATCGATTATACAAGAGACATATCCGAAGAAGAATATACATCATTCATTCATTTTTTTTAACTAACTATATCTATCTATCTTACAGCGGAATAGTTTCAAGAAGTTTCGAGAAGACTTTCTAACTCTTTGGGAGTTAGGATCCGCATGCCAATTTGTCGAACTAAATTGTCGAATCTTTCCGTTGGAAGAGCTTTAGTGAATAGATCGGCGAGTTGGTATTCAGTCTTCATGAAAAATAGTTCCACAGTGCCCTCTTCTACGTGTTCCTTTATAAAGTGATAGCGGACTCTAATATGCTTGGTCTTGGAGTGTTGAACTGGATTGCACGAGATGGCTATGGCACTTTTCGAATCACAATATATAGGAATGTGGTCGAAAGTAAAGCCATAATCTGTGAGTTGTGTCCTCATCCATAGAACTTGGGCACAACACGCAGATAGAGACACATACTCGGCTTCTGCGGTTGATAACGCTGTACTGTCTTGTTTTCTCGATGACCAGCCTGCTAGCTTCTGTCTCAAGAATTGTGCTCCCTCGGATGTACTTTTTGCGGTTACTTGGCATCCAACATGGTCGGCATCTGAAAAGGCTGTTAGTTTAAACTCCGAATCCTTTGGATACCAAAGTCCCATGTTAATGGTTCTTTGTAAGTACCAAAAGATCCGTTTAACCTCTTTGAGGTGAAGTTCGGTAGGACTTGCCTGAAACCGTGCTAATAAACAGACTGCAAAATGTATATCGGGTCGACTAGTAGTTAAGTACATGAGAGAACCAATCATGCTTCGATATTTCTTTGGATCCATGGGTTTCCCATATAAATCAGCACCAATTTTGGATGAAATGACCATTGGAGTACCAACAGAGTCACAATTTTCCATTCCATGTTTCTTTAAAATCTCAGTTGTATATTTAGCCTGGTTAATGAAAATGCCACGATGGGATTGATGGATTTGAAGTCCAAGGAAGAATTTTAATTCGCCCATCATAGACATTTCAAATTTACTTTTCATGAGATTTTCAAAATGTTTTTAATGTTTCGGATTGGTGGATCCAAAGATTATGTCGTCCACGTAAATTTGAACAATCAAAATGTCATCTTTAATTTTTTTAGTAAACAAGGTCGGGTCAAGTGTTCCTTTGGTGAAATTATTAAGAAGTAGAAAAGATGATAATTCATCTTACCATGCCCTTGGGGCTTGTTTCAAATCATAGATAGCCTTCTTTAGTTTGTAGACGTAGTCGGGATGATCTTTGTCAACGAATCCATCTAGCTGACTCACGTACACTTCTTCTTTTAGAGTTCCATTCAAGAAAGCCGTCTTGATATCCATCTGATAGACCGTGATGTTCTTGTGAGCCGCATATGCTAAGAAAATCCTGACTGCCTCAAGCCTTGCTACTGGCGCGAATGACTCTTCAAAATCTATCCCCTCTTCCTGTCTGAATCCCTTGGCCACGAGACGAGCTTTGTTGCGAATTACAGTCATCTCTTCATCCATTTTGTTCTTCCATAACCACTAAAGATCAATGACGAGTTTGTCGATTGGTCTCGGCACTAAATCCCAAGTGTCATATAATTGATATTGGAGAAGTTCTTCCTGCATCGCTTCAATCCAAGCATTGTCTGCCATTGCTTCCCGAATGTTCTTTGGCTCTTTTAGACTGACTGAGCGGCGAAGAAGCACAAGTCGCAATTGGTGGCGAGCTGTCTTCTCGTCTATATTGGCCTTGAAGGTTCACCAATAACGTGTTCTATTGGATGGACTTTAGTCCACTGTAACGTAGACGGGTACATTGGATCTAACAAATGCGTGTTGGATGGTTCTTGTAACCTAGAAGAAGATTCTGCAGATTCTGTTGAAAATGGGTTTTCGAATGGTTCTTCTTCTAACACAGCATCATTTTGTTGTTGTTCTTCTTGAATTGGTATGGTTTGGGTTTGCTCATCAACTCTTAGTAAAACAATTTCAATAACTGGAATTGGTGGAGTAGATGTTGATGCCGTTGAGGGAGTTGGTGCGTCAGCTTCGATTGTTGTTGCTGTTGGAGTATGCTCGTGTCATAATTACTAATTATATGGCTAGACATATGTGAGCCTATGGGGTCACACACATATACACTGAGGTGCCACTTTATATATTATGTTTATCGTATTTACGATATATAAATAACCGTAAGTAACTAGGAACCGCTATTGGGCTTCTAATGACTAAGTAATGGACTTAATCTATTGGACTTGGAAAACAAATGGGAAGCCCATTTGAGCCCATTTGATGGCCGGCCTATAGGAGACTTCCAAGGGAAGTTTAGTTTTTGAATTTGGTCAAATTATATGGAGTGATCTCCTCCTAATAATTAGGAAAACTAACAAAAATAAACTCTCCCCTCTCTCCCTAAAAGTGTACGGCACAAACAAAAACAAAACCTAGGGTTTTGGTTTTTTCCATCTCTTCTTTGTATCTTGTTTATTCAAAGGAGATTAGCAAGGTTACGGGGGTGAAGGACTAGCATCCATTGGCATACGGTGAAGTGTAGTGTGGACACATCATAGAGGTGATCTCCTTTGTTCACTTGTGGTTCTTATTCCAATCGATCCATAAGTATTGGTGGTGACTCCCGGATCACGCTACAAAGGTATAAGTTGTTTGTTTAATTGTTTTTGATTGATCATATGACTCTATGGATCCGATGTTGGTGATGTTCTTCCGCTACGTTTATGTATTTGATATGTTATTTTATTATTACATCACCTAGTGGTATCAGAGACATCATATGATGTCATATGATCATCAAGTATGCGTAAAAATGGCTAAAAAACGTGTTTTTAATGGATTTAAAAGGATCATTTTGAAACAGCCCCAAGGGCTTATTATTTGATGATAAGTGGACCCTTTTGGGGCCTAATGATCTGGACTTTTTGATCCTATGGCCATTTGTTATGCATACATTAATTGTTTACTTGTTTGGTACCCGTAAAATGGCCTAAAACGCGTTTATTTGATAGTTTTGTGAAACAATTTCAAATCAGCCCATGAGGCTTATTTTTCTGTGGAAATATGATGTTAAGAAGGTCCTAATATTAGTGGGTTTTGAACCAATGGCCATTTGTCACGCGTACCAATCGGGGTTTTAATTCTTGTTAATTATTTCTTCGATTTCGTTGGCTAACAATTTAATTCTAGTTAATTCATTTTGTTGTCCATGGCAAATACATGCATGTTTGTCCATGGAGTTAGACAACACCTTGTAATGATCATAATTTTAATGTATTATTATGTGTATATGCAAAGCCGATGAAAACCTAGACCACTTAAGCATTATGATGTTGTGATTGTTGGTTGTTTTGTTTGTTTTTGGGATTTGCCATTGTTTCGGCACTTTTGTAATGTATTTCATTTTGGTTTTGCCATTTTTTGGGCATTTTTACAGTATATAGAAAGTAGATTAGATGTACTTTACTTTATATATCATGTAACCGAATGCTTGGAAGCAAATGGCAAAAGAATGAAGAGTTTTGGACCAAAAGTAGCTGCTGGACACCTGATGGGAAAATGCGATTTCCAGGAGATTGGTAAGGTATTTTTGGCTAAATTTTTTTGTGCAGATCCACAAGACATAGGCCTACAACTTTGTCAACTGGGCCGAAGCATGAGGAGGTCATCTTCTAGACCTTTTGGGCCTCCAAAGTCAGAAAAACTGGGCTGACAGAATCATGTTTTCATGTGCATTATGGGCTTTTACTTGCCCATGATTGTCTTGGGGCAAGTGGGAGCCCTCCGTGTGGTTGTGGTTTATGTCCCTAGTTGACTCTTGGTTCTCGTGATGGCTCACGAGACCAAGCATAGGATTTTCATCGGTTGAGGCTTTGCATATTGTGGTTGTATGTTTGTTTGGTTGTTTATGTATGTTGTGACTACATGTAAAACGAAAATTGTTTTCTTAAAACTTGAAACGAAACTTAAAAATCATTGTTTTCTAAATAACACTTAAACTAGTTAAGGTTGTTTATTTATTTATTGTATTGTCCAAACTTAATTATAATCCACTTAGGATTTATATTAGTCTTGAAAATGGACAACTTGACACACATAAATTAAAACAATGATTAGACTTAAGTTAAGAAAAGTTTTTAACTTGTGCTACGAAGAATGAATGCATGCTTCTTTCGTACACGTTTTTTATCCACATCAAAACATTTTACCCGTCAAAATTTAAGTCATTGCCGTCCAATTATGAGAACACTTGCAATTACCTTTTGGCTATGGTCAGACCTAGGTCAAATTGTAACCCAAGGTGACTATTCTCCATGCGTCAGACCTAGGATTATTCTCACATGTTTTCAAATTGGATGACTTAATCGAGTTATGCGGTCAGACCCTGACCCGAGGCAAAGATGGGACTAAACATGCCAGCTTGACACTAGTTGCTTGTTCACTAGTGCCATGAGTCCCATAAAGATCTAAGAGTTGCACATGTAATGCAATTGGTCGACGTTACCTACCTATTGAATCCACCATTTCTAGCAGATCAACTGCATTAATGGTCGAACCTCAATGAGGATCTTAGCCTTTTCGTAAATTAATTGTTTTAAATTCTAAACATGGGGTAGTTAATTTATAAAAGGATAATTATAGAAAATACTAAAAATGAACTTTGTAAATTCAATTAATGTATTAATTCAACACAATCCGTAAACAAGAGTTTGTTCTTTTCTTGTTAAAAGGACAAACTAAGTCGATCTTTCCTTGTATGGAAGTGACTTATTCCTATCCTTTTACTTCATGCGGAAAGCCTTAATAGGAATATTTGAATTTCCCTAATTCTAATTAAACTCAAATAATACCTACTCTAGAAATCGTGATGTCTTGTAAAATTCAAAATGGTTAAGTATGGTTACACATCTTATTCCTTCAAGGTTGTTTTATAACCCTAGTTTCGGTTTTGAAACATTGAAGAAATATAAGATATTTGGACAACCAAGAATACGTGCACTTGACTTGACCTCTTTGGTCAGACCTTAGGGCCATTTCAACCCATGGCGAATTTTGCTCATTGGTCAGACCTTTGGCGATATTTGCATGTTCTTACTTTGTCAACTTATTTCGTACTAGCTACCAAACTAAAATGAGTTTAAATAATTAGAAGACGGAAGTATCAATAAACCGCAATGTGGTAAAGGCAATTACTAGCATGATTACCTAGCAGTTTTTCTTAACCCAATATGCCTACTAAGGTCCTACATACCCTTGTGGTAAAGTAGACCAATAATGGAGGAAATGCATGTCTATTTTCAAGTTAAAATAGCAATGATGGCTAGCCCATCATCTATATGTTAGAACTTGATGCACTTCCTTGAATACCTAAGTACATGTTTACTAGTCAAAGTGACTCACATTAGCAATAATGTGTAGATATTCAAAGAAAGATGGAAAGTATCCAATCACCACTCACTCTTCACTGGTGACGAAACACATGAAATGTTGTCTAATCCAGTGGGAGCTACATGATTATATTACTGGTGACGAAACACATGTAATGTTGTCTAATCCAGTGGGAGCTGTAAGTTTAATACCTTACAAGTTGCCCATCTTATTTCCAGATTGTCTTGAAATAATACATTACTTTCCACATGTTAAGCGTCATAGTTTATATAAGAACCATTGCATAAATTTTATGAGATAACTTGTCGCATTTCTGATGTTGCTTCCTGAAATGTTATCTATAAAATCGTTATGCATGATTCATTATTAAAACAATAAAGTTCTACATATCTATATTTTGATTTTGACTAAAAATCATATGTTATCTTAGACATTGTCATATTGCTCTCATGATGTTGTGCCATGCACAAGTGGGAGAAATCTTAATTGTGTGCAAGGTACAACACATAACAATATGACTAATAGTTTTTCATGACTGAAAGGTAAGAAACTAAAATTCTACTAGGACTTCTACACATAAAATGTAGGTTGCCCTAATTAGAACAAATATCAAGATAACATGAAAAGCTACTTCAACATATTCACTGAATTGTTTAGTAAATATGATTATGTTTTCTTGTAAAGTCATAATCATGAAGTATGAAATTAACTTGAATTTACTATTGAGGCCAAGTGTCGGCACTCATAATTACTTTAGTTGAATGTGTTTAGGTCTCTTGTAAAGACACAAAACATCAATTCCATTAATTGTTGAAAGACTTATAACGTAAAGTAAGACGTTAATTTGTTATGTCTTCTTGTTAAGACATGTACACTTACGACATAATAAATGTTTATGTTTTCTAGTCAAAACATGCACATGAAGTAAAGTATGCAGTAGGCTATAATTACTATTGATGCCATCTGGTTTGACTTGGTTGGCAGATATGTAAGCCAAAAGGTATAAGTTCATCTAATGAGTTGTGTGATAGTCTCACAATATCAGTCCTCATGGAATACCCCAACCTTATGGTATGTCCATCGTGGAAAATCAAACACTATTGATGTTGTTTGATCTTTGATGACTTAAACTCTTTTCCTCCAAAGCTATCAAGGTTAGAAATTGGATGTGCCATGTGTACACTCAATATGGTTCCAAACCAGAAGGAATTTAAGACACCATTGTATTATGGCATGGGATGAATCTCATTATGTCTTGATTGAAGTTCTGAATTTGTTAACTACCTAAGAGTAAGTAATTAACATACTAGAGTCAAGAACTAACGATGTATTTTGGATGTCCCACTTGAAAACAATTTATTGTTTCTCAAGATGCTGAGTATCTAGAGATTAGTCTCTACATACAAAAGCAAGTGGGAGCACCTTTAGATCTTGAAGTTATTCAAGAGCACCCTTCTGAGTACACTTGCTAATGTCATTCTAAGGTTGAACATGCATATGTTAAACCATAGATTGATATCTCTCATTCATAAATCCGCAAGGATACCTCTTGCACCTGAATGATATAGTTTTTATATCAATGCTGAGGGATATAAGTTAGAGGGTCATGGTGAACCTGCTAACTACTGAGATGCATTATCAGATATTGTATCTGATGAGTAGCTCAAAACTATGAATGTTAAGATGCAGTCCTTGAAAGACAATCACTCATGGAGCTTGATTGATCTCTTACCAATCAGTTAGACTGTGAGGTTTAAAATGAGTTTCTTGATGAGAAGACTCAAAAGGACAATCTTGTACACACATTTAATGCACGCGTAGTAAAAGGAGTTTACTCGTACTCAAGTAATTGACTATGATTAACTCTTCCTATCTACAAACATTAAATGTATAAAGATGATTAAAATTGTCATACCTGTCTTAATGGAAATGAAATATGACAATAGGAGTTCGGAACACCTTTCTTGTTGATTACCTTTGCGAGGACGATGAGTAATCAAAAGGGTTTATGAATCCATATAATCTTTTTTATGTATACCAGATACAAGGATCCAAGTGTGGATTAGATCATGCATCTAGGAGCTGAGATCTTAAGTTAATTATAAAATCATTAATTTGATTTTTATTAAATAAGATTACTCCTGAGTACACTGAGAGCAAGTAGGAGAACTGTATTTATTTTCTTAAATCTCATATGTCGTTAACATATTAGAAACAATATTCCATCTAAGCTAGACTTTAATCCTTAGTTTGGAATGAAGTTTCTCTTAAGGGATTTAGAAAATAAAACATACAACCTTGTTAAAATATGTTTATTAGAATAAACATAAGCGGTTATTAAGTCTAACACAATATGACACGTTATTGAGGGGAGTCTCAATGATCAATCTCACTTGATGAGATTGAACACATGAGTGGAAATCTTAAGTTCGACTAAAGGATTCATCATGTAAGTCATATTACACATTAGACTATGTATATATATCATTTGCATGAATGCAAGATGATTTGATAACAACAAATATCTAAGTGAAAGTCATTAGATAATTGTTAAACGAACATTATAATGGACCTACAAAGGACCAAAGATATGTTCAAACATTTACGAATATTTGAGGAACTCTGTTTTGTTTGCATACGCTGATGCTTATTTAACTGAGATGATACTCAACCCTAGTCGTGGTAGGATGTCATCATGAATGATGACATTGCTGACTAGATGTGCTTGACTGAGAGCACTAATGCATTATACATTAAAAGAATAAGAACACTTTATAGTTTGAGAAACTGTATAGATGACTGTCTAATATAGGTGTTTTGCTGGCTTCAAATACACTGGAATGTATTGTTGCAACACTCGTCTTGTACTTGAATGCACACATACAAAGGACAATCAACATTCAAATCTTTCATGAGTTTTGAAATAAGTATTCTCAAAGTTTACTCAGATGACTACTTTTTGTCTTGTACAACATGATTCGATCATGGTGGGAACATCGGATTCCGACCTATGAGTAGTCTTATGCATATCTGTTTTTTAGTATTTGGATAATGGAACTGTAAGTAGTCGTATTATATAATTGGTTCGATGAAATCAACACGTATTTTTAACCAAGGAAGAAATACAACGGAAGTTGTATTCCCGGGTCGTTATCCCCAACGAAGGCGTGAATGGAATTCGTGATCTCGAATCGTGCAACGTGTTTGAATGGTGAAAATAAAAGGATTTTGGGTTTTTAAGCTAAGAAATGTGAACATAAATTAAAAATGAATTAAAAGGCAAGAAAGACGGTAATCTAAAGTGCTCGAGATTAAAAACGAAAAAGAAATCTGGAAATACGTTTAAACCGGGAAAACCCGAGCCTAAAACGTCAAAACGATGAAATATAAACTCTACGGGTAACAAACTAATTTTCCTAAATTCTAATTAATAAAATAAAATTTTGAAAAAAAGAATTATATTTTTCTGATTAAAATTTAATTTAATATGAATTAAAAACTGAATTTAAATGAAAAATGAATTAAAAATACTAAATGGAAATGGAAAATTATGAAAAATTCCAGAAAAGTCCTAATTAATAAGCTGATAAAAGGAAAACTAAGCTGAAGTTACCAGCTTATCCAGATAAGCTAGAATAAGCTAAACGGTGGAAATAAGCTAAGGAAGAAAAAGCTTGGTTAAATATAAACTTGTGCAAATCATACCCAGGAAAGACCCAAGGGCAGATGGTGCTTGTGTGTTGTGTTGAGGCTTGGCTTAGCTGAGGTCCAGGGTTTGAATCCCAGCCTCAGCTTTTAGAAAATTATTTTTTTTTTCTTTTTTTTTCTTTTTACTAACTAATTAAGCACTCAAAAATAAGCAAAACTTATAACTGAAACTATTTTTGAAAAACACAAATAAGCTGAGAAATAAGCCAAAAAGGACTGACAGTTGGCTTAAAGGAATAAAACTAAGGGACAAACTTAGGAATAAGCTGTTAAGCTTATAGGATAAGCTAGGGGAGAAACTAAGTGAACTAGGGCAACTAGGGATACCTAATAAGCTATAGGAACAGAAATAAGCTACTAGGGAAAGCTAATAAGCACTGGGGAAGGGGTAAAAAAAAAAAAGCTAAGGTCTGCTGTGGTAACTAGGGTGCAGGGCAGAACTAGGTCTTTTCAAGGACTGAAAAAGCTACTAAAAGCTAATATAAAAATCTTATAAAAAATACTAGAAGCTAGGTGAGCTGGGGAGCTAATACTATCCCAAAATTCAGCTCCTAATATCTAAGTATGAGGCAATTAAAAATCATTGAACAGGCTGCAAAACTATGAAATGACAAAATGAAGGCTGCAATATTATACTATGGCTGAAAATGGGTAAACCTAAGAACAGACCTAAGGATTCTAATGCAAACTGACAAAGGGACTAGAACAAATCTGAAAATAGAAAAGTCAAGCTCAAAGAGATCCAAGCTTATCAGAAGCTTATGGGGATTTCTCAGCCCCTTTTGTCTGCACTAAATTGGCTGCTAACCTGCAAAAACCTTCAAAACAAACAAAATGCTGCTACAGACTGCTAGAATTAGACAAACAAATTAAGTTAGTGTTGACTCAAAAGCACATGAACCGTAGCAAGACCCAAATGACCCGTTTGACCAACTAAGCCAAACACCCTCTTTTTGACTGAAATGGAATTTAAAACTAGAAACTGCTGAACTAACTTAAGATACTGACTAATTAGTGATTAATTAACTTACTTAGGATGTGAAAAAGCAACTTATACCTGTTATTAAGCACTAAATAAGCAGATTCAGTGTTTAAGCTAATATGACTGTTTTTATCTTTTTAAGTGAAAATGAGATTTAAACTATTAATGACTATGAATATAACCTAAAATTACTTCAACTAGAGTACTTGAACAAAGAAAAGTGAAATAAGCATTCAAATAAGCCAGGGAACAGTATCAGTTGACTTTTTTTTGACTTTCTTGGGAAACTTGGAACAGAACAGAACTAAGCTATAACAAACTCACAAAAAGCTATGAAGAGCTTCGATGAGCTTGTATGAAAGGTATAAAGGCTTGTGTATTATGATAACAACTGGGGAACTCAACTTCGAATTAAAGAAAAGCTTGAATTTTTATAAAACTTGAAAATGGGTACACCACTGAATGAAATAAGAGTAAATAACTTAAAGGCAACTTGAATTGATAACTGAAGCATAAAAATACAACTTGTGAGAATAAAAACTATGACAACGTTTGAAATGTAAAAACTACTTAACTACACTACTAAACTACTTATGGTCTAAAGCAGTGACAACTGTTCTCTGTGTCTTCTCCTTCTTTAAATATCAACCCAAAAGCTTCATATCTCTCTTCTGATCAAATCCCACCCGTTGGTTTTGCTTAATTCAATTTCATTCGTTGAATGCCATTTTGGCGGGAAAATGAGATAGTGGGTTTTTTAGCCTTTTTATTAGGAAAGGGATACACGTGAAGAGTACTAGGAGGGGGGAAATAGGGTTGCTGGGGCAGAGGTAGGGGAGACATGTTGGTCTGGGGAGGACATGGTTTTGGTCTGGGGAAATGGAAGGTGGTTTTGGCGGTCATTTGGTTTTGGGAAGATGAGTTGACCCTGGGTTGACCGGGTTATTATAACAAAAGTTGGGTCGTGGGTTGGTGATGTGTGTGTTGGGCTGGGTTTATGGGTTTGGAGTTGGGTTTATTTAAATGGGATAAGGTTTTAGTTTTAGGATTTTATTTGGAATTAGTGATAAGGTTTAGGGGCCATTGTTGTAAATACTGAAAATCCAAGGATCATACTTGCCAAATCTGAAATTTATTCCAAAGGCCAATCTTGACAACTTGAATATAAATGTGGTCCAAACTCGTAATTTCCTTCCCCGTCCTCGGCTTTTCACGCTTTTCCAATCTTGTGCTCGGTTTTTGCTTGTTTTGCCCTGTTTTCGATCCTTTTGTACCTGAGACACATAAAAACACAAACCACGAATATTTGCAACATTATTTGGTCTATTTGGTTGTTTTCAGTATTTTTATGGTCTAAAATGGGCATAAAATGATGAGTATTTACACACTCATCAATCCCCCACACTAAGCTATTGCTAGTCCCTAGCAATCCAATCATATGAAGTAATGAAAGGAACCAAGTATACCCTGTTTTGATTTTTTATTAAATGCGAGAAATTTAAACTAAAACAAAAATAAACAACATGCTTGATTGTCAAAAATGGTATCATGGAACGGGATTCACACAAAATGGGTGTCTCCAGGGAATTGTAATCGTCATCCTCTTTTTATACTCCCAACTAAGCTTAAACTCAATGTGCAAATGTTTTTGTAAAATGCTAACACTACTTATACCTAATAATCTATGTAAGCCGAAACTTAACTTTTCACTCCCACAATTTATTCAAGTTAGGTGACTGTGCTCATTTTCAAAATTTTGACCGCAAAAATCGACATTTATTATGGTTGTTATTTGTTTAAGTCAAATACTAATTTACCGGGAACCTCGAAAATCTAAGGATCAAAAAGGGCCTTTTCCATGTAGCGGCTTTCTTCTCGGCACATCCCAAACCAGTTGGTTTTAGGTGACCAGGCTTTTGACACCTCACAGAGAATAATACCGGAGCTTTCGGGGTCTTTGAAATCAACAATCTACTAAATTACCGTTTAACTTTTATACAAAATTGACGAATCCAAGTTCAACTTCCGATTTAAATTTAAAAGAAAGCAATTTTCCTACATTTATTCATATAAATAACATATACATCTTTATTTTTGCAACATCAAAACTTATTGCATTTTGCAATATCATTCCATTTTTTTTTTTTTTCATTTTTTTTTCATTTTTTCATTTTTTTTCATTTTTTCACCTTTTTTTTTTTTTTTTTTTATAATATATATATATATATATATATATATATATATATATAAATATATATATATATATATATATATATATATATAATACGCTTTCTCAAAAATTAAAATAAAAAGTTGAACTCGGGCTCTATATCAAAATTGTATAAAAATTTATTTTGCATAACAACATGATTTTGACGTTCAAACGTTTGAAAACAGCACGTATTTAATCAGATTAGGATTTTCTGGGAGGAAAAGCCATAGATTACTTGTATAAGCTCTAAAGAGAACCAACTACTCTACGCTTAGCATTTTCATTTGCACAAATCGTAAAACCTTAGTCTAACCGTTAAGGAAGCAGCCAGATCAACACTCTGGCAGAGTCGGGATTCCCTTTGTTCTAACCTAATCAAGACTAAACACTTCTTTTTTATTGCAATTTTTTATCTAAAAACGAAAAAATTTTGAAAATTTTGGCCAAAACGGGGGTACTAGGGCACTAGAAGGTACATAAGTGACAAAATTCGCGAGAATTCCCCCCCACACTTAGAATTGAATATTGCCCTCAATATTCAAAGTACCGGCTATTATGCCGACACTTAGAACGTAAAAAGGTAATACCAAGAGCCAAGTGTGGAAACGAAATCTCCGTTTTTCACAAAAAGGTCGAAAAGATATCCCTAGATAAACGTTAGTAAAAGGATAGGATATTGGGCGGCTGGATTGAAAACAGGCGCGGCAATCATCACAATCCAAGGGAAACCTGCAAACAAAGGCAAACAACACACAAACAGAGCACAGTAGAGGAATCCCCCCACACTTAGTGTCAGAAAATAGAAAGAAGTCAGAAACATGGGCGTTTACCCATGCAATGCTAATGTTTTTGCTTACCGAGTCACTAGCTTGACTCGACCCCGAATTCATTTGTTCTTGGGGAAGCATGTGGAAGAAAAAATCTCCATCGGACTTTCATTCAAAATGTTTGGATAAACATTGAAGTACTTGAAAGTTCCACTCCGATGAGATACATCCGGCTCAAAAGAATAAAAGATGCCGGGGTCAAAGATGGTGTCCTCACTCCCGAACGAGTGAAGAAGAGGAGAAATCACATTATATGTGATGAAGGGAAGAAAGATTTGTATGATTATCATCAAAAGCTCTTCATCATCAAAAGCAGATTTGTCATTAAAGCTCTTAGGTGGAATTGCAACAAAAGTCTCAGGAGGGAGGGTCGGGATGATCTCATCAATAAGTACACCTCCCCCCACACTAGAATCTTCCTCAAGATCAAAATAGAAATGATCATATTCTGGAGGAGATATGATGTGAGAGAGTTCACCGGAGAACTCCTCATGATAAAGATCATTCATATCAAAAAGAAATGAATCATACTCGGGAGGAGAGATATAAGCATGAGAAGTGGTACTGCCACTACTCATCTCCTCCGAATGATCAATATCAAAGCAAAACGACTCGTAAGTCGAGAGAGAAAGATCGGGATGAGACGTGGGATTGCCACTCGAAGATTTGACCGAGAAAAAGTCACTATCCTCAATGGGGATAGGAGATGAAGTTGGATTTTCATTTAATGCCTCGATCTTCGAAATGAGAAGATTGATATTCAATAATTTATCACGAAGTGCATCGTCCTTGATTTGAAGAATATCAGTGTCAATCTCTCCATCATTTGGGTCAGAATCCATCACGAGCTCAAAATCGATGTCTCCACAAGATAAAGAATCATTATCACTCGAAGTACAATCATTGTCAGAATCGGAAAACATCTCAACATGATCATCAGAAATGTCAAGAGGAGGCAAATCACACATATTATCAGAAATACCCTCAGACTCACTTGGGATTTGGACAAGATTCTCAACACTAGACGACTCCGTTTCCGGAATAGTGCTAAGATGCTTGTCCCCCATACTTAGAGAGTCAACGGGTTCTTCAGATGGTAAGACAGGTGCGATTGCAGATGCCGAATGTATTTGGATAGAATCCTCATCATCATCGTCAATGTAAGCGAAAGTCATGCAAAATTGGGCACTCACTTTAGCTGCTTGTTCTTCGGTTAGTAATTTTCCCATTGATTTTTCATTGTGAAATTGGGAACCTACTACCGGTTTGTTTTGTGCAGTGCGAACTTTCGATTTGTTTTCGATAATTGTCAATGCGTCCTTCGGAGTTCGATAATAGATATTGCCACCGGCGGCCGTGTTCAGCGAATCTTGATCGTTTTGCTTCAAAGCATGATAAAACATATCAATTTGTTGCAATTCCGAAAAACCATGAGGTGGGCACTTATAAAGAAGATCTTTGAATCGGTCCCAAGCCTCACCAAAATTTTCATCATAAAGTTGTTGAAAATTTGTAATATCGTTCCTAAGATTCGCAATCTTAGAATAAGGAAAGAAATGATTAACGAATTTAGAAACGAGATCTTCCCAAGTCGAAATCGAACGAGGGGGTTCTTTATCAAGCCAACTCCGGGCTTCCCCTTCGAGAGAAAACGGGAATAAAATCAACTTAATCGTGCAATCAGGAACATCCTTATATTTAACAGTCGAAGTCAACTTATTAAACCATCGGATGTGAGTGTAGGGATCGTCCCTTTCGAATCCATGAAATTGATTTGACATAACCAGTTGAATTAAACCGGGTTTTATCTCGAAGTCCTCGGAAAGAATTTCCGGTACGATGATGGCATCTTCGTAACCCTCGGGGGGTACTTGAAGTAATTCCGACATCGTACGCATGTCCGCCATGAGAATCAAAGATTATAGAGGGATTCATAGAATCAAACAGATAGAGGATGAGAGATAAAGAATTTAAACGAATAGAGGGTATGGAAAAGAATTAAACGGATAAGAGGGATAAGGAGAATCTTTTTGGGTTTTTAGAAACATTTTGAAAAATACAAAGGAAAAAGGAAAAATAAACTTTGAAAAGAAAATCTTTTTGGGTTTTTGATAAGAGAATATTTACGAAGATTCAAAACACGCAACGATAAACGAAAATTAAAAATTCGCGTCAGCCTTCCCCGGCAGCGGCGCCAAAAATTGGTTCGATGAAATCAACACGTATTTTTAACCAAGGAAGAAATACAACGGAAGTTGTATTCCCGGGTCGTTATCCCCAACGAAGGCGTGAATGGAATTCGTGATCTCGAATCGTGCAACGTGTTTGAATGGTGAAAATAAAAGGATTTTGGGTTTTTAAGCTAAGAAATGTGAACATAAATTAAAAACGAATTAAAAGGCAAGAAAGACGGTAATCTAAAGTGCTCGAGATTAAAAATGTAAAAGAAATCTGGAAATACATTTAAACCGGGAAAACCCGAGCCTAAAACGTCAAAACGATGAAATATAAACTCTACGGGTACCAAACTAATTTTCCTAAGTTCTAATTAATAAAATAAAATTTTGAAAAAAAGAATTATATTTTTCTGATTAAAATTTAATTTAATATGAATTAAAAACTAAATTTAAAAGAAAAATAAATTAAAAATACTAAATGGAAATGGAAAATTATGAAAAATTCCAGAAAAGTCCTAATTAATAAGCTGATAAAAGGAAAACTAAGCTGAAGTTACCAGCTTATCCAGATAAGCTGGAATAAGCTAAACGGTGGAAATAAGCTAAGGAAGAAAAAGCTTGGTTAAATATAAACTTGTGCAAATCATACCCAGGAAAGACCCAAGGGCTGATGGTGCTTGTGTGTTGTGTTGAGGCTTGGCTTAGCTGAGGTCCAGGGTTCGAATCCCAGCCTCAGCTTTTTGAAAATTATTTTTTTTTCTTTTTTTTTTCTTTTTACCAACTAATTAAGCACTCAAAAATAGGCAAAACTTATAACTGAAACTATTTTTGAAAAACACAAATAAGCTGAGAAATAAGCCAAAAAGGACTGACAGTTGGCTTAAAGGAATAAAACTAAGGGACAAACTTAGGAATAAGTTGTTAAGCTTATAGGATAAGATAGGGGAGAAACTAAGTGAACTAGGGCAACTAGGGGATACCTAATAAGCTATAGGAACAGAAATAAGCTACTAGGGAAAGCTAATAAGCACTGGGGAAGGGGTAAAAAAAAAGCTAAGGTCTGCTGGGGTAACTAGGGTGCAGGGCAGAACTAGGTCTTTTCAAGGACTGAAAAAGCTACTAAAAGCTAATATAAAAATCTTATAAAAAATACTAGAAGCTAGGTGAGCTGGGGAGCTAATACTATCCAAAACTTCAGCTCCTAATATCTAAGTATGAGGCAATTAAAAATCATTGAACAGGCTGCAAAACTATGAAATGACAAAATGAAGGCTGCAATATTATACTATGGCTGAAAATGGGTAAACCTAAGAACAGACCTAAGGATTCTAATGCAAACTGACAAAGGGACTAGAACAAATCTGAAAATAGAAAAGTCAAGCTCAAAGAGATCCAAGCTTATCAGAAGCTTATGGGGATTTCTCAGCCCCTTTTGTCTGCACTGAATTGGCTGCTAACCTGCAAAAACCTTCAAAACAAACAAAATGCTGCTACAGACTGCTAGAATTAGACAAACAAATTAAGTTAGTATTGACTCAAAAGCACATGAACCGTAGCAAGACCCAAATGACCCGTTTGACTAACTAAGCCAATGATGCGCGTGCGTATGTTGTAGTATAGTTTTAACACGTTTAGAATTCAAGTTTTAAATTTATATTTAGCCGACTTATCAAACACACACACACTTAACGAGCAGTGTACCCGGTCAGTATGAATATAGTGGTAAGCAGAGTGTCGATCACTAGGAGTGGAACGTATAATCTCGTTAATCTAATCAGTATTTTAATATCCTAACGCAAGGGGGTTTCAGCCTGAGAGACTGGCACAATTTGTTGTTTGCAATTAAATAATAAATAAACTAGTAGGCACGAATTCAGCAAGTAGCACACACGTACACAGATAGATACTCGAGACAATAAGAGGGCTGTCCTTATAATTAAGTAGATTGTCACTTGTTTTATTGATAGCTTTATATGAAGTGTATGTAATTAACCCTTTCTCGTTGGTCCTATTCTTATCGGCGAGTAAACCCTTAATGATTACTTATGTCTAAAAGTTATTCCTAAGTGATCAATTTAGAAACAACCGTGGGAGCCACACCTTGTCCCGCAGTCGGGTGCCCGCAAGCCACTAATAAACACAGAGGTTATCAATGCACTAATAAGTAGTAACCAAAGACATCAACATATAAACTTTAATTAATGGGAAAGCAAGTATTAAAGGGAGTGCAATCTTTCCGTTGTCACATTACACAAGCCACCAATCCTGATGAATTAAAGTTTGCTAAAACAATAAAACAAAACTACTTAATGAATTAAACATATGCAGCACCTTCTTACAGCTCTTGTATCTTCGATTTGGGTGTGCCTTGTGCTGCCTCCTTGACTGAATTCGTCCTTCTCTTCTGTTCGGTCTTTAGGTATTAAAATTCGGATCTCTTAATTCGTCTGGTCTACGGGGTATTTATAGTTTCTGTCTGAGGGAAGATGCGGCGCATCTATTAAGTAGATGCGGCGCATTGACTTAACTTCGCGTGGGGTCCAAGATTATAATATTCAGGAATATTCGTACACCGCCAGAAGATGCGGCGTAACTGCCTTTATAGATGCGGCGCATGTCCTCTTGTATCTTGGATCGTATCTGGTGATATCTTGATAGAGATGCGGCGCATGTCATTAGTGAGATGCGGCGCATCTGGAGCAGATTAGTCTTGATCTTCTTCATTTCAGCAGACTCTTCACATTATGCATGTTTTGCTCCATTATTAGTCCAAAATCGCCAAGTTTCACCAAATGCTTGTTTTCAACTGAGAATTACAAAAGTAAACGATTAAGTATCAATCCTCATACATAATATAGTAAAACAAGTCAAATTAGTAGGATAAATGATAGTAATAAAATGTACTTATTTGAGTTCATCAAATATCCCCCCACTTGAACTTTACTTGTCCCCAAGTAAACCTTAGAATTAAATCTTATGAAAATGTATCCTAAAAGATGTTAGGATTTATTTTTATATTTAAGCATGTATTCGTTTATTCATAATCACACAACTAAACACTTAACGAATTAGAAGTAAAATAAAATATCTCGATAAAAGCAAATCTAATCGTTTAACTGTCCAGTCGCGACGAATATCCTATCATAAGCTTGGCAAGTATACACATCTCCACCACTAAAGCTAAGGAATAACAAGTCTAAAGCGGTAAAAAGGGTTTTTAGGCTTAAGGGTTAATTATTCTTAATCACTATCGATCTCAAATTCCAGAAAAGGCGACAAAATCACAAATACATGATCGAATCCACGAACACGATACTTGCAATTGCTCAAATCCTTAACTCGAATAGGCTAAAGATAGGTCCAAACTTCACCAATAATAATATATCAAAAAGGGCGACAAAATCATAAATACATAGCCGAATCCACGACTACGATACTTAAGATTGCTCAAATCCCTAATCTCAATAAATCAAAGGTTTGGTTGGATAAAGAATAGGGTATGGATAATATTTGGGATATAAATTGGTGTAAAATGAAAAATAAACAAAACAAAACAAATAGATTAAAATCCTAAGTGTGGTTAATCACTATCCCAACCATCCCATGAATAAGACTCATTTCATTGAATAACTCACGCTTTAACACTTGAAACACACGCTTTAGGTAGACACGAATTATACTCAACAAGATCTTAATCAAAGAATAAACCTTAATTGGCGTTCCCATAACTGCCAATTCCCATTCAATCCATAAATATAGTACAACAAATAGTGGTGATATCGACCACTTACATAACTTTACATAAGTTGGTTTAACAAACTTCCAACACTCCCTTTTTTTCTTTTTCTTTTCTCATTTTTTTTTTTTTTTTTTTTTTTTTTTTTTTTTTTTTTTTTTTTTTTTTTTTTTTAACTTGAAACATAAACATAGATGTGTAAAATTTCACCACATCACTATAACTTTCTTTCCGGATAATTTTTCCATAATTTTCATAACTTCAGAAATAACGCTAATAGTGAAAATAGTAAACACACGAAAAATAAACTCAAAGATATACAATATTTACTTTCACTCCAATTGCATTGTGCAATTTCCCGACCTAACCAAAGATAATGTATTACGCACACGAACACAGGTAATGTAAGGAAACACACTTTGCCTATAGCAATTAACCAACCACGGATCTTAATCTACAGGGTAGGCTAAGGTGTAAGGGTGTAACGAAACATTTTAACATAGGTGTAAGAAACGAAAGGAATGGCTCTGAGTGTTTTTCTAGGGTATCTTACTCTAAAAATGAGAGTAACAAAAGGGTTTTACGGGGGTTAACTAACCAGTGTAGTTAGCTAATAACACATAACATATAATAGGCTTTTTGGGTGTAATCCTAGAAATTTACCAATTTAGACAAGTCATTCCAATTATATAAAATAATACTTATTATGGTGGTCTCGAATAGTATACAAGCCAAGTTCTAAAGTTTACAAGTCACCGGCACACTCATAGATTTGTGAATTTAGAAAAATCACAATTTTTGAAAATAACGTCATGTGTGCAGCTATGCAACTTAGATCTTAAACAAAAACATGCTAAAAAATTTTTAGGTTTTGATATATTAAGCACATTTTAAGCATAATTTTTGAAAAAGTTTAGGACAAGTAAATGTTAAGTGTTCTAATTCTCCTATCCCCCCACTTAAGTTAAACAACGTCCTCGTTGTTTGTATAAAAGGTTAAAATCAGGAAAAGAAAAGAATTAGAACAGAAAAACTCCCCTGAGATTTGCTCGGTATGATCCTCCATTTGATTAGAGCAAAAATCAACTTCTTGTGGATTAGAATTTTAAAGCTTCATACTTGATGTATCCACAGGAAATTCAGGAAACTATTATACCACCAACACTTTAAAAACACACCTAAGATAAGAAAGGTACAACTTGCATAATACATTAGTAGTTAGATAAAAATAAAAAATAAAAATAAAAACTGGAAATCATCAGGTCAGTCGATGCGCCGTATCTTATTGAAGAAGATACGCCGTATCGAGCCTGGAATAAATACGGATCAGAATAAAGATGCGCCGCATCCTTAACCAGGGATGCGCCGCATTAAAATAAACTGATAAAAGTTTTAAAGTCGAAAATAAAAAATGCAGAAAAAAATAAAATAAGATATGACCATTGCAGGAGATGCGTCGCATCTCAGGAATGAGATGCGCCGTATCTTCATGCGGGTCTGACTGACTCGACACAAAAACAGAATAAAAATTCTCCGGGTTGTCTCCCGGCCAGCACTTGTCTTTATTCCAGAGTCTTCAAGTTAGACTCACGTTCAGCTCATTATCTAGTCCACGCCACGGTCCATCCTTCTTCTTGCATCCGAAAGATTTTCCCGTATAGTTCCGCAACGTTTTCTTCAGTTCGACTCAATCTAGTATAACTCTTGGTCTTCACAGCAACATAACCCTCGTCAGGTCCCAAAGAGTATTTGATAACTTTAAATTTCTCACAAATCATTGCGGGTGGCGTATTGTAAGGGATCCCAAGTAATCGACACTTTCTTTTGGTGAATTCTTCTTCGTCCTTGTCAACAAACTTAAAATAAGGATCCTTAATCAAATAATCATCTAGTTCTTCAATCAACGACTCATTATTATCATCTTGAATCGCTTCCCATTCTCTTTCTAATTCCCATTGTAGCCGTCGACTAAGCTTCGTGAAATCATCAAATTGTCCATGTACCCATTCCCAGAAAGTAGTACCCGATGTCCCCTTAAGTCCTTTCAAGCGTTCAATTCTGCCCTTTTCTTGTAAAGCTTCCGATTTTTGTGGGCAGTCTTCAACATTGTCGTACCACTCATAATCTTCAAAGGTTACATCGTTTCCAACCCGTTTCATCCCAATTATACTTCCCCCATTACAGGTTCCGTCACTCTTATAATCACAGGTCGGCCAAACACTACTCCCGTCCTTGAAAACGTAAGGTGTGCAGGTGTGATTGATGTGCGCATATTCCCATGGTTTATCCCAAACCCATGGTACTTGGTCATTCCATTCGTAGTACCAGGTGTTTTTGAAATCGTCATAAGTCTTAAATCCTGGTAAATCTCCAGTAGGCACATCCTCGTCGACTTGAAGAAGGTAGTTAAATTCCTTGAATTGCTTGCACAAGGGTGTCTCATAATTGAACAAATCAACGTCTATTCTGAATAATTCTTCAATGCCCTCATTGACTGTTGAATCATGAAGTGACGACCCATAATCGCTTTCTACTTCTTCATCTTCTCCTCTCATCCAATATACCCATAATGCATCTTTGGTAGCTCGATCCATGCTCTTATGGTTATTGAATTTACTAGCCAACCACTCTGAAAAATGAACATCGTGAGGATCGTGGTTGACGTCATAGCAAGCCTTTCCAATCATATTCCTTCTTAATTCCATGAACTCGTTAAATTGCTTCTTAAAACTCCGTGTCAACCATGAAGTCATAATCTGCTTGACTTCGTCTGCAGGGGCTAATTCCGGACTACCATATTTAAGTTCTACCCAATCAATGAGGGAGAGGTCTATCAATCTTACCAATCTGCCATGAAATAGTATCTCCGCCATAGCATAATTTAAATCATTGTCCAGATAGTTCTCATTTAATCCCCAGTACTGCTCCGAATAAGGCATGTAAGAGTTTTGGGTATTGCCTTCATCACAGCTTTTGTCGCTTGAGTCCATGTATGCAAGATAGAATTTCCCTTCGTCTTCTTCGATAGTAGTCCAGTTCAAACCTTTGGATTCAATCTTAGGCCATAAAACCGATAATTCATCTACAGTGTACCTCACAAATACATCATAAGAGAACACCTCTTCGTCAATGTTGCACAAACGCATGAATTCCTTAAAAGCAGCTTCAAGAGGGGTCTCCCAAGAGAATAAATCTGTATCAATCATGAGCACATTGAAGTTGAAATCATCAAAAACCTTCACATCGAATGAATCCGAAAGCAAGAGTTCCTTAGCATGATATCCGTTCACTGAGATGTCTTCCATAGCAAAATCTGTCACCACAAGTAAAATCATCAGTAGGATTTGTTCGCTAGAAGAGAAATTAATGAATAAGGAAACGGATATAAGAATACTGATAGCTGATATCTGCAGGCGATGCGCCGTATCCAAAAAGTTGGATACGCCGTATCTTAATACGTTAAAATTTAATCAGACTTTATTCAAAAAATAGATACGCCGCTTAGAATTTATGAATGCGCCGTATCGAATTAAATAATCAAAAATCAACTTATCAAATTAAAATTAAATGCGTCGTATTAACGAAAGTTAATGCGCCGTATTTTCGTTACGTTTCAAAATAAAAGATTTTTGATTCAGTAAGATGCGCCGTATCGACAGAGATCGATACGCCGTATCTGTTTAATAATTCGCAAACTGTTTTTAATTAAAATAATAGATACGCCGTATCTACGAAAGTAGATGCGTCGTATGGCGTTAACGTTTAGAAAAAATTTTTATCAAAAATAGATACGCCGTATCCGCAAAAGCAGATGCGTCGTATTACTTTATCGCTTAGAAAAAATTTTCTTATTAAAAACAGATACGCCGGATCTTGGGGAAAAGATGCGTCGTATCGAATTAATTAAACGCGTTGTATTTAAAAAATTTAAACGCAATACGCCGTATCTGAGAGATCAGATGCGCCGTATCGTTTGATTTAGCACAGTACAACGATAGCAGATCACACAAAAATACGAAAATTAAAAACAAATAAAAACACACGAACAAAAAAATTAAACACACAAAAATAAAAGAAAACAAATAGCACACAATACAACAAATATGCAAAATAATACAATGATGCAATTAATCTAATAAAAAGAAAAACCTAATTAAAATACTAATCAAATTAACAGAAAATAACAATTCACTCCCCGGCAACGGCGCCAAAAACTTGATGCGCGTGCGTATGTTGTAGTATAGTTTTAACACGTTTAGAATTCAAGTTTTAAATTTATATTTAGCCGACTTATCAAACACACACACACTTAACGAGCAGTGTACCCGGTCAGTATGAATATAGTGGTAAGCAGAGTGTCGATCACTAAGAGTGGAACGTATAATCTCGTTAATCTAATCAGTATTTTAATATCCTAACGCAAGGGGGTTTCAGCCTGAGAGACTGGCACAATTTGTTGTTTGCAATTAAATAATAAATAAACTAGCAGGCACGAATTCAGCAAGTAGCACACACGTACACAGATAGATACTCGAGACAATAAGAGGGCTGTCCTTATAATTAAGTAGATTGTCACTTGTTTTATTGATAGCTTTATATGAAGTGTATGTAATTAACCCTTTCTCGTTGGTCCTATTCTTATCGGCGAGTAAACCCTTAATGATTACTTATGTCTAAAAGTTATTCCTAAGTGATCAATTTAGAAACAACCGTGGGAGCCACACCTTGTCCCGCAGTCGGGTGCCCGCAAGCCACTAATAAACACAGAGGTTATCAATGCACTAATAAGTAGTAACCAAAGACATCAACATATAAACTTTAATTAATGGGAAAGCAAGTATTAAAGGGAGTGCAATCTTTCCGTTGTCACATTACACAAGCCACCAATCCTGATGAATTAAAGTTTGCTAAAACAATAAAACAAAACTACTTAATGAATTAAACATATGCAGCACCTTCTTACAGCTCTTGTATCTTCGATTTGGGTGTGCCTTGTGCTGCCTCCTTGACTGAATTCGTCCTTCTCTTCTGTTCGGTCTTTAGGTATTAAAATTCGGATCTCTTAATTCGTCTGGTCTACGGGGTATTTATAGTTTCTGTCTGAGGGAAGATGCGGCGCATCTATTAAGTAGATGCGGCGCATTGACTTAACTTCGCGTGGGGTCCAAGATTATAATATTCAGGAATATTCGTACACCGCCAGAAGATGCGGCGTAACTGCCTTTATAGATGCGGCGCATGTCCTCTTGTATCTTGGATCGTATCTGGTGATATCTTGATAGAGATGCGGCGCATGTCATTAGTGAGATGCGGCGCATCTGGAGCAGATTAGTCTTGATCTTCTTCATTTCAGCAGACTCTTCACATTATGCATGTTTTGCTCCATTATTAGTCCAAAATCGCCAAGTTTCACCAAATGCTTGTTTTCAACTGAGAATTACAAAAGTAAACGATTAAGTATCAATCCTCATACATAATATAGTAAAACAAGTCAAATTAGTAGGATAAATGATAGTAATAAAATGTACTTATTTGAGTTCATCAGCCAAACACCCTCTTTTTGATTGAAATGGAATTTAAAACTAGAAACTGCTGAACTAACTTAAGATACTGACTAATTAGTGATTAATTAACTTACTAAGGATGTAAAAAAGCAACTTATACCTGTTATTAAGAACTAAATAAGCAGATTCAGTGTTTAAGCTAATATGACTGTTTTTATCTTTTTAAGTGAAAATGAGATTTAAACTATTAATGACTATGAATATAACCTGAAATTACTTCAACTAGAGTACTTGAACAAAGAAAAGTGAAATAAGCATTCAAATAAGCCAGGGAACAGTATCAGTTGACTTTTTTTTGACTTTCTTGGGAAACTTGGAACAGAACAGAACTAAGCTATAACAAACTCACAAAAAGCTATGAAGTGCTTCGATGAGCTTGTATGAACGGTATAAAGGCTTGTGTATTATGATAACAACTGAGGAACTCAACTTCGAATTAAAGAAAAGCTTGAATTTTTATAAAACTTGAAAGTGGGTACACCACTGAATGAAATAAGAGTAAATAACTTAAAGGCAACTTGAATTGATAACTGAAGCATAAAAATACAACTTGTGAGAATAAAAACTATGACAACGTTTGAAATGTAAAAACTACTTAACTACCCTACTAAACTACTTATGGTCTAAAGCAGTGACAACTGTTCTCTGTGTCTTCTCCTTCTTTAAATATCAACCCAAAAGCTTCATATCTCTCTTCTGATCAAATCCCACCCGTTGGTTTTGCTTAATTCAATCTCATTCGTTGAATGCCATTTTGGCGGGAAAATGAGATAGTGGGTTTTTAGCCTTTTTATTGGGAAAGGGATACACGTGAAGAGTACTAGGAGGGGGGAAATAGGGTTGCTGGGGCAGAGGTAGGGGAGACATGTTGGTCTGGGGAGGACATGGTTTTGGTCTGGGGAAATGGAAGGTGGTTTTGGCAGTCATTTGGTTTTGGGAAGATGAGTTGACCCTGGGTTGACCGGGTTATTATAACAAAAGTTGGGTCGTAGGTTGGTGATGTGTGTGTTGGGCTGGGTTTATGGGTTTGGAGTTGGGTTTATTTAAATGGGATAAGGTTTTAGTTTTAGGATTTTATTTGGAATTAGTGATAAGGTTTAGGGGCCATTGTTGTAAACACTGAAAATCCAAGGATCATACTTGCCAAATCTGAAATTTATTCCAAAGGCCAATCTTGACAACTTGAACATAAATGTGGTCCAAACTCGTAATTTCCTTCCCCGTCCTCGGCTTTTCACGCTTTTCCAATCTTGTGCTCGGTTTTTTGCTTGTTTTGCCCTGTTTTCGATCCTTTTGTACCTGAGACGCATAAAAACACAAATCACGAATATTTGCAACATTATTTGGTCTATTTGGTTGTTTTCAGTATTTTTATGGTCTAAAATGGGCATAAAATAATGAGTATTTACACACTCATCAATAATGAATTGATATACCTGGTATGATCGTCTTCATTTATACTACTGTGTTCTATATTTGCATGTTTAATCCATGAATAATTTATTTATTCTAAAATTATCCATTGTCGGTTGACGATACGGGAGTATCGTCAAATTAAGACAAATGTGAGCGTGTTGGTGATTTATTTACCACACTCACATGTTGTTCATTGTGATGAACATTGGATTGACCCAACCTACGAGTATTAACTACATGGATCGTCGTCAATAGTGAATATCGCAAGAGGTTATGTCTCTTATCCTTAGACTTGAGATGCAAGCAGGTCTTGCATGTGTAGAATTTCATTCCTTGATATGGTTAAACGCTGTCCTGAATAAGGTAGTTATAAAAGCCATTATCAGGAGCTATATGAAGCATGTGAATGACACGTGTAGTCAAAACAGGATTTGTTCTTCCACATGTTATGGAGTTAGATACTATTGGGCCCCTTGATGAATTGAACAGATGTTTGTATGTCCATACCCAAATGAGATTAAGATGAATCTTAACCCACTTGGTAATCTTGTTCAATATCTATATCGAGAAACATAATAGTTGAACTATTAGAGTGACATTTGATCCATGTCCCATTTGATCCATGTCTAATGTTCAACACGGTATCTGTAACAAAAGGATAGATGACATATAAACCATCTAAAATGAGACGTTTAAGAAACTAACCTCACATATTTCTAGGGGCATTGGCGTGTTGCTAGACGCTAACCATTGCTTGTATAATTACTTGATTATTATGACGTCGCAAGTGGGAGCTGTTGGAGTATGCTCGTGTCATAATTACTAATTATATGGCTAGACATATGTGAGCCTATGGGGTCACACACATATACACTGAGGTGCCACTTTATATATCGTGTTTATCGTATTTACGATATATAAATAATCGTAAGTAACTAGGAACCGCTATTGGGCTTCTAATGACTAAGTAATGGACTTAATCTATTGGACTTGGAAAACAAATGGGAAGCCCATTTGATGGCCGGCCTATGGGAGACTTCCAAGGGAAGTTTAGTTTTTGAATTTGGTTAAATTATATGGAGTGATCTCCTCCTAATAATTAGGACAACTAACAAAAATAAACTCTCCCCTCTCTCCCTAAACGTGTACGGCACAAACAAAAACAAAACCTAGGGTTTTGGTTTTTTCCATCTCTTCTTTATATCTTGTTTATTCAAAGGAGATTAGCAAGGTTACGGGGGTGAAGGACTAGCATCCATTGGCATACTGTGAAGTGTAGTGTGGACACATCATAGAGGTGATCTCTTTTGGTCACTTGTGGTTCTTATTCCAATCGATCCATAAGTATTGGTGGTGACTCCCGAATCACGCTACAAAGGTATGACTTGTTTGTTTAATTGTTTTTGATTGATCATATGACTCTATGGATCCGTTGTTCGTGATGTTCTTCCGCTGCGTTTATGTATTTGATATGTTATTTTATTATTACATCAACTATAGTTGATGCATCTTGAGGAGGTGGTGGTGGTGGTTGATGTTGTTGAGCGGGTGCAGCAGAACGTTGTGATGCATTTGTCAAAGCTCCACCATAGTACTCATCATACATAAACTCAAAGAAATTTTCCAGTTCTTGATTTGTAGGTTTATCAGTGGTAGTTGAATGAGCTCCTTGGGGTACGAATCCTGAACTGATATGTCCAGAAGTTTCAGCGTTTGATGCGGGTCCTAATCTGGTATGATTAGAAGCCATCGGGTTAAGCGCGGGTACTAGAGCGAGTCTCTCAGAAGCTATCTGTGAAATCTCATCAAACTTCACATTCATGGTCTCCATTACTCTTTTAATTCTTCTATTATACACCCTGAATGCCCTCGAGTTGTCTGAATAACCAATGAAGATTCCAATATCACCCTTAGCTTTCAGCTTCCCTAGATCTTCGCTGTCGTTCGTAGGATAGCGCAAAGCGCCAAATACATGAAGGTAAGAGATGTCGGGTTTTCTGTTGTTAAGTAGTTCATATGGGGTTTTATTGAATCTTGGATGGATTAGGGATCGGTTCTGAGTGAAACAAGCAGTGGCAACAGCATCAGCCCATAAGAATAACGGTGCACTAGAATAAATCAGCATCGTGCGAGCAGCTTCCACAAGAGTTTGATTTCTTCTTTCAACTACCCCATTCTGCTGTGGAGTTCTAACAGATGATGTCTGGTGAGTGATTCCAGTCTCTTCAAAATATGTTCTTAACTCCTGATTAGTGAATTACGTGCCATTGTCAGTTCTTACAATCCTTACTGGAGCTTGAAGTAAGACTTGTATGCGCTTCAGAAAGGTGATGATGATGCCTGGTGCTTCGTCTTTTGATCTTAAAAACCTTACCCATGTATATCTTGAATAATCATCGACTATCACAAGAATATACTTCTTTCCATTGATACTTTCAACTCTCATTGGGCCACATAGGTCCATATGCAACAAATGTAACTTATCGACCGAACTGGGTACAGTTTTAGGTTTATATGTTGCCCATTTGCTTTTGCCTTGCTCACAGTATGGACATAAGTGATCTTTGGTGTATTTGAACTTTGGGAGACCGGTGACGATGTCGTCTTTGGAAAGCTTTGTTAAGGTTTCGAAGTTGAGATGGGATAATGCAATGACACAAGAGGATCATCAGACTCTTCTAGCAACTTCTTTACCAGCAACTCATCTTGTCTTTTAATTTCCTCAAGTCTTTCTCTTATAGCTGCTTCTTCAGCCTGAATCCTAGCTATCTCTGCCATAGATGCTTCTTCTTCTCTGAGTTGCTTTTTAGACTTCTTAGACTTAGGAGTTTCAATCAGAATTTGTTTTCCTTCCCTTTGCTTCTGAGCAGACTTAATGACCTCAACAGACTTAACTCCTTAAGCAGAATTATCACCACCAGACTTAATGACCTCACAAGACTTATCGCCAGAATTAACAACATCCTTCTCAGCAGACTTAATGACTTCTTCTTCTGATTCATCAGTTATCAACTTTCTGTTTAGCTTCTTTTTAATTTGAATTTTCTTGAGAGAAGTGGCTAGTGTCTCAGCTGTTTCTCTAGCATTTGGACTGATCTTATCTTTGTCTTTATCAGCTGCTTGAGGAGGTGTCTTATACATCTGTTCCTTATCAAAACTCCTCCCCTATTTGGAAGAATTTTTAGATTCACCCTCTTGGTCATCAAAATGAACCCCTTTATCTTTCATTAACCTCTCCATTTTCTTGACTTTCTTTACCAAAGTTACCACAGCATTACTCAACGTCTTGTTGGCCTCCTCCAAAGCTGATACTCTATTAACCAATTGAGGCACCAGCTGCAAAAGATGTTCCATAGACATTGAAGAAGATTCCTCCTCCTGGATAGGACTTGGAACCTGGGTTTGTTGTGGTGAGGGTGTAGGAGATGGTTGTTGTGGTGTAGGTAATCTTTGTGCTTCCTGGGTTGGCTCCTCATGTGGTAGTGATGAGGAAGGAGCCACTTGCTTAGCATTAGATGTACCTGAAATGTTAGGTATACAAAGAAGCATAGCAGGCAATAATGGCCAATGGGCCCCAGTAAAGCCTCTCTTCATATTAGCAAAGATTTTATCCTTAAAAGCCACACTAACATTAGTATGCATTTTGTTTTCAGTTTCAAAATTCAAAATCAATTGTAGAAATCGAGGGTACATCAAAAACTTATGTTTGCTATTAATGTTTATTATCATGCCATCAAAAATCAATTTTGAAAAATTAAAAGGCCTTCCAAGTGATAGACAGACCAATGCAGAAGCAATGTTGATTCCAAATTCGTCCCATCCACCACTCTTAGGACTTAGGCAATGGAGCAAATGGTGTAATAAAAACTTCCACTGAGGTGAGAAAAAGTTTTTCCAAAAGGTAAAAGTACCATCAGTGGGATAACCAATTGTTTTCATACCCTCCAAAAGATCATGATTGGGCAATATATAATCCCCTGAAGCATCATCCAATTGAATACTACTCCTTACGGATGTTTCAGTGAGAAAGAATTCATGTGTATCTATAGTTGCCCTTAGTTGGGGTATCCCATCAGCAAGAGTTTCAGAGGTAACAGACCCCCAAAACTGCTTAACTAGGGAAGAATAGATTGTAGGATTATGAGTTAAAGCATACCGAATTGAAGAACCTTTCAAGAAATCCACAATCTGCTCGAATCCATCACTTTTGTTTGGTTTCTTCAAGAAACCAACCTGATTGTGCTTGTCACAAAACTTTAGAGAAGCCATGAGGATAGAATGATTAAGTACTGGTTAGGGTTTGCAAATTTGTAGTGGAAAACAGAGTATCGTAGGCCAAAAATAACGATTATATAAAATTAGAAGTGAATAATGAATAAAAGTGAAAAATTTATCAAATTTTATCCTTATATACTTCTTTCCCCCGAAAATTAAGTAACGGTAATATTTTATAAGGAAAATCATTATTTGACAGACCAGACCTAACGGTAATAAATTTTATTACATTTTTACACTACCAGACTTAAAAATGGTCAACCAGACTTAACCACTAACTCACCAGACTTAACCAAAGGATCAGAAAAACACATATAAAATGCAATGTCTAGACTTCATATCATCACCAAAAAATGTTGTTCCTGCAAAACTTAGTCCAAACACCAAGAAAAACATACAAACAAACGATTTTACAATCACAAGCAAAAATACTAACTACCAGAATTAACTTTACTCCCAGAATTAACTTCTAACGCTACCAGAATTAAGGAACCTAAGTACTGATTATTATACAAACTCTACATTAACCTCCCCTTAAATGTAACCTCCCCTTAATTCCAGCTATGGGTTCATCATACCAATATTAACCACTAAGTAATTGAACCTAGGTCCATCAAAGGCTTTGGTTAATAGGTCTACCACATTTAAGTCTGTGTGTATCTTTTCCACTTTAATTAGTTTCTTTTCAAAGCAATCCCTTATGAAGTGATGCCTGATCTCTATATGTTTAGTTTTAGAGTGGTACACAGGGTTCTTAACTATACAGATAGTGCTTTCATTATCTATGTAAATTATAGTGTTCATAAAGTTCAAACCATAATCCAGCATTTGATTCTGAATCCACAAGACTTGTCCACAGCAATTTGCAGCTGCTACATACTCAGCTTCTGTTGTTGATGTAGCCACAATGGTTTACTTCCTGCATTTCCAGGAAATCAATCTTCTTCCAAGGAATTGACAACATACAGTTGTGGATTTCCTATCAAGACTTGCTCCAGCATAATCACTATATGAATAGGCTTCCAGGTCAAATGATGACTCTCTAGGATACCAAAGGCCCAAATTAGGTTTGCCCTTTAGATACCTAAAGATTCTCTTCATAGCATGAAGATGTGAAGTCTTGGGAGTAACCTAAAAACGAGAACAAGCACAGACTGCATACATAATATCAGGCCTAGAGGCAGTTAGATACATTAGAGAACCTATCATTGATCTATATAGATGCACATCCACATCAGCAGCATCTTCATCTTTTGTCAATGGCACCTTGTTCTCTATGGGAGCGACTGCAGTCTTCACATTTTAAAAGTCAAACTTCTTCAGAATCTCAGCAACATACTTGTCTTGAGAAATGAAAAGTCCATCTTTATTTTGCTTCACTTGCAGTCCTAAGAAAAATGTGAGTTCACCCATGGAACTCATCTGGAACCTTCCCTTCATTAAAGCCTTAAACTCCTCACACCAAGACCTCTTTGTAGAACCAAAAATAATATCATCCACATAAACTTGGACCAGAATGATATCCTTCTTGTTCCTTTTGATGAACAAGGTCTTGTCAATCACACCTCTCTTGTACCCATGCTCTTCAAGGAAGTTGGAGAGTGCTGCATACCAAGCTCTGGGAGCTTGATAGAGACCATACAAAGCTTTAATGACTTTGTATACCTTCTTGGGGTTAGCAGGATCAACAAAACCAGGAGGCTGATGAACATAAATCTCCTCTTCTATAGTGCCATGCAGAAAAGCACTCTTGACATCCATTTGATAGACTATGAACCCCATGTATGATGCAAAGGCCAAAAATAACCTGATAGCTTCAATCCTAGCTACAGGAGCAAAAACCTCATCATAGTCTATACCTTCCTCCTGTCTATACCCTTGTGCCACTAATCTTGCCTTGTTTCTAACTACTACTCCTCTTTCATCCTTTTTGTTCCTGGAGACCGACTTTGTGCCAATCACTTTAGCACCATTAGGTAAGTCTACCAGAACCCATACTTCTTGTAATTTGAATTGCAACAACTCTTCCTGCATTGCTTCCACCCAACTCTCAGCTTCTAATGCTTCAGAGACCTTGGTGGGTTCCTTTTGAGAAAGGAAACAAGCAAACAGACAATGTTGTTGATCTTTGTGGTTGACCCTTTTCTGCTTCTTAACAAGACTGATAAGTGCATGAGCTTCAGATTGTTTCTGCACTTCACTTCTGGTTTGAACTGCTGACTTAGGATCACCAATTATTTGACTTTTAGGATGAATGGTGTGAACTCTGAGTGTGGAATCTGGACTTACATCCACTTCTGTGGGTAAGTTGTTGAAATCAGTGATGACTCCTTCATCATCATAAGAAGCCCCATCAAAAATTCCTTCACTTGGGTTGTCAAAGAACTCAAGTTCTGGCATCTTAGAATCATCAATAACATCATTTGGAGTAGACTCAGGCTCAGCAGAATTAACAGCATCACTATCAGACTTAACAACATCAACAAAATTAACAGATGCACTGCCAGACTTAATTGAGTAAGTGCTGGTAGCCCTTTTTCCAAGATGCTTGTCAGCCAATGCATTCAGTTCATCTCTGAAGGATGGAAAATCTTCTGAAACTTTTGTAGGAGAAGCCTCTTTTTCCTGTGCTTGAGGCTTGTTCACAGTTTCCTTCTTCTTTGTAGAAGATTTCTTTGTCCCTTCATCAGCTGCAACATGTTTGACTTTTGTGGTAGGAATTACAATAAGCTCCCTAATCTCCTTATCTTGGTCAGAAGTATCTGCATTAGAAGTAACTTGAGTACCTGCATTATTAGTTACTTCTTTGGAACCTGCATGAGGGTTAGCTTGATTCTCCTTAGAGAGAGGAATATAGTTAATAGAATCAGTTAAGTAATCAATATCAAACATCCATCTATAACCTATTCCCTTCACATTAGGTTTCTCTTCAAGAAAATTAACATGAAGATTCTCTTCTACCCTCTTTGTCACTAAATTGTATACCTTAAAGGCCTTACTATTTAGTGCATATCTGACTAAAAACCCCTAATCAGACTTTCCTTCAAACTTTCCAAGCACACTAAGAGTATCTAGAATGGTAACATGGCACCCAAATGGTCTTATGTAACTAACAATTGGTTTGTGGCAAAAAAATAAGCTCATAAGGTGTTTTATTCTGAGGTTTGGTCACTCTAACCCTATTAAGTATGTAGCAAGCATTACTGACTGCTTCAGCCCAAAAGGTGGTAGGTAAGAGTGAGTCTGCTAGCATAGTCCTAGCTGCCTCAATTAGGGTCCTGTTCATTCTCTCAGCAACTCTATTCTGTTGTGGAGTTCTAGCATTGCTGTACTCTTGCTTGATTCCTTTATTACCACAAACTCAATCATGCTCCTATTCTTAAACTCTGTGCCATTGTCTGTTCTAATGATCTTAACCTTTTTATTAAGTTGGTTTTCTATCTGCCTAATGAAAGTTTGAATTAATCTAGTTGTTTCATCCTTCTTAGACATAAAGAACACCCAACAAAATCTAGTGCAATCATCTGTAATGACAAGGCAATAGCTAGCATGATTGATACTCTACACAGAATTAGGGCCAAACAAATCCATGTGCAAGGTGTGTAAAGGCTCAGTAGTGAACCTTTCTAACTTAGCCTTACATGAGGCCCTATGCTATTTACCCTTATTGCAAGCTACACAGGTATGGTCATTCTTTAAAACCTTGGAAGGTAAGCCTCTAACTAGGTCATTCTTCACAAGTTTGTTAATGTTCTTAAAGTTAACATGACCAAGCCTTCTGTGCCACAATTTAGATTCATCAATAGTGGCTTTTCAATCAAATAGGCAAAACCTTTTGCAGGGGAAGGTGTTTTCATATCAAAACTGTACATGTTGTGTTGTCTTGGGACTTTGAGAAGTATCTGACTTTCATCAGGCATCTTAAAGTTAGAAGTCAAAACAAAACATTCAGTTTCAGTAAAAAGCACCTTATGCTGCTTATCACAAATTTATGATATGGTGCAAAGGTTAAACTGCCCAAGTTCTTTTACAAAAGACACATTTTCAAATTTTAAATTGCCCACAACAATTCTACCTTTAACAGTAATCTGTCCCTTGCTACCTCCAAAGGTAACAGAACCTCCCTTGAATTCATGAAAACCCTTCAAGTGATCCTTGTTACCAGACATGTGCCCAGAACATCCACTTTCAAATATTCCTCTGCCTCCCATGTTCTTAAGTGGATGATCCTGCACAAAAAGAAGAGAAATTAGTTTCTCTTAAGAACCCAAGCCTGAGTAGGCTTGGGTCTGCCTTGTGGATCAACATATTTGAATATTTTATATGAAACTGATCTACTGTTGCTTTGGGATTTGTAGGTATATTCATTCTTAAATGGATCCCAAGACCAACATGCTGAGGTCTTAACAGCAGACCCCCCATGTCCCCCTACAACATTAGAGTTAGAAGTTTGTGCTGTATTCTTTGCAATGGGTCTCCTCACGGGTGAATGAGGTTTATAAAAATGATTTCTTTGATTATATGTGTTCACTTGTGGTCTATTAACTGGTTGTCTGGGTCTCATTTGATTAACATACCCAGAATAAAATTTTGGCCTCACAGAATTAAAATTTTGCCCACCAGAATTAAAATTCCTCATACCAGCATTAACATTTGGTCTACCAGAATTAACATTAACATTTGGCCTAGCAGAATTAACTTGTGGTCTACCAGTATTAATGTTTGGTCGAACAGAATTAATATTTTGTGCTGGTCTAGGAGCAAATTGGTTAGCATGATTAGTTCTGTTAGCATTATTCCAAACTGGTTTATTATTAACATGACCAGTATTAACACTCTTCTTCTTAAGTTTAGCCTCTCTTATCATCCTTTTCTCATAAAAATCACAGTCTTTAATTAGATGACTGAGGCTACCACAAACAAAGCACCTCTTAGGACTAGATGTGTAACTTTTCCTAACCTCTCTTTTATCATTTTTGGGTTGCTCTCGATATCTAACAGATTCCCTAGGAGATTTTATGTGATGGTCACAACTAGGTTTGACTGTTTGAGGTTTAGGTTCATTCATAACTGGTTCACTATTCTTAACAGACTTTAACTCATAAACTTCTTTTGGTTCACTCTCTGATTCTGATTCAGACTGCTCAGAGACATTTCTAGTGGATCCTTCATTGTCATTAGTTTGACAAGTAGAATATTCACTTGATTTGTCATCTGAGGTGCCTATCTCAGGATATTGAGGACCCTTTTTACCATACACAAACAAAGAATCATCAAGCTCTTCCTTTTCTAGAGGAATGTAATCTCCACTTAATGGAGGTGTAACTCCTTTAAAATCATCAGTTTTAATGAATCTATTATATGTAGGTTTACCAACAAAATCCTCCTCATTACAAGTGAACACAGATCTGTTCATCTCTTCCTCATAGCTTAAGATTTCACTATCAGAATGGATGGCATAACCTAAGCCTAGTTTACTTGTTGAGCTCATGCCAGAATTAATGAGCCTCCACAAATTTTTAGCTGATTTATTCCATTTATCAGTTTTTAGCTGCAATTCGTCTCTTTCTTTTACTGCTTTCATGCCAATTCTTCTATATTTCTTAAGTTTTTCATCCTTTTCATATATTTCATTAGCCTAAAAGGTAAGTTTTTCATTTAGGGCAGATTGCTTTCTTTGATAGATGACAACTTGTGCTTCTAAATTTTTTACAACATTTATATAAGCAAGTAATTGTGCCTCATGATCACCTATTTGTTTTAATTGTTCATCACACACAGCTTTAAGACTATTGTATGAATTAATGCAAGTTTTGGAACACAATGATACCTCAGAGCTAGAACCAATAGCCATGAATGCATGATTTGGCTCTTGTTCCTCATCTGTGTGCTCTCCCCAGCTAACTACACCAGCTTCCAAAGTCAGCATGCTCATCTGATTCCCCTCTTGCATGTCTTCATCTTGAGAGTCAGAATCCTTCAACTTTTTCCCATCAGCAGTCATCTTTGAATTGCATTCCTTAGCAAAATGGACCATATTGTGACACCTGTAGCACTCAACATTCTTCTTATTGAACCCAACTGGTGACTTAGCATCAAAAGGAATGTTCCTTCCATATTACTTATTGAACCTATTTACTCTGGCAGCAATCATTGCAATCTGCCACTTTATATCCATCTCCTCAATATCTACATCATTAATCTGCTCAAGGTCTTTACTAATGAGGTCCTTCTCTTCTGACCTCTAAGCAAAGAGTAAGTAGACAACTTCATCAGCAAAGCCTGCTGGAACTTCTCTTTCTCTCATGCTGCTTGAAGAAGTTTCATAAACACCAGAATTAAAACTGCCAGACTTAACCTTGTTAGTGCTGCCCTAGCTTTGAGAAACAAAGGCAACATTGGTAGAACTTGAAGATGCTTTGTGTTTCCTTGGACTTCCTATTCAAAAACCCTAAGATTGTTGTACAGGTCATCAGTTGTCATGGTGTCAATTTCTTCCTTCATCCTCATGGTCATTGTTACACTTGACCACTCTGTTGGTAGTGATCTGAGAAACTTGTGGTTTGCATCTTCCTCAGACACAGTAGCACCATGAACCTCCAATTGTGATAGAAGATGTTGAAACCTGCCATAGCCTTTTTCCAACCCCTCTAAACTGGATACACTGAAAGCTTTAAACTGCTGTTTAAGAACAGCCTTCTGCATCTTCTTGGAGTTAGCATTCCCTCCAAATCTTTTCTTGATAGCATCCCAAATCTCCTTGGCATCATCCATGCCATGAAACCTTCTCAAGTGCTCCTTGGGAAGAGCCATCAATAATAAAGTCTTGGCTTTTCCCTCTTTTTCCACAGCATGTATCTCTGCAGCAGATACTGGTGGAAGTACTTTAACAACACCATCTATTCCAACTGAGACCCTCTTCTTGGAATTTCCATTCTGAATGACTTTCCGAACCTCATTATCAATATATTCCAGATAATGATCTATCTCCATTGCCCATAAGTCATATTCCTCCTTCTTCAGAATAGGAAGTTTGATGTTGGAGATTGTAGTTGTTGCTGGGGTGGTTAGTTGTTGTTGTTTAGTGTTAGTGTTATTGTTTTCAGATTGGGCATCCTCATTGTTTGGAATTTCTTCATCACTGAAGTGCTGTGAGAAATCATCGTTCTTGAGAGACATTTTGCAGGGTGTTTTAAGTGAATGATTGTTTGTGGTTTTTGTGTTTCTTCGTACTCAGAGTCCATCTAAAGGCTCTGATACCACTTGTAGGTCCACAGTTTATATGGATCCATGTAGCCTTTTTGTTACTTGTTAGACAACTTGAATAAATCCAAATTAGTCTAAGTGAGAAACTGTAAAACCCGAAAATCTGAAACGTATTAAAAGACTAAAATGCCCTCATAATTTAAAAATTAATTAAAACTCATATAACTTATAAATAAATCACAAAACGTATGAAAACGAAACAAATACGACATGAAATGAGTACGAGGCACCATAAAATAATTATACGAGCTACCAATAATATTTATAACACGTTACTTAGTCACTTGAACCAAAAACCCAACAAGTTTATATTTATGTTGTTCTAAAATAATTACTTGTAAGTCGTGTTTATGAAACGAGGAAAAAAAATGAATCTTGGACATAGTTGCTGTATGTTTGGGCTTATAGGCCGACCCAAGCTTCTTCCCCCTACTCTAAACCCACGACCCACTCCCTTTTACAACAGCCCAAGCCCTTCTTTGATCCCCTTATAGCACCGAACTTCCAAAACAACCAAGGAAAACCCTAAAACAACAAAAGTCTGCTGTCCCTTTTATGCTGCCGCTATCGAGACTCTTAGGGGGCCAAAAGAAGGTTGTTTTTGCTCCATTATCGTGTCATTCATCATAAGGTAACATGTCTTTAATGCCTCAAGTCCTTGTGAATTGTTTCGTAACATTAAAAACCTTAATGTTGTTTTGTTTTGCCCTAATCGATCGATCCAAAGAAGGGAGGGAAGAAAAGATTTTCGTGTGGTGTTCTTGATTCCGTGTGATCGTGTTCTTCATCTTGTCATCGAGGGTATTGTATTACTCACCTTTTGTTCAAAAATCTTGTGTTCTATACGAATCTTGGAATGAATATATGTCACATAAAATCATAAACCTATAAAACCCTAAAAACCCTAAAGCATGGATCGAACTAGATGGTGTGTGGAGTATAATTCGTTTTGAATATGTAATAAACTGGTATGAATGGATCATAATGTGTTTTGAACTCACCCAAAGTCGTTTGGTATGAATAACAAGTGATGGTACTATGAAAACCCTAGTAATTGCATGCTTTATAAAAACTGGTTCTGATCTGAATTCTTAACCGACTTTAACCGGCTATAAATTGATGATATGAACGTATATTTTGACGTTTCTGGAGTCTAGATTGTAGTACAATGAAATAGCTACCTGGAGAAATTTAGTTTGTAATTTTTAGAGTCTTGTAAGGTCACTTTTTGATTTTTGGGAAATCATGTCTCCAGTCGGATTTAAACGTCTGGAAAATCAGTTCTAGTTTTTTAATTTTCGTTTCCAAACCGTGTCGAATTAGAAAGATCCCTTTTAACTGGAAAATTTTTGGGATGTATGCTAGTACCTGGAATTTTTGTGGATTTTTTTGAATTTTTCTAAAGCGGTTACCAAGTGATAACTTATCGGGTGTTCCATCAGACATGTTTCTGGGACAGGTTGTAAAAATGGATTTTTAATACATACCTATGCTACATAATAAAATCTGGAAAAATTTGATAAAATACTATAGACATATGAGCACCTCTGGGAATTTTTTGAGAATTTTATTACTGAGTCCTTGTGTGGTTTACAATTTATGGAAAATCTAACATTTTCGTATATAAAACTGCGAGAAATTATAAAAAGGTTAAAAAGACATTAAAAAGGTGTTTTGTGTTTATATTCTTATACTAAAGTGTCTAAATTGTTATTTTGCTAATACTAAAGGACTTAACTTGTAAGAACCTGTAACATTACACTTAATACCCTAATATATTGATCATTACACAATTGGTCCTTCAACTTATCCTAAACACTTAATAAACCTTTGAATGTGTGACACTACCATAATAACCATATGAACCCTGAAGTACTTAAAATGGAGAAGTAAATTACGTAGTAATATGAGTTAGAATCCCTTGTAATTCCGTCTGCTATTCCTTAGGTGTGAAGAAGGAAAGGCCCTGATCCTTTCTGTGACGTCTATTTTCTGATTCGTGTTTGCTTCTAAAATAAGGTACGGATATTCTGACCTTCTCTGTAAGGTTTCTTATGGTCTCTGTTCTGATCTGTTTAGTCTCTGGTTTGATACCTTTGCTATGAACCCTGTTGCTTTGACCTTTGATTTCTGATGTGGACTTGGTATGAAGATCTTTTTGAAATTCTGACCTGGAAATGATTTGAGTAAAGCTATGTTAAAATGATGTTTATAATATTTCTTTCACTTGAAATTTTATTAACTATTAAGCAAACTATTTTGAAAAATCATTTTATGAAAACTACTTGAAAGACCATTTTATGAAAACTGTTTTGAAGGATTATTTTAAATGAACCTTGAGAGAAAATCTTTTGAAAAGCACTTTTAATAGCTGACCCTTTTGAAGATTGACCATCTGATACTTTGACCCTTTTGGATATTGACCTGGGATATTTGACCTTCTGATACTTTGACCTGTCTGATGATTGAACCTTTCTGATATGACCTTTCTGATGTGACACTCTGATTATGATATGAACCTATGACCTGGACCTTTGACTCCCAGTTTGATACCCGAGCCAAAAATTTGTTCCCTAGCCATGAAGGTAACATGGCCGTGTCTGTGATGCACCACTGGCATGACTAGTGTGTAGCCCTAGTGAATTGGTTACACCGTCCCCGTTCTGTTCTGATATGTGCACACTATATGATTATGGCCGATATTTCTGTTTGGGGGCGTATGGATGCATCCTAGATCTGTTCTGTTTCTGATATGATTCTGATATGTGGTGACTGATGATGGGTGCAATCCACGTCTTTCATGTTCTGGGAGCTAGCTACTCCATATATTTCTGTTGGATACATGAGGTCACCCCTCATATTATCTGGTTATTTGAGAGGTATCCCCTCTCTTCTGCTACAGGATTGAAGACATGTGATATGATATTTCTGTTTGTGGGCTCGTGGTGGATGACTGTCCTAGACCTTTACTCTTGTACCTTATTTATATCTTTTCATTATGCTATATCTGTTCTGACCCGTTGCGTTCATTTCCGTTTAATTTCGTTTCCGTTTATTATATATCTGTTCACTGGGCTTTGTAAGCTCAGCCGCACGTTTCTTTTCGTGTACGGCAGGTTTTAGATGGAAGATGGGAATGAGTGAAGAGACTTATGGACCTAGAAGACTTGACAATTATTTTGGCCTAGAAATGAGTAGAAGTTATTTTATCGTTAGAATTTGTATCTGCTTTTGTAACCTTGTAATTTCAGTATTCCATTTGTAACCTTTGAAATCCTATTGTATTATTTAAGTCGTATGTGATGCTTGCCTTTGATATGTCACCATTTGCGTGACACTTCTACCCTTTTCGGGTTGGGGTGTTACAGAAACTCTAACAATGAATTGATTGTTAATGCGGAATCTTAACAACCAACAATGAAGAACACAATATACTAAACTTTGTAATTCTATTAACTTTGAATCACAATATCAACTAACTTACTCATACTAACTATGAAGCCTTGGGGTTCCTTTTATACATTAAGGAAACCCTAGATACAAAACGTGCAGAATGATATACGTATCTTCTATAAAGATAACTACGTATCCTTTCCTAACTTATAGCTAACAAACTTCCTATAAATCATGAACAGACTTAACTAAATCTGTCGACCAGACTTAACTATGAAACTATGCCTACCAGACTTAACATAGTACTGGCAGACTTAACTATTACAATACTATAACTAACAGACTTAACTAAGTAATCCAGCCGACTTAAGTCTGTTCTTCATATTAAGTCTTGTCTTGTGATAATTCCCAACAATCAGTCGGGTCGTGCCACATAGTTTGGAAATCAACGGACCATTGTATTGGTCTGGCCGGTTGGTGCTTCGGATGGACCAACCACTGTGATGCTTCTAACATGGGTGTTTCCAGTGGCAGCCAACCATCATTTCGCTTTGATTAATAGTCGGTGGATTATGGCTAATCATCATGACCCATCAGGTATGGCCTGTTCAGACTGGTGTTTCAGCCATCATGTATAGTCGTGTCGGTTCAGACAAAGGTCCGACTATGATGAATCATTCGGGGTTGTGACTGGTGTCTATTTGCAAGGGGTATGTGATTGTTTGAACCAAGGTTTTCAAGATCGGGATCCAACCTAGGATCGTTTTCGCCTTTGCAAGATCGTGATCGTAAGATCGGATCAGGATCCTAAGATCCTACTATAATGCTATTTTTTAATCATCTTTGTAATATTATTCCAATCTACAAATTATTATATATTATAAACATGAAATTATAAGAATATTTTATGAAAATGTTGTTCTAAATTATGAATATGGAATGTTTAAGAAGAATCACATGTTTTTTAAATTATATAAAAACAAAACCCATAAATTTGTAGTTTTTTAGTTTGCGGTTCAAGAAAAGTAAGATCGGATCGGAGTAGATATTAAGATCCTATGGTCAAGATCGGGATCCTATAAGATCTTAAGCTTGTTAAGATCCTACGTAGGATCCGGATCATTTTTGCTTTGTAGAATCGTAAAATCGGAAGATCCTAAGATCAGGATCGGGATCTTAACATCTATGGTTTGAACGGTCATGGCAAAAGAAAATGTAATTTCTTTTAGCCACATTGAATGTGGCATACATCCTGACTAAACCATATCCCGAGGAATCCGAAAATGAGACCTTGCCTGAATCCCATGAACGTCTAAAGTTTGGTAATGAAGATTTCATCTGTCGTGGCCACAAACTCAATGTTATGGTGGACCCGCTCTTCAACGTATATCAGAACTATCCTATGGCAATGAAACTCTAGAATGCTCTCGAGGAATGATACTTCACAAAGGGCGCAACTGTTAGGTCTGATAAATCAACCCAATTATCTACGACAAGTATTTAAACATAAAATAGCCTAATTCACCTTCTGAAGGCCAGTGAGCATCAACTCTCTGATAACGATCAGAGAGTATGTCACTTCATAACCATCAAAGTGAACCTGATGGCTATCAGAAGTGATATACTCTCTGAGAGTTATCAGAGAACATGACTATTTGATTATTATTCAAAAGATGATTCACTGAAATTAGTGAGTGTTGTATAAAGCTCAAAGGCCAAAATGAGCCTGAATGGCTTCAGGGAAGTCGAAGACTAACTAAAGAAAACAACTTTACAAACTAATGCGGTGTTAGGGAGTGAAGTTTCAAGGAGCTGAGAGACAACACCGGAGTCACTGAGATCTGATAAATGTCTCAATGACCCTGAAGACTTAACTCTAATTGCAACCTAAACCTCAGAACGAGAAGGAGGGAAGCTTACACAAGAAGATAAGCTCAAGTACTTATCAAGACGCGTGAAACATGCATTGGAACTCTAAGTTGACAAATCAGAAGAGCCGAAAGTAAGATTCAGACTAGCTTACTAGGCACGTGCCTATCTATAGCAAGTGGACAACTTACTATGCAACCCACATGCAAACATTGTTTCCCTTCCTATATAAACCCGGGTCGTAAACTAAGTTAAGGGAGAGATTCCTACAAATAAAATAATACAAAGTATTATGGTTGGAATCCTCCTCTCCTAGGAACAACAAAGCAGCTAGCAGTCTTTTGTTGTTTATTGTGGAGAGTTCATATTTGTCAAAAAACCGAGGTAGTTTTTCGTAGGCTATCCTTTGTAAATCTTGTTGATTTATTCATTAATAAAATTTATAATAGGTGAAAATGACAATGGTGTTATTAGCGTTTATATGTCGTTCTCAAGCAAACCCTACGTCCAAGATTTTGATGTTGATTAGTTTTCCTCACTTGCTAAAACTTTTGTTCATATCTTTCATGGTTTGCATGAACGGGTAGGTCAGGGACCCAACAAGTGGTATCAGAGCGGGTGGATTTTTCTTAATCCATATACGTTCTTGATTGACCGCTAATAACACTTAAACCCTATCCTTACTAACTCCCCACCAAAAACGCACTCCTCACTATCACCTCCTCCTTTATCTACAAAATTAAGCGCTTTTATGCCCTATTTTGTAGAACCTAGCTTCCAAAATTGAGTACTTCCATAATCATTTTGGGTGGCAAATGGTCTGATATGTTTCTTCTTCAGCTCATTCAAACTACACTTTTATGCTTAACTGTCATGGAAACATCTTTATTCAGAAAGATCTTGCATCACTATGTGTTGTAGACACACAATCTATAAGTGCGGAAATAATTGTCGATGGTTGCTCAATAAATAGCAACCAACAATGGAAAAAGGAAGCATCAGATCAGGTTTAAAGGATTAAATGTGGTAGATGATGGAAATCAGGGGAAGGAGAAGAATCAGTTTTCAGTGAAGGTAAATCAGGCTCATCAAGGAATGTTTAGTCAACAAACAGTCCCTGATTCATAAAGAAACTTCACTATGAAAACATCAACAACAGAGCCCCAGCTTACATGAAATATATCTAGTTTCTGATGTAACATCAGAAGAAGCAAATTGTAATATCTCTAGTTTCTAATGTAAAAATCAGTATGTAAGAAGAAGCCGTTATGCTCAATTATTACTGACAATTAGTCTATTTGTATATTTAAATAGGGGGATATTGTTGGATCTGATAAATTAACCCAATTATCTCCGACAAGTATTTATACATAAAATAGCCTAATTCACCTTGTGAAGGTCAGTGAGCATCAACTCTCTAATAACGATCAGAGAGTATGTCACTTCATAACTATCAAAGTGAACATGATGGTTATTAGAAGTGATATACTCTCTGAGAGTTATCAGAGAACATGACTCTTTGATTATTATTCAGAAAACGACTCACTGAAATCAGTAGAGGAAGTAGGAAACCAGCCTGAAACTACAGATACCATAAACGTAACTCTCTCTTTTAAAATAGGGGCACTGCAGGCAGCCACTCTAAACACTTCTTTAGGAGAGAGTAGTGAAGATCAGGGTTACCCCGGACCTAGAGCGAGTCTGTGTCTGCACTTACTTCTCTCAAATATTCTGTTCACTCTTAGTCCGCATGATGCGTACGTATATCATTGTAGAATAGATTATATTATCAAGTTTTAAATTTATATTTAGCCGACTTATCCTATAACACACACTAACGAGCAGTGTACCCGATCAATGTAGCTAGTTGGTAAGTAGAGTGTCGAACACTAATAGTGGAACGTTAACACCTAGATGTCTATCAGTATTTTAATCCTAAGTTAGTCCTAATAACCTAATCTAATGCAAGGGGGTTTTCAGCCTGAGAGACTGGAATGATTGTGTAGATTAAGTAAACGATAATTAAAACAAGAGAAGCGAATAAGCGAATGGCAAACACGTACACAGATAGAAAACAGACACAGATAAGAGGTCAAGCCGATAGTAGGAAAATTTTTCACACGTTTAATTGCTTAGCTGCATAAGATGAGTGCTAAAATCTATTCTCTCTCAGTGGAATCTTAGTTACAGGCGTGTAAGCACTTAATGATTACTAGGTATATGTATTATTTATCCCTTTTATAGGCATACATTAACTATCTAAGTGATGTTAATGAAGTAATTGCGCGAGCCTACGTCAACAAGGCGCGATAAATCCTAATTCATAATCAAAGCACATGCATAAAGAAACCAAATAAACATCAAATACTCTTTATAACAGCTAGAAAATACTAAGTCCGATCAAATAGTGAAAAAGACACTAACTCAACCACTAACAGATTACTAATACAAGTAAACGAGTTTTCCTATGAATTAAAGTACTAGCAGGACCTTCTTACTGCTCTAACTTCTTCCTTTAGGTTGTGTCTTGTGCTACCAATTCGTCTGTATTCATCACTTTAGGGTTTTTGTTGCACACCAAATTTTGCTGTCGAATGGGGTATTTATACTTTCTGTGAGCAGGGTCAATACGACACATCTATGTAACTTTGCTTGGGGTCCAAGATTATAATATTCAGGAATATTCGTACACCGCCTTTAGATACGGCGTGCCTTTGTTAGGAATTTTAGAACTTTAGTTTTTTTTCATTCCTGCTGTTAGTATAGTGGTTCTTGCTGGCAGTGTATGGTTCCTGCTGGAGTTGGTTCCTGTTGTTAGTTCTATTTTGTTTCTGCTAATAGTTATCATTACTGCGGGTAGAAGTGTTAGTTAACCCGTATGTTTAGAATGTTAGTTTGAGTTATTTTAGGAAGAGATAGTGTTTATCTCTTTACACGTTTTGTAATGGGCTGTATTAGGGTTTCTTAGTCTATAAAAGAAATCCGCAGCTAGGATTTATGTACGACATTGAGAAACAAATTCATTAGTGAAATAAAAGATCCATAGAGGATCAAGAGTTATTAGTTATTCTTCTTTCAATTCTGTTGTTTATATTCCGCGTAAACAATAGTTAGAGATTCTCTTGTAGTGTGCTTGTGATTACATAGGCATTCTACCGATCCACAAAGGCTCAAAGATCTATCAAGTGGGCTAGATCCAACAAGTGGTATCAGAGCCTCGTGAGGATCTCTGACAAAGTAGAAAACTTCTCTAAACATTCTCTTTAACCCTTTCACAATGTCTGTATCAGAAGATAGATATGAAAACTGGGCCATGAAGATTAAAGCCTTGCTACCTTTGGACTCAATGGTTGAATGGACAGGACATGCTAAAGCTAATGAAGAAAGTGTCAATCAAACTCACAGTATGATTGATAAAGCAAAGGATGATGTGGAAGAATTTGCCTTAATGGGATTTTCATCTCAGGTACAAAAGTGTCCTTTTGGCTGTCATGAAATGTACTCTAACCTTAAGAAAGAGTTTGATGACATAGAGCCTCAATATAAAGAATTGTTTGTTAAAGTTCAAGCTTATAAAAATGCTCTTAAAACTCTAGAAAAGCAAAAAGCTTGGTACGAGGCAAATCAGATAGCTTATGCAGAGAAAATTAAGGTTTTGGAAAGAAACTTAAAGAACACCACTAACTGTCTAAAATATTCTGAGAGTCAAAATGCTAAGGTCATATTAGAAAATCAGGACTTGCAGACTAAGCTAGAAGGTACCTTGGATAGGTTCAATAAATGGAAAGAAACATCTAAAAACCTAAACAAGTTAATTGATAGTTCTATGTCTGTAAAAACTAAACTTGGTCTAGGGTTTGGAGACTACATCGGGCCAGATCAAGTTTATGACCCTAATGAGTATAGTGTTTTTGACCCTGAACCTGTAAATTATCAAGAACCTGTAAAGTTTGTAAAAGAAGGAGAAATGCATGCTGTTCCTGCACCTATCAGAGGTGTTCATAAGCCTGTACCTATCTACTCAAACCTTGACATCGACTTGGATGAATCATACATGTCCTATGGCAAAAAGTCTGATGACTTACTTGATCCTGATAATAACTCTAATGACTTTGTCTCCTGTGCTAACAGTGACAAGTCCACTGAATCTAAGTCCTCAGACTACACCTCATGTGATTCAAGTGAAAAGTCTGTGACACCCAAGACCCATGACTTTTTCTCAAGAGTCAAACCTGAACCTAGTGTAAAAACTGCCACTGTTTAAGAAAATTCTTTCAGGTCTGCTAAAAACAATTTGGTTTCTAACTTTAGAACTAATGATTCTGTCACTAATAAAAAAAATCATATGAGGAATAAGAAGAAAACTTGTTTTGTGTGTGGTAGCCATTCTCATCTCATCAAAGACTGTTACTTCTATGAGACCAAAATAGGTATTTATGCTAGACAAAAGCAGACTAGACCTATGTGGAATAATGTGGAGAAGATACCCCCTTATGTGCCTAAGGCAGCTGCATTTCTTGATGGAATTGCTAAACCTGTTGCTGCTGGTAGGAATAGCAGACCTGCAGCCATTCCTGCTGGTAAGCCAGTTACAGCTAGTTAAACCAATTCTGCTAGTTGGAAAAGGAATGATGCTCAACCATTTAACAGACCTACGAGCTCATATTTTCAAACTGGTTATAGGCCTGCTTATTATGATCCAATGCTTACAGGGGGAATGTTTCACTCTCCATGGTTTCCTTGGTAATAGTCCTATGTAGCTTATATGTCTATTTATGTTGTTGTAATCTTCTTTTCTGGTATTGAGGGGAGGCTTATGTTTCTATTTGTGTTTTTACTAACATGTTTTATGTGTGGATTATGTACATTAACTTTTGTTTTGCAGGTTTTTATTGTGGTTTGTTAGCTAACTTTGTTTTGCAGTTCACTAATTCACAATGCTTGGAATAAAACAAAAGATAGTTACTTCCATTCATCTTCATAAGGTGACTGCATCCAAATACAAAAGACAAAAGCTTCACATCATAAAACAACCCATAAACAAAAGACATAAACAACAGACACAAAGACCATACACATACTCCAACCCAGACACCTACTCCAGCTTCCCTTTACCCTTGCCCTTGTAATCCGGCATAACTTTGCGCACACCTACACCACCAATCTCAGCATATACCTTTGGGGATGCAAGTCCCAACACTACTGAAATTGGTTGATTTGGCTTACCGACTGGCTGACTTCTCTTTGGCACAGGTATCTAGCCAAAGGCAGCCACAGCCTTCTCCATCTCTTGTCTAAGCTTGTCAGATATTGGACAATGTGGGGGGTGTACTTCCCAAGAACCTTGATGATAGGTCAAGGACTTTGGCCATAAGGAGGGCTCATCATCCGAACTTGAGTAGTCAAAAGAGGAGGGTAGAGATGGAGGATCTTCAGATGAAACTGCTTCGACTTTAGCTTTGCCCCTTTTTGTGACTTGAGAGGATGATGCAATTAGGGGAAAATAATTCCCCCACCCAAATGATTCAGATGATGAATCAGTGGAGGAAGAGGAGGAATCAGATGGAATTTCTACAATTTCAGGGTAGGAACTCATTGTGTGTTGATTGAAGTTTTAGGGTTTTGGTTGTGAGATGATTCGCCTTGTGGTAGAGGCCTCTTTTATAGACTTTATGAAAGGTTAAGCATTGAATATTGGGTTGGTTTTTGGAATGAATTCTCGACAGGAATGAATTAATTATGCATAATTAAGAGTTTTTGGTCAAACACCATTTTTTTCCTACTGTTTGACCAACCGTTCCTGCTGGTTGACCCTGTGTTGCTGCTGGTAGCAATGAAATTGGGGATTTACTTTGGGAGTTGACTCAATTTAAAATTTGTCAAAGAGTCCTCTACGAGCTCTTTGGAAGTTAAGTTGTTTATTTGGGGAAACTGTTTTCACGACTTAAAACACTCATCCCTCACCTAAAATAACCATCTTTTCATAAATCCATTCCATTGCTCTACGCTTCAACAACTTGTCAACTAATCATTCACCATGGCTGCGCTGCAATTCAAAGGAGATCATAACAAAGTTGCATTCTTGGGAAAGATGAGAGGAAGTGAGCTGTTTCATCCCATGGTTGATTTCTTGAATCAGTCTAAATTACGGTACGCTCTTACATATTGCCCTCCTATTGTCTATGAATCGTTAGTCAGGCAATTCTGGGCCACCGCCTCTGTACGATCTCTTGTGGGTTCACCCAAAGAGATTGTGGCCATTATTGATGGAAGGGAATATTCGATTACAGAATCCTCTGTACGGACTAAGCTTCATTTAGCTGATGAGAGTGGATTATTTGGTTTATCTGAACATGATATTCTAGAGGGTATGACTCGTCTCAGTTATCACACTGATGGCACCTTTACATTTTGGAAAAAGAGGTTTTGCCCTAAATGGAGGTTTATTGTTCACACTCTCCTTCAGTGCATCAGTCCCAAGTCAGGAGGATGAGATCAATTTTCTAGCTCTCTTGCCTCTGGTCTCATCTGTCTCTCTGATGGAAGAATTTATAATTTTTCCAGGTACATTTTTGAAGAGACGGTTAGGAACATTATAGATTCCAAACATAAATTCCTAATGTATCCTAGGTTCTTGCAAATGATATTAGAAATAGAGACCAATGACCATACACTCGTTATCATGAATAGACTTACCGCCAAACTTTTTGCTACTATGCAGACCAAATTTCAAGGGGGCCATCAGCCTCTATTGCCTGCAATGTTGCCTGGTGAGGCAGCAGGTGTTGCTGCTGGTAATGCTACCTCACCAGCACCATCTGTTGCTGCTGAGACATCTCTGGGGACTTTTGAAGCTGCTGGTGCAAGTGCATCAGTTGCTGCTGATGCCCAATTACCCCCATCCCAAGGCCTCCTACCCCAATTGAATCAACCTTTGCACCTGATAACACCATTGTTGATAATATTGAGCAACCATCTTTTACCAGGCTATCCACTCCTAGTCCAACTAGGGAGCCTGTTCATGATGACACCACTTTTGGTGGAGGTTCTTATACATCTCCACCCAGATCCTCTGAGGCTCCTCCTACCACAGGTCAACCTGCTGGTGGAGCTGAGGATCCTGATGCTCCCACTCCTATATCTACTGTGCTTGACTGGTATAAGAAGAAGGTTGAAGCATTGGAGTCTGAACTACAGGACACCAAAAGGTATTTTTATGAGAAGGTGGAGGTCTTGGAAAAGGAGCTCAAAGATTCAAGAGAAACACTTGGTGGAACCATTCAAAAGCTAATTGAAAGAATTGACTCTTTGGAAGGTCAACTTCAACGAAAGAAAAGAAGAGTTGTGTTCTCTGAGTCTGAAGATGATCAGGCTGATATGGCATTTGAAGGACTCAATGTCTTGGCTTCTGTTTCTATGGAGACTGCACACATTGAAGTACCTACTGTTTCTAAGCCTCCTAAAACCACAACTTTTGCTGCCAGTGGAAATGATAAAGTTGCTTTTGAGAGTGTTCCTGCTGCCAGCAATATCATTGCTGCTGGTAATAATACCATTCCCTCTGCTAATCAAGCCATTCCTGATTCAGCTAGTTATGCTTCTACTGGTCTTGCTGCTACTTCTATTGCATCTGGTGAAGCTAATGTCACTCCTGAGACTTCTTCTGCTCTAGCAACCCTTGATAAAGGAAAGGACCCAACTGCTGTTCCAACTGATGAGACAGAGCATGATGAAGAAATTGCTAGAAAGTTTCAGGAATAGGAGTTAGTAGATGAACAAGCTAGACTAGCTCAGACAGCTCAAGATGAGGAGTTAGCAAGGGAAATGACTGCTGCAGATGAAAGGAACATAGCTGGATTCATGTGTAGAACCAGAACTGCAGATTTTAATCAAGAAGAGTTCAATGAGCAACTTCAATACTTGTTGGACTCTAACATGATTATCAGAGCTTATGCTTTGATGCTTCTTAAGGATTCAGCATTGAATGCAGAAGAAAAGTCTGAACAGCTCAAGGAATTCATCTTGAAAACAAATAGAGAAGCTACTTGGAATGGTCTAATGCATCAAATCAGAGAAAGGCAAAAGTATGGTTACAAAACAAAGTTGCCCACAAGAAAAGAAAATGTCACTTTTATGAAGCATTATTTGAAGAATGCAGCAAACTATAAATTAAGTGACTTCATAGGTTGGACTGATGCTGCAGTTGAATCTTAGTTCTTTAGAACCTATGCTATGTTGAATACTCCAAAAGGAAATGAAATCCAAAGGAGGAAGAAAAGGGAATCAGCAGCTTTGGAGTCTGATGTTTCAAAGAAGTTAAGGACTGAAGCAGTATTGCCTGTTGCAGATCCTCCAACTTCCATTGCTACTGAAGTTGCTCAGGTTCACTCATCCTCTCCTACTCTAAGCATAAGAAAGAAGATTCGTGCTCGGAAGCCATCTTCTAAGTCTCTTGAGGAGATGGATGATCAGGAACTACTACAGGTTGATTCAGAGAGTGACTCTGAAGATAATTCTCTTCATCCTTGGGGTCATATTGCTCATTGGGAAATTCGTACCATTCCTCAAGGTGAAACCAATGTTTGGTATAATCTTGATGGGACTGCCAAGCACTTTACATTCCTTAGAGAGATTTTGGATAAGGTGGATAAGCAAGATTTGATACACCTCTATGGTATGGTGACCAAATACTATGAAACTCATAAGGCTGAAGGACTTGGTCTTATTCTTTGGGGGGAATTGAAAGTGTTGATGGATTCTCTACCAGGAGGACATGCTAATTCTGTGTGGGCTAATCAACAATCCTGGAGAGTAACAGTTGGAGGGTGTATCCTACTTCCTATGTTCATGTTTTGGAGACTGTCACTGGACAGGTGTTCACCATGTTTGTAGATGTCCCCTATCCCTTATCAGTGGAACTTATGGAGAGGATGCTCAAACATAAACTGAGAATTGGCAAACATGTCGTGGGAAATGACTTGACCACTGCTACACAATTGGTCTGGTTCATCAGAAATCAGCTTACCATTATCAAAGGTTCATCTGCTTGATCCTGGTACCTTCTACATTATTGTTGTATATTTGTGCTAACTAACATTTTTCTTTTTCTTTCTTTATTTTTTATGATTATTTTATTTTCTTTCTTTAGTTAAAAAAATAAAAAATCTTATGTATATTTTGAGTAACACCCCTTGCAGGTACAGTGTTAATTCTTGAATCACACAACAAATGGTAATCAACTTACCATGTCTCACAGACAAGGAAAAGTTGACTCACCATGAGGGTACGGCTCTGGTGTGATTCTCAAATCCGTTGACAGCTGTCATAGTTTGCTCAAAACTATGGGGTATTCAACTCACCCATGTTTCACAACTGAGAGTTGAAATAGTTTCTCAATTCACCATGGATTTTACTCCTTTGGGGTTTCCAAAGAATTGGCTAGCCCACATGTATATGGCTTGTGGTAAAGGCAGTGGAAAACCATATTTGGTATTCAATTCTGTAGTATATTCACAAGCCAGAAAAAACTCGTTTGGGTTTATATTATGGATCGAATAGAAGGATTCTAGAGAGAGGTAGGAGAGTTGGAACCTTATTAAGAGAAAGAGAAGTGAAATATATTAGATTGTGAGAAAAGGTCAAACCCTATCCTTTGGTGGAGAGGGCTTTATATAGTGCTACATAAGATGTCCCTAGTGGACTGTGGAGCGAGCTGACAGTGGGTGAAGACCCGACCCACTCCACAATAATAATAATAGCTAATCTACTACTAATATTACTAATTATCCTACGAGCTATGATGTGCTAATAAGTACTCGGGGTGACTGAGTCTTCAACTGAATATTTATATTCCTAACAATCTCCCCCTAAGGTAGGTCACCCTCGAAGTAATGTTCTGAATTCTAGCACTTCATTCTTGAATCTTAACTTCATAGCTCGTAAACAGTGATTCTTCAGTATTGGGGATCTTTGTGCCTTCAGCAGTGAACATGAGATGACTTTTCTTTGTTATGGATGATCTTTGTGTGCTCTTTGTAATTATCATCCAACATATGTCTTCAAGTCATCTTGTGACTTTATCATCATGGGAAGTTGTGATCTTGGAGCCTTCTTAGAGATCATCCGCCACAGTAAATCTTTAAGCTTATCCACTGCTGTGATATTGCCTCCATGTGAGTTGTTGTGACTTTTGGACTCTCATGCTCACACTTTTCTGGATCATGATAACTTCATCAGTGTTGCGGAAGCTGTGTTGTAGGTCTTTTGGTTATCATGATGTCTTTGATATTTAATTGGAAGTGTGAGCATGGAGTGTGAATTGAGACGCCTCATCTAGAATCAGGAACCACCATCACCATCTTCATATGTATCTGAAATAAAACAGTTAGCAATAAAGTTGGGGAACGAATATGGCTTTGTCATTCGTTCGGTGTGGTTAGATTAACCTTCGGATCCGTGAGGACCGACCAGTGATCAGGTAGAATTCTCTTTAAAGATAATTCTCATTGAAAGGAATTTCCAGCTTGTTGTAGTGACTCATCCAACGAATTATCCTTGGACTTGTCTTACAAGCATGTTCTCATACCGGAACGTCTCAAAGCAGACAACACGGTAGAGTGAATCAATGAATTATATTCATTGATTAAATGAGACCGTCAATTCCATTCCTGGAACAGGATTAATTCAAGATTGAATCGCTCCATTGTTTCATTCCAGTTGTCACAAGTTTGATCCATGAAGGATCTCACATGTTACCCACCAAGAGCTCGTTTGATGTTGGCTCTAGAAGGATTTCCATCTTCATTGTAAATACTTAAAGTATCACTCGGATGTTCTGGCAATACCACAAGGATAATGCGTAGGACTCTTAACATTTATTTTCTTGCTTTCCACATTGTGTGAAACAGCAAGCATATTGGAATTGTGTCCTACCGAGATTTATTGATGATCTCTGGGCTCTAGACTCAATAGTGCGTTTTGATTTAGTGATCGAAGGCTGGAGAGGACTGCCACCTTTTCAATATTATCTAACTCGGAGTGAGAAAGACGATAGCAATGTATTGATCTCCGTGACAAGTGAAACAAGAGTCCTTTGAGGGACCTTGAGTGGCTAGGGAGGGTTGTGCAGCGTATCACTGGGTCCATGATACTTTGTCTTCAATGCCAGCAATCAACTAAGTGATTCTGACAGCATATGTATTGACCCGGTTTCTGCCTAAGGTGCAAGGAGGGCTTCTTTCTTTTCACCCTTTATCTTTGCATTTCTTTTTCATTCTTCAACCCCTTCAGTGCTTACCGAGACTTCATTACTAGCACCTTGTTGGGTTTGTTCCAGTACTAGCTCCATCTCAGTCGGCACTATTCCCTTATTCACTTTTCTCCTTTTTTAATCATTCCTAAGGACTTCTATTCTAACTAGAGGATTGTCCCTGGGAAGATCCCTCCGGTTCTGGCTGGATCATGGGAACTAATACCTAACCTCACCATCCTTATAACTCCATTGCATTAAAATAAGATTGGTCGGTCTTTGGTATTCTTCCACAAGTGCCATCACAAATCATTCGCTCCCCCTCAATATGTGCATCGATATACGAAAAGGTTTAGCACATACGGGGAGAGCCTACACTTGAGTTTCAAAAGATCACATTTTATCAGAATTCCCATATTTAAATCACATTCTCTCCCCCGATCAAAAATTTCAAACCACTTGAGATTTGTGATCCCAATTGATTTAAATAAGTTAGAAATTTTGGGAGAAAATATGGTCAGGTTTTAATATATTCTGATTATGGAGCATACTATGCTCCCCCTTAAACCACGAGAGAGTGTCACTGCTGATGTTGCACAAATTTAGCAAGGTGTCAGACATTTGAACAAATATTCTCCCCCTCAATTAATGACCCGTTTTCTATTTAAAGAGATGTAGTCATTCAATTGGGCGGCGAGTATTTGTGAAAATTTAATTCAATTTACCACCTTGTGTAACATCAAAACTCTTTTGAAGAATCAAAGAAGATAGAGAATCTGATGTAAAGAAGACTTCTCTTCTTATACGCAAAATGATGCACTGAGACGTACATCAGATCGAAGAAACATGGATATAAAGTAATCCATGCCCAGGTGAACATCACCCAGTTGGAGGAATAGCCATCTTTTTGGCGACGTGCTTTCCCCATTTTGAAGCGCGGGTTGCTATCTGAAGTAATAGCAAGCCATTTAGACATGTTTTAACCGGCTTGTATAACTTCTGCTCGAGCTTCATTTAAAGTCCCGTGTCATTATTGAATGACATTTCTAAGACCGTAAATGTTATCGATAAACAGAAGACATGCCTAGATGAAACTACTTTTGGATTTTCTATTTTTCAGATTTTTATGGTTTTTATTGGTTTTAATATTTTTCTATATACAATTATATGGTTCTATAATTTTCTATATACAGATTGGTTTGAGATATGTACAACTGTATTGTTTAGTTTAAGAAGATGTTGACATGAATACCAATTAAAGGATATCGTTTGGCATGTTGCAGATGTCAGCAGTTAATGTTTATTAAACTTTCACCACCAAAGCTTTCAAGGCTCCTGAATAATCGAATGAACTTGAGCCTTCTCAATTGTGAAGCTCTGATAGCTTCCCCCTAAACTGACAATCTTCCTTTTTGAGCAGATTCAAAGCTCTCATTCAAGCTTACATAAGGTATGTGTACAGCGGAAACCGTAGCAAACCACATGAAAAAGCGCTGCTCCTTTTAAGAATAACCATCGAGATTCTCCGATCGGGGGACCGTCACATAAATCAGCAACGAATCATCTCACACTTGAATAATCCTTCTCACACCCGCTGAAGACTGAATAAACGTATACCAACAGTATCCAGAGACCACTTCCCCCAAGTAGTTGAAGTGATGCAGTCAGTCTCGTTATATGAAGCCCAAAAACCCGAAGTACACACTCAATCCTATTAATGAGGTCAAAAACGCATCATTAAGATAAATTAAGACCCGGAAATCCCCTTTTCTCCCTTCAGGAGATTGCAGATGAGAATTGTTACACCAAATTCAACTAAGTCCCGAGTGTAAGCAATTTATCCCGTATGTAGTCGACATGATAACACCAAGACAGTACCATAGAAGCAACTGAGTACCGGATGTACACATTTCCTTCAGTAGGATACCGACTAACCATAGGAACCATCATACAATTGTGTACCTCTTTTATCATCAGAAACTGACTTTCTCTTCCCCCACATAGTTGGTGAGAGGATTCGATACACTAACAAGGTGGTTAAACCTTAGTGACTTTGTGTATATGATATTTTGAGTGAATATGACTAAGTATGCGGAATCTACTTAATCACACTTAGAAGATTGTATGTTGTGTGTAAAAATGGAACAATGATAATTAATGACACTGATAAGAACAATGAGAGTTTAATATCAAATGATTTCAAATGATTAATATTAATGATGAATATTACAAAGGTTGATATTGTTTGATGTTTTTAGTTCTTGTTCACAGTTTAGAGTAGTTGCAAAAGGTTTAAAGATAACATACAATACACACGTACTCGTACTACTCTAATTTAGCTAAGATCTTCTTTTATACTCTAAGAAGATCTTTTACAATATATTGTTAAAGTCACATAAGTCTTGTCTTAATTAAAGCATGTCTACTACTTGAGTATTATGTCTCGTGTGTAAGTAATCAAGATACATTATGTATCGAGTCATACACTGAGTCATATACTAAGGAGTGTACAACTTTGCTTACTTAACTCTTATACAAAGATATTTTCTACCAAATACATTTGACTTTTGTGGTAGATGACTCACTGATTCAGCAGAAACAATATGATCAGCAGGAACATCTTTACACTATCGGCAGAAACAGATTTGCACTATCGGCAGTAATGAGATTTTAACACTATCGGCAGAAACCAAACACTATCAGCAGAAACACACTTGAAGTATTTTCCGATACTTAATCTTCAGAATATTTAATTCCCAACAATCCTCCCCTAAACATGTGAATCCTTTTCAACATGTTTTCTTGAATTAAATGAGGACTTGTGAAAATCTTTCAAACATCTCATCTTCTTGTGACTTAAATAATATCAAAAACTTTCTTCAAATGGAGGAATTATAAGAGACAATGGTGCTGTGAATCTTGTAAGTGATGAACAAACGTAGTGAACTGAAATTGAAACTGAAAGTTTCCTAGATAGAACTTTCTCCTTTTGAATGCTTCATCCCTTCTAAATATATAAAATACACCATCTTTGTTCTTGTCATTTTCAACCTCCCCTGAATTCTAAATTCCTTCCTTCATTGGTTATTCTCCCTCCCTTGTTTTAACTAACATTTCTTGAGCTTTGAAGAATTTCTCACCATGTACCAAAAATATATCCTCCCCTGAGATGAAGAACCCTTCCTTCCTCCCCTGTTTGGAAGATCTACCAATCCTCCTTTGAGAATATGTTATCAGACAATTTTGTACATGAAGCCATAAATTCCATAAAAGTTAAAGTTTCTGTCCTCATCACTTCTAGGTGTGTTAACTCCTATGAGAGGTGAATCAGTGGACATTTGACTCATGGTCCATCAATGAATGGTTTTTTTGTGAGTCTCTTTGAAAATTCCTTTTAAGAAACTATTTTCCTTAGTAGCATGAGCTTGATTTTATGATAAGAAAAATCATGCTACTTACAACCATTTTGAAAGGATTAAGTGTGTAACAGACACTTAATCAAGAATTCGATTTAAAGCAACCTCTGGTTGTGTGAGAACCAATGTTTTTCAGTTATAAATAACTGCCTGTGTACAGATAAACCTATTCAAAAGGCTTTCCTAATAGGGTTTCCAGCTCGTGGCATTTGTTACCTCTAACACAAGTGTTAGATTCACTTTTGCTCGCTGTTCTTTCTATCAGATGTCCTTAGACTTGCACATTATACTTAAAAGAATAAAATGATAGAAAGTGAGTTGCATCAGTTACTATCTGATCAACTAAATAATCAATTCAATGTGAAATACCATAATCAAGTTTCAAGAAAGTAGTTTTAAGGAGTTTTAAATCCCAAACTTAGTCCATCATAAACTTGTTATGTAGCAACTAAGATAAGTATTCTGCTACTCCCATTCCACTTGAAATTTCCTTTGTGTTCACATATTCATACCTGAAATAGTTAGTCTAAAACCAAAAGAACAATGTACAAAGTACTTGTCTTGCATTAGAATAAACATAGAACTAACTGTATGAATAACACAATCTAAAGTTTATATCAGCAGGAATAAACTTTAACTATCAGCAGTATTGAGAAAATCCATCAGCAGGAACAAAATTTATATACAAAAACACATAGATTGAAAAATTTAAGTATTAAGCATTCCAATACTTGCTACCAAGTACTGAAACCATCCAACATCAAAAGCTTTGGTTAGCAGATCTGCAAAGTTATGTTCTGAAGAAATTTTAAGAACTTGAATTAACCTTTTCTCATTGCAGTCTCTAATAAAATGATGTCTAATTTCAATGTGTTTTGTTTTAGAATGTTGCACTGGATTTTTAATAATGCAAATTGTACTACTATTATCAATATGAATGACAGTGTTTAAGAAATTGTACCCATAATCAAGAAGTTGGTTTTGAAGCCATAGGACTTGACCACAGCAACTTGCAGCAGCTACATATTCAGCTTCAGTTGTTGAATTTGCCACAATAGTTTGCTTCTTACACTGCCATGAGATAAGTCTACATCCAAGGAATTGACATCCTCCTGTTGTTGACTTTCTGTCCAAGCTAGCACCAGCATAATCACTATCTGAAAATGCTACCAAGTCAAAAGGTGATTCACTAGAATACCATATACCCAACCTAGGTTGACCTTTGAGATATCTAAAAATCCTCTTGACTGCTGTTAAATGAGAAACCTTAGGAGTTACTTGAAATCTTGCACAAGCACAAACAGAGAACATGATATCAGGTCTTGATGATGTGAGATACATCAAATATCCTATCATAGATCTGTATGTGTGTACATCCACATTTTCTCCATCTAAGTCTTTAAGAAGAGGCTTCTCATGATCCATTGGTGTGCTTGCTACTTTTGAATCAGCAAATTGAAATTTTCTAAGTATCTCTGCAACATATTTGTCTTGAGAGATAAAGATTCCTTCATTTGATTGCTTGACTTGTAGACCCAAAAAGAATGTAAGTTCTCCATAGAACTCATCTGAAACTTATCATGCATAAGCTTCTCAAACTCTAAACACATCTCCTTCCTTGTAGATCCAAAGATAATGTCATCCATATACACCTGCACTAACAAAAGATCATTCTTGTGTTGTTTGATGAAAAGTGTCTGATCAATCTTGCCTCTTTGAAATCCATTCTCCATTAAGTAGGAAGCTAGTGTTGCATACCAAGCTCTTGGTGCCTGATGTAGGCCATATAGAGCTTTAACTTCCTTGTACACCTTGTCTGGATAGTTAGGATCAATGAAACCACGAGGTTGTGAAACATACACCTCCTCCTGAATTGTGCCATATAAAAATGCACTCTTGACATCCATTTGGTAGACTGTGAAGCCTAAAAATGAAGCATAAGCTAAGAAAAGCCTAATTTCCTCAATTCTTGCACTGAAGAAGCACCCAAACCTTTTGAATCTTGAACTGAAGAAGCTCCTCTTGCATAGCCTCTACCCAGCTTGAATTATCTATGGCCTTAAGAATGTTCTTTGGTTCATCTTGTGAGAGAAAACACACAAACAAAACTCATGCTGTTTTGAAGCATAAAGGGCATCAAGAAGCCCTTGTTGGTCTGTAGACTTTAACTGTGACCTTGTCTTCACACCAGATTGTGTATCTCCAATCACATTTTCTAGGGAGTGGACTTTGTGAATCCTTGTTTGTGGAGTAGAAGGAACATGATAATTTAATGGAAGATTATTGAAATCCACCTCATTGTCTGAGAATTCTGCTTCTATTGTTTTTGAAGGACCAGCAGTAGAATCAGTTATCCTATCAGCAGGAACAGATACACTGTCAACAGGAACAGATATACTATCAGCAGAATCATCAGCAGCAACATTTTGTTGTTCTTTTGTTCCATCTTCTCTGTGATCATCTTCAATTACTTCTTTAGCTTTACCAGAAGAAGTATCATCATTTGAAGAAGTTGATTCCTCACTTGTTCTTGACCTTATTGGCATCCATATATGATCCTGTTCTTTTTCTTTGTTTAACCCAGCCTCATTTGTTGTTTCATCTTCTTTTGAACCTGAAAATTCATTAGTATCTACAACAACAGGCACATAATTCATAGAATGGGTTAGAAACTCAAGATCAAATAGCCATATTGGTCCTTGACCTTCTACATTGGATTTGTTTTCTAAAAACTCCACATGCAGATTTTCTTCTATATTTCTAGTTCTTGTGTTGTATATTCTAAATGCTTTGCTATTAAGAGAATATCTAACAAAGAATCCTTCATCTGCTTTACCATCGAATTTTCCTAAATGGTCTAAGGTATTGAGAATAGTTACATGACATCCAAAAGGTCTAAGAAATCCTATTGCAGGAGTTCTACATCTAAAAAGTTCATATGATGTCTTATTGTGAGGCTATACTACTAAAACTCTATTTTGAACATAGCAAGCAGTGTTGATTGCTTCAGCCCAAAAAGTTATTGGTAGCTTTGAATCAGCTAACATAGTTCTAGCAGCTTCTATTAGTGTTCTATTCTTTCTTTCAGCTACTCCATTCTGTTGAGGAGTTCTAGCAACACTAAATTCTCTCCTAATACCTTTTTCTTTGCAGAAATCATCCATAACTCTATTTTTGAATTCTGTCCCATTATCACATCTAATGACTTTTACTTTCTTGCTCACTAGGTTTTCTATCTCTGTTATGAAGTCTTAAGGATGCTTGATGTCTCATCCTTAGAAGCTAAAAAGAAAACCCATGTAAATCTGCTATAGTTATCAGTTATAACAAGACAATATCTCTTATGCATAATACTACTTACTGAAACAGGTCCAAATAAGTCCATATGAAGCATAAACAATGATTGATTGATAGAGTTAAAAATCTTGGGCTTACAAGTGGCTTTGTGTTGTTTGCCTTTAAGACAAGCAATGCATGTTTGATCATTTTCAAATCTTTTGTGAGGTAAACCTCTTACCAAACCATTCTTAACAATCTTATTTATGGTTTTGAAATTAATATGACCAAGCCTTCTATGCCATAACATAGATTCTTCCAATGTGGCCTTTGCAACAAGACAAGTTAGAGCCTCTTTAGGAACAATGTTGTTCATATCAACACTGTACATGTTGCCCTTCCTTGGAATTTTAAGAAGCACTTGACTTTCATCAGGCATTTTAAAATCAGAAGAAAGTACAAGACATTCAGTGTCAATAAAAAGAACTTTGTTCTTTTTGTCACACATTTGTGAGACACTAAAGAGATTATACTTAAGCTCTTGCACATAGTACACATCCTCAAAATCTAATTTACTGGTTTTGATGGTACCTTTACCAGTAATTTTTCCACCAATTCCTCCTCCAAAGGTAACATATCCACCATCAATTGGTTGAAAATTTGAAACGTAAGACTTGTTACCTGTCATGTGCCTTGAACACCCACTATCTGAATATCCTTGATCTTCTTGATCTCTTGGTGAATGTCCCTGCATATAAATAAAAGAATTAGTTTCCTTGGGACACCCAAGCCATTGCTGACTTGGTTGTGCCTCGTGCATTAGTATATTGAATTCTTTTGAGAACAGTTGATGCACCATTGGATTTAAGGGGTCTCCAAATCCAATTTGCTGAGGTCTTAACAACATTTACCCTCTTTTTCATATCAGTAGACTCTTTAGGTTTCCAAAGTTGTTTGTGAATCACTGATTTTATTTGAAAAGGTCTGTTAATAGTTTTTGGTGCATGTTTGAAGGTTGTATTTGCACCTTTAGCTGTTGATTTTGGGTTAACAGTCATAAGTGGTCGAGCAGTCATAAGTGGTCGAGCAGCAGGAACAAATTGTCTATCAGCATGAACAAATTGTCTATCAGCAGGAACACTTTGTCTATCAGCAGGATCTGTATTTGAGCTAGACTTGTTTGAGACTGTTCTGGGTTTGGTTCTATTAGTCCTAGAGTGAAAGTGAGACTTAGGAGTTTGCCTTTTGTAAGTCACTCTATTGTTTTCATACCCAGATACCCATTGGTTGCAGAAAGCTACAAGATGATCAAATTTTCCACAAATAGAACAAGCTTTGTTATAGAATCCAAAGTCATCATTTTGGTGAGACTTAAAGGTATTCCATTTCCTATGGTCACCTTTGTGCTTGTTTGTGGACCTGTATTGTTCACAATATCTTACTGGTTGCCTAACATGTTTAACATTTATCATAGGCCTATCAGTATTTTCTTTGACTATCTTAGGAACACTTGTTCCTGCTTTCTTAGCCACTTCAGGTTTAGACATAACCTGATCATCATCACTATCAGATGTACAGTCTTCAACAACTATATCATCTGTTTTCTTAACAAAGGACACCTTGTCCTGATAAAGTAAAGTTTTATCTAAACTTTTACTTTCTTTCTTAGGCTCATCAACTACTGTATTAGGTGTTGGTTGAACACCATATTTTCTTTCAGGTAGTTGAGATTCAGGTAATCCAAAACGCTCTAGATCAATCCCTAGGGTTTAGGAATACCTCTGTATGGAGGTGGGACAGCATTATATCCCAATCCTGACTTAGCTTTATTATTTACTTGACATTCTATTATGCTTTTGACACCCTTAGAAGTATGTTCTAGTGTTTCTACAGTCAAGTGAATATTTTCTTTTTCAGCTTAATCCTATCAAAAGCTACTTTCCAAGCTTTAATCTCAGCATCTTTATGAAATATATCATGGTTCAGTGCAGCTTTGGCATCAGAAAAAGTAAGTTCATTTTCTTTGTAAAACAAGATCTGCTATTCTAATTTTTCTAATCCACATTTATAGTTTATAAAGTTTTGAAAAGTTTCAGCTAGCTCTTTCTTTTGTTTATCATAAGAGGTCATTAAAGTTTGTAAAGCAGTAAAAGCAGTACAAGCAGTAGAACAAGCTTTATGATTTTGTACCTCAGTAGAAGAAAAAGCCATAAGTGCCATCTGTGAGGAAGATGCTTCCTCTTCATCATCCATGAAACTCCAGTCAAAACCTAAACCATCAATAGCTACCATAGCTTTTGCTGCAGTTATCTCCCCTGTCTTGGATTTGCTTCTAAAACCTCTATTTCTGCTATCTTGCTGCCTTGGCCTTCTACACTCTCTTGAGAAGTGACCCATCATATGACAGTTGTAGCACTCTATCTTTGACTTGTCAAAACCAGCAGTATCATTACTGTTGATTGTGATCTTCTTCCTCGTCCTTTGATAGAATTTCTTAGCTCTCATGCTAAGAAGTGAAGTTTGCCATCTTAGATCCATCTCCTCCAGATCATCATCATTGATCTCTAGGAGGTCTTCATGAGTTAACATGGATCCATCATTCTTGCTTGTGAGAAAAGCACAACAAGTTTTCTCATCCAAAATACCCATGGTGCTGCTTGATGAACTAGCAATACCAACATCATCTTCAACCTGGTCATCTTTAACTGGATCTGAGGTACTAGGAGATGACATAAATGCCATATTCCCAGTATTTGAGCTTGAACCTCCAGTTTTCTTTACTTCTTGCTCAACAATTTTAAAATTGCTGTGCAAGTCCATTAGATCCATAGAGTCAATGTCTGGTTTGTTCTTCCAGACTACAACATGCATAGCCCACTCTTCAGGTAGACTTCTCAAAAACTTGGAGTTTAAATCTTCTTGAGGTATTTCTACACCAAGAATAGTAAGTTGGCTCACAATATTCTGAAGTCTGTTAAACATATGGTCTAATGTTTCATTGTTGGTTGAGGTGAAATTTTCAAACTGTTGCTTCAGAAGAGTTTTCTGGGTCTTCTTGGTGGCTTCATTCCCACCATACCTTGCTATAATTGCCTCAAACAAATATTTAGCATCTTTGTATTTGCTGAAGTTTAGAAGTTGATCATTTGGAATGGTCATCATCAGCATACTTCTGGCCTTTAAATCATTCTTCTTCTTGGTTCTGTCTTCTGCAGTTGATGGTTTAGTTTCAAGAGATGTAAAAAATTTGCCTTCAACTGTGGATGTGGTGATTTTAGGCTTGTAAGAATCTCCATCTTCAATAATTTCCCATAGTGTATAATCTTGCACTTGAAAATATTGCTCCATTCTTAACCTCCACATCTCAAATTCATTATGTTTGAGAACTGGCAACTTTGCAGCAACATTTGTTTGAATATCTTGCACGTCCATTTCTTCTTCTTCTTCTAAATCAAAAGTATCAACCTGGCTCTGATACCACTTGAGAGGATTCGATACACTAACAAGGTGGTTAAACCTTAGTGACTTTGTGTATATGATATTTTGAGTGAATATGACTAAGTATGCGGAATCTACTTAATCACACTTAGAAGATTGTATGTTGTGTGTAAAAATGGAACAATGATAATTGATGAAACTGATAAGAACAATGAGAGTTTAATATCAAACGATTAATATTATTGATGAATATTACAAAGGTTGATATTGTTTGATGTTTTCAGTTCTTGTTCACAGTTTAGAGTAGTTGCAAAAGGTTTAAAGATAACATACAATACACACGTACTCGTACTACTCTAATTTAGCTAAGATCTTCTTTTATACTCTAAGAAGATCTTTTACAATATATTGTTAAAGTCACATAAGTCTTGTCTTAATTAAAGCATCTCTACTACTTGAGTATTATGTCTCGTGTGTAAGTAATCAAGATACATTATGTATCGAGTCATACACTGAGTCATATACTAAGGAGTGTACAACTTTGCTTACTCAACTCTTATACAAAGATATTTTCTACCAAATACATTTGACTTTTGTGGTAGATGACTCACTGATTCAGCAGAAACAATATGATCAGCAGGAACATCTTTACACTATCGGCAGAAACAGATTTGCACTATCGGCAGTAACGAGATTTTAACACTATTGGCAGAAACCGAACACTATCAGCAGAAACACACTTGAAGTATTTCCCGATACTTAATCTTCAGAATATTTAATTCCCAACAGTTGGAATACTACACCAGGAGGAACGAGTTAAAACACTGATATTCTCTGCGGTTATGACATTTGTCTTCCCGGAATAATCTTCAATTGAGAAGAAGTATAAAGCTCATCATGTGTACTCATTGTGCATTCAGATGTATGTCTCCTTCCCCCTTGCTGGTTTTGATACCTCAGAATCAGCAACACATTTTACGAACATATTCTTGAAATCTTGTGAGAAGAACAAATTAGGCTCAAGTAGATCAAGTGAGAATTAACCGCTGCCGAAACAGTCTCTGACTATCTTTATCAACCCTTAAGTAGGCTATTCGAAGTGATAACTGATGGAGCAAACCTGATATACCAAACTTGAACCTGAAGATAGAATTCCCCATTCTTGTGACTTACGCTTGCACTAATGTTGGAAGAACGGTGTAGAGAATTAGTGCTCCAAGCAAATCTCTAAGTACTCAATACCCAACCAAGGTATGAGACATTAACACCTCTTACGATTATCCACAACGTCATCGGCGTGTGACACTGAGTACTACAACGTAACTCCTTTAAGTGATAGTTACCCCGACTGCTGGTAACTAGATAACCTAAGTCTTCAACTTAAATCTTAAGCACGAGCAAGTTATCATTAAAGGTCATGCATCCAACCAACCCCGACTTCAAGATAGAGTAAGATCACGCCTTTGAGAAAGTCAACTTCAACCCCAAATAAGTGAAACCTGATCCATTCCATAGTCACAATTAGATGCCCAACAAGTGATTGTTTGTTCGCTCACTTGTTCACACTTCTCCACCTCAAAAATTGCATATGAGGATGCCATTTTTGATTGAACAAGTGCATATGAGGTTGATCCACTGTTCACACTTCTCCCCCTCAAAAATCGCATTCGAAATTGCATCTGATGGAAGTAGATCCACTTCATGTCTGAATGCGCATGGAGCAAGTATGAAGCCTTTAGATAAGAGTAGTCAGAAACAAGAATATTCGTATGACCATTTCTTAACTCTCAATCACCATGTAGTTTATTCACCCTTCTCCCCCTCAAAAATTTCATATGACGACCAACTGCCATTTTTGATAGACCATGTGAATAAGAATATACTCCAATGTACGTTTATTCCCTTTGGTAACTGAATGAGCATTTGAAGAACATGAAGCTTGATGAGAATGGTAATAAATAAGAAGATTCCTCTTCTTCTGAAGATAAAGCGCACTCAAGCATACGCCTTTCTTTTCTTTGATGAACGGGGCCTGAAGACATGTCAGCAGACGCCATAATGTTGACATTGAGGCCCGAGGCTTGAACTGCAGTGTTCAAACGTCATAGTCGATGAAGAACGAGGCCTGAACTGAAGTGAACAGATGTCATTGAATTTCCCCTCATATGTTGTGAGCCGCTTGAGTCCAAGCGTCAAAGGACAATTTGTACGACCTGCATTTGAAAACAGACAACAATAGAGAGTTTGGAGTTCCGGATCCCCAATTTAAGTTGGGTCCAGTTGGTTAGTGGGAATGGGAACATCATTTGCCTGAGTCTCAGTAGGAGTTGGAATGCTAGTGGAAGTAGCCTTTTTCTGTTTGTTTCTACATTGGTACATAGTTAACGATGTATGAGGATTGTTACAAAATCTCTCAGTGATGACTCTTTCACTAGTACTAACGTGTTTAGGTTGTATAAAAGGCACTGTTTCGGATTTAGTAGACCTAATTAAAGGGCACTGTTCTCCTACAGGGAATTTCCTTCCAGTTGGCTTCCATTGTCGTACAGGCACTACTTTAGATTTAGTTATCCTAGTTAAAGGGCACTGTTCTCCTAAAGTGAATTTCCTTCCAGTGGGCTTCCATTGGTAACCAACATTAGCAAACATATTTCCTGTTGCTTTCCAAGTTTGCTTGACATGCTTAGCTCTCCAAACTTGCTTGACAGGGGTTCGTTGAGAAGACATCAAGAATGACACAACACACTTATCATGATTACCAGAAATTAAGCATTCATTACATGTTTTACAAATAGCATTAGAATTCAAATTAATTGCAGTACGCTTAAAGCTAATCCTAGAATCAACACGATTTGTTTCGTTCAAGCCAAACTTATTGTTCCTAAGGTGGTCTTCTACTTTCCTCTCATGAGCACTCTTAGCTGGCGTAGTCCTATCTTTCTTTGTATTGCGACTAGGCTTTGACCCGCTAGCTTTAGTGTCACTGTTTACTCTTGTAGAAGCAATGATGGGAACCTTAGTTTGTTTCACTGCCATTTGTTTTCCTGATTTTGATGTGCTGGGTTCTGATGTTCTTGATGGCAAATCAAAGGATACATGCTTGTTTTTAATAGTGGATGATGGTGCACCTAATCTATCTCTTTGGTTGCTAGACTTAGGACCCGTGCCAATGGCATATTTTAACTGTTCCTGGATCCTTTTTGTGAGGACGCAGGCATAACCAACTGCCTTATCAAGTGGTTTTCCTATTCTGTCCTCTTCCACAACCTCACGAAGAGTGTCAAGTCCATCCCTAAGGTGACAGAGATACATTTGATGGACAGGTCTGTTGTTTCTCATGGGAAATGGAATAGGTCCCACATCAACATCGTACATTTTACAAGCAGAGACCTTTGATGCAACACAATTACAAGAGGTACTTGGCATTTTTCCTTTCACCTGAGTCTTAAGATTCTCAATTTCATTTAACAAAGAAGTTATCTTTTCATTATGACTATTTCTTGTAACTTTAATTGAGTCATATAATTCTTTGTAATGCTGTTTAATCTTAGAATTTTCTTCTCGAAAACACTCATTTTCATAATGTAACTTGTTGATGGTGTCTTGATATTGAAAATTCTGACAATCTGAAGATGAAAGTTTATTGGTGCCATACACAACACATTTGTTGGATTTCAATTGGGCAATTTGGGCCCTTAACAGTCGAATCGTGTTTGTGTGAGCTTGAATTTTTTCATCACGTTTGCTTAATTCAAAATATGTATCAAACTCAGGAGCATCCAAGGATGTCTTGACAATTGATATTTTGCATTTTTCTTCTAAGTGTTGATGTTTGAGTTGCAAATTCAGATAATCAACTTCTAGTTTTGAAAAATGTTTGACCATGTTATCATGGTCATCATTTTGAATTTTTTCAAGCAATTTCAAATTCTCCCCCTCAAGCTCAACAACACGATCCTGGGTAACATTTAAAGCAATAGCATGCTCATGAATTTGACAAGCAGATAAAGCAGAATCAGTAGCAGTATAAAATACATCTTGCGCAATACATCTAGCAATCAAGTTGTCATTGGCGATGAGTATGTTTTTCCTTTCAATCTCACGACTCTTAAGTTCTATTGCATATTGAGTCACCTCATTTTCCATATCTTTAAACACTACTTTCATTTCATTTATTTCGGTATTAAGGGCAGTTTGCATCCCTTCAAAATGTTCTTTAAGTAGTTTAAAGAATGGCATGACCTCAGTTAAGTAACACCTTTTTGCATGTTCAAAACACCTTTCCCCCTCAGTAATTCCGGTTGGTGTGATTCTCTTCTTACATGTTTTATCAAAATCAGCAAATAGTTGCCAAAGCACGTATAAGCTAATTAAAGTTTTGCATTCAGTGGGAAGAGACAGAGGTACCAAATGCCTAGGTGTATTGGGAGGATACACCGTTATGGACGCAACTTTTCTAAGGAGTGGGGTGTTGGCTTTAAGTTCATCTTCCTTTTGCTTTTCAATATCTTGTGACCAAAATATTGTTTAGGTGTTAACTTCTTTTGAGGAACAAACACAGTCAAACAATTCTCCTTATAATAATCATGGGGCTTGACTATTATTCGTTTGGCTATGCATTCGGGATCCCTCATTTTCTAATTCATTCTTTCCCTATTTCTATCTTCTATCTCCTCACTTTCTTTCAAAGAATAATGCTCAGGGGGTGCATGATTGGGCATGATCATCACATTGGCATCGTATAAGGCAGGTTAAGCTACTTTAGCAGTCCTAAGGAGAGCTAATTTAGGTTCACCTACATTACTTTCACTGTGCTTATCACTCAGCTTTTTGTGCTTATACATCATTTGGGCAATCTGTCTGGTTTGGTCTTGTGTGTACAACTTATCCTCAAGCTTTTTCTTTAAGTTTTTAAGTCTGGAGACATCATTTAAGAGTTGTGTTTCTTTATCTTTGAATTCTTGCTTTAGTCTATTTATACATTTTTTAGCTTCCTATTTTTGCTTAACAGTCTGATCCAGCTGAGTTTTCAAAGAATTCAACTCTAGTTTTAATGTTTCTTCCCTAACATTATGCTTTGAAATAAGTGTACGCATTTAACTTTCCATTTTCTGCTCACGCTCTGTTAGTTCAAACTTAGCACGCTGTTCATACAAGGCCACTTGTACTTTATATATGTTAAGTTTAGTGGTCAAGGTATCATCAGGGACAAACACAGTGTTCTTATGCAGCACATAGTCGTCATTTAGAACAGAGGATGCACAACTAGGTACAACAGACGCTTCGTTGTGCTTCACATATTGTTCATATGGGATAACATCGCTATTTCCCATATTAGCAGTATCTGACTCAACAACGTTTGTCTGTTGTACTTTGTCGGGAATCTTTTGTTCATGCAACACATTATCATTATTAATAACAGAAGATACCCCATTAGGTTCAGCTAATGCTTCATTGTGTTTCACATGTTGCACGTTGTTCCTAGCAGTATCTGACTCAACAACGTTTGTCTGTGGCTGATGAAGCTCTTTCTCTTGAGAATTCGAGCTAACAGAGTCTCTATTGGCACTAACATACTCAAACACGTTTATCTGTTGTACATCTTTGGGAATCTTTTGTTTGTCAATCATATTGTACAATCTGAGTATCTCAGATATAGCAGAATCTGAAATACTTGACATGATATTAACATGCACGGGATTTACAATTCTATGATTTAAACCGAGAAATAGATTCTTTCGCGGGATTTTACAAGAATCAAGAATAAACCGTGATTTAATTACATGAATGCATTATGATGACAGTTGATTTGGTTTGGTTGATGCAAGTTGTTATAGTAAAATTTTGGTCTGAAAACTTCACAGCTTGATAACTTCTTTCTGGAGCGATTTCAGGCTTCGATAACTTCTTCCTCGGTCTCACGGTCGTTTTGACAGGTCGTGGGCTGAAAACGGAGTTACGGTTCAAAAGTTATAGCCGTTTGAAGTTTTGACGTAACCGCAACTGATCAAATCGTAACCCAGAGGATACAAACCGCAACAGACAAGTCGCAACCCTGAGGATACAAACCGCAACAGATAAATCACAACCCAGAGGATACAAACCGCAACAGACAAGTCGCAACTCACAAATCGCAACAGACAAGTCGCAAGTCTAACAAGTCGCTACCCCGACAGACACTAGTCGCAACTCTAACAAGTCGCTATCCCATCAGACAAATCGCAACAGACAAGTCGCAAGTCACTAGAAAACAGAACTGTCACTATCTGGGTCAAAACGCAACCCACAAAACGCCAGACAAGTCGCTTTCGTAGCGATTTGTCATTTTTGCCAAATCCGGTAAAGGGCCAAAATGTACCTTCGAGGAACCACAAAACGCTACTTACACTTACCACCAATACACAAAACGCTACTAAGAAACTATCACAGAAGGACAAAACGCTACGAAGAACACTTTTATCCTAACCTTCGAATCTTCCAAAAACTACCATACAAAGCCTCAAACTATGATTCCAAACACCAAACACTACTCCTATGTTATCCCTAAGCTAGAAAGTACAAGATCTAACACCTTCTATCAGCTAAACAAAGCGTAAAATGGATTTTTTGAGAAACTTTGTATTCGAACCAAAATGCCCCAAAACTACACAAATCCGTGAATATACCCTTATGTGAACCTAACCATAGCTCTTGATACCAATTGTAGTATATTCACAAGCCAAAACACTCGTTTGGGTCTATATTATGGATCAAATAGAAGGATTCTAGAGAGAGGTAGGAGAGTTGGAACCTTAGTGAGAGAAAGAGAAGTGAAATATATTAGATTGTGAGAAAAGGTCCAACCCTCTCCTTTGGTGGAGAGGGCTTTATATAGTGCTACATAAGATGTCCCTAGTGGACTGTGGAGCGAGCTGACAGTGGGTAAAGACCCGACCCACTCCACAATAATAATAATAACTAATCTACTACTAATATTACTAATTATCCTACGAGCTATGATGTGCTAATAAGTACTCGGGGTGACCGAGTCTTCAACTGAATATTTATATTCCTAACAAATTCACCAAGGTACAGCTGATACCAAGAATTGGCTAGTCCTGAGCAAACGGCTATAGGTAAAGACAACTCAAATCCGTTTATAGTTGATGGTTTACTAAAAATCATATGGTTATCAATGTACCATGGTCTTACACACCTAAACATTGGCTACTCCAGTAGTGATGGCTATTGGTAAAGAGACATCAAATCCATTAATTTTCAATGATTCACCTCTCACAGGAGTTAACACACCTGGAAGTGATGAGAATAGTATGAAACTTAACAGATTTGATGTACAATATGTCATGGTTGCTGGAAAGATCAAGTATCAGATGGTGATCAGCTTAATATGATGTTATTTGCTATTGCTGCTGCTATCTAGATGTTGCTGCTGGCACTTGTGCTTCAATGCTGCTTGTTACTCTCTGATGCTGCTGGGTTCAATCCTCTACCTCTGGACTTCCAAAGATCTATCAGGAAACTTGCAAGTTAACCTAGTCAACTTCAAGTTTAGGGGAGGATTGTTAGGAATTTTAGAACTTTAGTTATTTTTCATTCTGTTGTTAGTATAGTGATTCCTGCTGGCAGTGTATGGTTCCTGCTGGAGTTGGTTCCTGCTGTTAGTTCTATTTTGTTTCTGCTGATAGTTATCATTACTGCGGGTAGAAGTGTTAATTAACCCGTATGTTTAGAATGTTAGTTTGAGTTATTTTAGGAAGAGATAGTGTTTATCTCTTTACACGTTTTGTAATGGGCTGTATTAGGGTTTTTTAGTCTATAAAAGAAATCCGCAGCTAGGGTTTATGTACGACATTGAGAAACAAATTCATTAGTGAAATAAAAGATCCATAGAGGATCAAGAGTTATTAGTTATTCTTCTTTCAATTCTGTTGTTTATATTCCGTGTAAACAATAGTTAGAGATTCTCTTGTAGCGTGCTTGTGATTACATAGGCATTCTACCGATCCACAAAAGCTCAAAGATCTATCAAGTGGGCTAGATCCAACAACCTTCAGTCTTCATGCGGCGCATGTTCTTCAGTATCTTGGATTGTCTTGGTGAAGTCTTGAGATTGATACGCCGCATATCTGGATCGTTGATGCGTGGTTTTGCAACCTTACAACAGGTTTTACCTCTCAAGGGATCTCAAGAGGCTTACAACCCCACCAGGCAGTGTACCTGACCGATGTAGTATAGTGTAGTGGTAAGTACGGGGGATTGATCGTTCTCCACAGGGAATAGTGTTCGTTAGGTATGAAAGGCTACTCTAATTAGGTCTAAGGGTTGAGGAAGATTCTTTTTATGTTTTTATATTTTTATGAAAGCAAGTAAAATCTCGGTTTTGAAGGAGTGGGCGGAATTAGTTGCTAGTCAACTAACCCAATTTACTACGAATGCAAATAAAATAAAATAACAAAAATAAAAATGTGGTGAGAAACTTATGTGTAGAGAAATGTGTTTACTTAGATTTCCTTACTCCCTAACTATCTTTTACCGGTTAATTAGTGTGTATTAGTCGCGTGGATGACGGGTGTATTCCTTAATACCATTCGTGGGGTGGCGTACTTACTTCCCCAACTCTACAAGCTCCTACTTCACTCCTATGTCGAGCCGGCTAGGAAGCTCCTAACATGGGATCACTAGAATTCGCTTGTGCATTAAATACAACCATAAAAACCTTTAGTACGCGTTTGGTTCATGTTTCTTAAGACGTTCAAGCAAGTTACCGAATAGGAAGTTAGCCAGTTTTCTTAAGCCTAACATAGAAAACAATCATCCAATACAACTAACAACACACTAATAACCAATAATCAATAGCTAGGTTTCATTAGATCTAAGCAAACACAAGATAAATTTAGCCTAACATGTTAAACAAAAGACAAGAATAAGATAAAATCAAACAACACATAGACATATTGAATGATTAATTGATAACTTATCTTTCAATGAAACATGGAAGATCTCAAGGCAAGAAGCCTTGAAAAAGAGCTAAAAATCGTCTTAGGGTTTATCCCAAAATTCCACACACTAGGTTCCACACTAATGACAAAAGATTAGAAAACTATATATAGACTTTGGTATCTGACGGCGTCACCTTATGGATTGTGACGCCGTCACCTCGCCGCTTTTAGGGTTCCCGGATGACCATCTTGACGCCGTCCCTCTTTAGCTCTCCAAAAATGCTCTCTGGCTTATCAAGGGTTGACGCCGTCGAACATTGAACGTGACGCCGTCCCCTTATGATTTAAGCCGTGACGCCCTTGATCAAGTTAAAACGTGACGCCGTCAGAATTCCATGCTATTTTCTCTGGCCCGTCATGAGTAAATTTCACGTCCAACTTTTCTTGCCAAAGCATGACGCCGTCTGGGGTGAAATGTGACGCCGTCAAAGGTAACTTTCAGCATGATTTTGAGACTTTGTCGTTTTCTTCACTTTTATGCTCCAAAAACGTCCAAAATGCCTCCTTTTCCAGATTTCTCCTCAAAAGTACCTAAAATGACAAAAGAAACGATTTAGGGCGATATTTGATCAAATAAATACGAATTAGGGCTTAAATGACCCCTTAAAAGCGTTACAGTTTTCGCCTCATCAAATACCCTTACACTTGAGATTTGCTTGTCCTCAAGCAAATGCGCTTTTATTCTAATCAAAATACAAGTTAGGGGTCATTTAACGCTAATATAAAAGTAATTACAACAAATAATCGTTCCACTTCAATCATAATAAGCACGGAGATTACATACTAGCACCTCACAAGTAGTGTTTAGATACTCACATCTCTCAAGTGTCATCAAAATAAATCTCATAAATGAAAACGGATAATATCTCTCACTACCTGTCATAGCAAATAGATTACCATAGGCTTGGGAAAGGATCGAAAACCTCCTCCACTAGGCGTAAGCACCAAAGATAAACTATCAAAGAGGGCTTTTAAATGGGTTATAACGTTAGGTGTAGGGAAAAGGAAAACACGGTTTTGTTGGATAAGGGATATTTTACTGGTGGCGAGTTAAAGATCTTGATCAATTACATGTACTATACAATGTTGCTAAGCCAAGACTAGACTCGATCTTAAGCTAATGAAAGAAAATAACAAAACATAAACATAAACTAAACATAAAATGAAACGGGATGGTAGTCCGTATGTTTTTTTCTACTTTTCTTTTTCTCATTTTTTTGTATTTTTCTTGATTTTTTTTTTTTTTTTTTTTTTTTTTTTTTTTTTTTTGTGCATACACTCTTGCCCTACCATCCAAAATAATACATCATAGGGGCATTGCATCCCCCTTACACTTGAACTTTTACATGACTTTACAAATACTAATCTAATGACTCGAATTAAGATAATTAAAACACTTGGAGTACTTTTAAAACATTTAGCACATATGGGGGTAATAAATGATGTTCTTCCCCATTACTCCATTACACTAGTACTTTACCCATGAGTCCCAATCGTCCCAAAACAATATGTACAAGGATATGACTCGACTTAGCAACCATGTAATCAACTAGATAATTAACTTGGGTTTAAACAAATGTTGTAACAATAATGCACTAAAAATGAGTGCATACAAGGTAGGCTAAGGCGATTTGGGTGTACATTTTAGTGGGGTGTAACAAATTCTTCCTTTAAGTAAAATGCTTAAAGGTCGAAACGAAAAGATAGGCTCTGAGGGGTGTACTAGGGGTATCGTGTACTAAAAATGAGTACAACGCAAAGGGTGTGGGAGAATTACTTGACCAATGTAGCCAACGTAATTATAACAAAAACACAGGTGTAAAACAATGGGTTAATCCTAATGCCTCTTATCATGTAGTAAATCTAACTACACGAATGTAGTCTCACTTGTGGCCTCGGAATGGTCCTAACGCAAGTTCTAGAATCTAAGTGCTACCGGTACACACATCATAGCATAAATGCTTTTCCTACCAATTCTAGGGGCGAACCTCACATATTTGGGGTGGAAAATTTTTTAGTGGTACGGTTTTTGTGCTAGTCATATAACTCCTATCCGTGAGACGCTCATTAAGATCAAAGTTTCACTCCTATATGTTGTAAAAAATTTTAAATTTGGCACTAAAATTACCTTAACAGGTATTTCTCTCAGTTTTATTACACATCTACTATTAAACAAACAAAAATCAAGCGTAATAGCATTCTCTAAAATCGTACTTTTACCCTCCCCTTACACTTAAGATGAACATTGTCCCCAATGTTCAAATAACAAGATGTAAAAGCAAAAAGTAAAAGAATGAAATCAAATACTCCCTGATTCGTTCGGTGGATAATGAAATTACACGGTTAAATCTTCCTCCAAGGTAATGTAGAAGCTCCATGACTAATGCATCGCCATAAGCTTGATCCAAGACATTTCCTTGTCCAAAATAACCTGTTAAACCTGAGAAAACAAACACGAAAACCTGCATAACATCGGCGGGAAAAATCTATATATAAGGATATAATGCTTGTGGAATGATAATTTTGCAGATTCCTGGAGATTATAAGTTGGAGATTTAATAAAAACTTTTTAAAAACAAAACTTTCAACAATTTCTGAAAAATTAAATCTGACGCCGTCAGGTTTTAGACCCTGACGCCGTCAGAAATGACCTGACGAAATTCTTATGTTAAGTTTCCGGAAAATTTCTGGAAAAACCTTTACCTTACTTCCTGGAAATCCTGCAAAACATCACTATGACTCGATACAAGCATTTGACTCTAACAAATACGAATATGTATGCTAATTTGTTATTATTACGATTCATGTTCATTTGTGTTCTAATAAACCGATTTGGATTTCCCTTACACTTATCTTTTGCAAAATACCTTTATATGTAATTAAGATGAAGTTAAAAACAAGATAAAGCATTTTCACAATTTAGTTTTGAACATGAATCAATAATAATAAAAATTAAACATACATAAGGAAACAAATAAAATCAAACAAACAAACAAACAAACAAAATAAACACACAAAGCAAACAAAGCTTGGGTTGCCTCCCAAGAGCGCTTTTCTTTATTAACGAGTCTTGTAGCTAGACTCAAAGTCACGGGTTCTACGTTATCCCATCATTCATAATGACGTATCCCTGATAGATATGATCATTGTTATCAGGGTGGTGGTGTCTCAGTCGCTCGACATTCGCAGTTACTTCACCTCCTCCCTTGCTGGTCAAGCTTACTATCCCATCTTGGTGTACACTTTTAATTGTGAACGGTCCGTACCACCAGGGACTTGGTTCATTGGTAGGTGCTTCTGTTTCTGAATGCCTTAGGAGCACTGAGTCCCCTTTTGCAAATTCAACGAGGTTATTGGGTTGCTCATCAGCCTCAATATAGTTGTTATTTCCACCCTTACGTTCTCTAATCTCACTTTCCATATAACTTTTAATTCTTGCCTCCCATGCAAGAATTTTCTCTCGGACATTACCACGGATTATATTGGGGTTAGCCTCCATCTTCTTTTGCAGAGCAACATCTCGTACATGCCGTGGGATCGTTGGGAAGTTTATTGTTTTCTTCCCCTTCTTCATTTGGATGGTGCTATTTTCGTAATTGATTTGTGCTCTAGTGGTAGCGAGAAAGGGTGCCCCAAGGATTATTGGCATATTCATATCATTTCTCTCAATGATCATGAAGTCGACCGGATATAGGAATCCGGCAACGTTGACCAACACATCTTCTGCAATTCCTAACGGATACTCATAAGAATGTTTCGCAAAGGAGAGTTTAGTATGGGTGATGGATGGCAACTCATCGGTTAACTGAACATAAACGGATAAAGGCATCAAATTTACGTCGGAACCTTGGTCAGCTATCGCATCCAGATACTTGTGTTTTCCAATGCTGCATGGTATTTCAAAGATCCCGTAGAATTTCTGCTTTTCCACTAACTTTTGTCCTATGAGGCATTCATACAATTGCCCTCCGGGTAATGTGTCAGATTTATCATCCGGTTCCACCTTCTTGGACTTCTTGTTGGGTAGATGAGTACGTCGATAGTTTCTAACCCAATCGTTTATGGTCTCCTTGTTTATTTCGTGCTTCAAGTAATGTTTCACTTGTTGTGACACTGGCGGTTCAACCAATTGGCGCTCCTCAGAGGGCGCCTCCTCTTCCTTGTCGGAATCGCATTTGTAGGCATTGGTGTCTTCATCATTAAACGGGATGAGGTCAATTTTGTTAACTTCCATAGTTATGGATTTTCCTCTTCCATCATTTCCGCCCTCTTGGACGACGGAGGTGGCCTTGACAAATTTAGTGTTAGGAACTTCAGCGTCATTCCTCACCAACACTTTTTCAGGGGCTTTTGTATTTGTGTATTCTTTCAAAAGATTCATCATCTCCGCCATCTTCTCTTCCATTTCCTCCTTCTATTTGTAGACGGCTTCCTCAAATTTTGCCAATCGTTCGGAGTGTTTTGACATGTACTCTCTCATTCGAGCTTCGAATGTTGGACTAAGTTCCTGAGGTGGTGAGTTGGGTTGAGCGTGCTTATGGAAGGGTTTAGCATTTTCCCTAAGGGGTGATTCGGATAATGGTGTTTGCTTAACACTTGAGACTGAGTTAATTGTCGCTTTTTGTGGACTTAAGGGTCTCTTTTGCTTTTCCATAAGATATGCAACCCTTTTCTCAAGTTCACTAACGCTTTCCTCAGTGATTTGATTGGCTGTATCGGGTGATGAATATGTCTTGACTGCCGAGCGCACGTCGTGGGAGACTTGCCACAATTCATCATCGTCGGATGCAAGCTCATCAATGATCTCCCATGATTCCTCGGCGCTTTTTTCGCGCAATCTGCCCCCGGCGGCTCGATCGATGGCACGCTTGGTGTGGTAATCAACATGGTCATAGAAGATTTGGATTTGAAGCCATAGATTTATGCCATGGTGAGGGACTTTTTGAAGTAAGTCCTTGAATCGAATCCATGCCCCGTAGAGGGTTTCGCCTCGACGTTGTTCAAACATCAAGATATCCTTCCTTAGCTTGGTGGTTCTTCCCGGTGGGAAAAACTGAGCAAGGAAACGAGTGGTGAGATCATCCCAAGAGGTGATGGATCCTGCGGGTTGACGTTCTAGCCACTGACTAGCTTGGTCCCGCAAAGAGAATTGGAAGAGACGCAATCGGGTCGTCTCTCGAGTGGCAACATCAAGGTCTATAGAATCAACGATTTTAAGAAAGTCCTTGAGATGTTGATTAGGATCTTCAGAACGAAGTCCATGGAATGCGCATCCGCTTTGCACCAACCGGATGGTGTCGGATCGCAAGGGTGTGATATTGGCTCCTTGAGTGAGCTCAATGGTGTTTCGATAGCCATGGTGGCTAGGACGGGAATACTCTCCTAAAGTACGGGCTCTAGGAGGTGGTGGTGGTTGTTGTGGTGGTGGGTTGTGGGGGTTAAGGATATTACCATCTTCCATGATGTCGGATGGTATGGTTACGAACAAAGACACGAAGAAAATAGATAGACTAAAGAAAACCTAGAAAAATAAAATAAAAATCTCACTAGAAAGGAATCTAGTGAGTAGACCTAATAGAAATAAAAATTCAACCTAAACAATAACTATTCCCCGGCAGCGGCGCCAAAAACTTTGATGCGTGGTTTTGCAACCTTACAACAGGTTTTACCTCTCAAGGGATCTCAAGAGGCTTACAACCCCACCAGGCAGTGTACCTGACCGATGTAGTATAGTGTAGTGGTAAGTACGGGGGATTGATCGTTCTCCACAGGGAATAGTGTTCGTTAGGTATGAAAGGCTACTCTAATTAGGTCTAAGGGTTGAGGAAGATTCTTTTTATGTTTTTATATTTTTATGAAAGCAAGTAAAATCTCGGTTTTGAAGGAGTGGGCGGAATTAGTTGCTAGTCAACTAACCCAATTTACTACGAATGCAAATAAAATAAAATAACAAAATAAAAATGTGGTGAGAAACTTATGTGTAGAGAAATGTGTTTACTTAGATTTCCTTACTCCCTAACTATCTTTTACCGGTTAATTAGTGTGTATTAGTCGCGTGGATGACGGGTGTATTCCTTAATACCATTCGTGGGGTGGCGTACTTACTTCCCCAACTCTACAAGCTCCTACTTCACTCCTATGTCGAGCCGGATAGGAAGCTCCTAACATGGGATCACTAGAATTCGCTTGTGCATTAAATACAACCATAAAAACCTTTAGTACGCGTTTGGTTCATGTTTCTTAAGACGTTCAAGCAAGTTACCGAATAGGAAGTTAGCCAGTTTTCTTAAGCCTAACATAGAAAACAATCATCCAATACAACTAACAACACATTAATAACCAATAATCAATAGCTAGGTTTCATTAGATCTAAGCAAACACAAGATAAATTTAGCCTAACATGTTAAACAAAAGACAAGAATAAGATAAAATCAAACAACACATAGACATATTGAATGATTAATTGATAACTTATCTTTCAATGAAACATGGAAGATCTCAAGGCAAGAAGCCCTGAAAAAGAGCTAAAAATCGTCTTAGGGTTTATCCCAAAATTCCACACACTAGGTTCCACACTAATGACAAAAGATTAGAAAACTATATATAGACTTTGGTATCTGACGGCGTCACCTTATGGGTTGTGACGCCGTCACCTCGCCGCTTTTAGGGTTCCCGGATGACCATCTTGACGCCGTCCCTCTTTAGCTCTCCAAAAATGCTCTCTGGCTTATCAAGGGTTGACGCCGTCGAACATTGAACGTGACGCCGTCCCCTTATGATTTAAGCCGTGACGCCCTTGATCAAGTTAAAACGTGACGCCGTCAGAATTCCATGCTATTTTCTCTGGCCCGTCGTGAGTAAATTTCACGTCCAACTTTTCTTGCCAAAGCATGACGCCGTCTGGGGTGAAATGTGACGCCGTCAAAGGTAACTTTCAGCATGATTTTGAGACTTTGTCGTTTTCTTCACTTTTATGCTCCAAAAACGTCCAAAATGCCTCCTTTTCCAGATTTCTCCTCAAAAGTACCTAAAATGACAAAAGAAACGATTTAGGGCGATATTTGATCAAATAAATACGAATTAGGGCTTAAATGACCCCTTAAAAGCGTTACACTTTTCGCCTCATCAATCGTCATGCGGCGTATCTGGAGTAGGATGAGTCAGATCATCATACGTTGGCAAAGGTTTCATATACGGCTCATGGGATAAATCCATGCGGCGTATGCTTCAAAGTCAGGCAATGGTCTTCATAATCATCTAAGTCTTGACGTACGGCGTATCTGTCTAGAATGATACGGCGTATCTTCCTTTAGTTCTGTAGACTTTTCCAACTTGATCCATTTTGCTCCAATTTCCGTCCAAAATAGCTAACTTTCACCAAATGCTTGTTTATAACTGAGAATTGCAAAAGTAAGTGATTAAGTATCAATTCTCATATAAAATAATACAAAATAAGTAATAAACATATGATAAATGATGCCAAATAAATGTACTTATTTGATATCATCAAATATCCCCCCACTTGAACTTTACTTGACCTCAAGTAAACTTAAGATTTAAATTTATGAAAATGTATCCTAAATAAAGTTTAGGATTTATTTATAGTTTAAGCATTCATTCATTTTTATCATAATTGCACAACCAAACACCTAATGAAATAGGAAAATGAAATCACTCAAATCACTCAACTAATCTATGTGGTAACATTTAAGTAATTCGCTTAATTGCTCGGTCGTGACGAATATTCTATCATAAGCTTGGCAAGGATACACATCTCCATCACTAAAGCTAAGGAGTAACAAGTCTAAAGCGGTAAATAGGGAGTGGTAAGGTTTAAGGGTTGAACCGGGCTTCGTTCAAACATCTCCTACACAAACTTAGTAGATCGTTGGCGCAAGCTCTCGATTCCTCAAACAACGGATGGTCACTAGCGTGTATCCCTGTTTCCTGGCGCGTTATTTTCATAACGGATGGTTACCAAGACACATTCCAAATCACTGGCGCGTCATTTGATTAGTCTAAAACTTGGATGGTCACTACCTTATTCATGCAATTGACATTCTCACTAGGCCATTACTATATCCAGATGCTCGAAAGCTAACAACGAATATAATAACTTGCTAAAGGGTATGGATAACATAAGGAAATACAAAAATTGTTGTAAAGTAAAAATAAACAAAATAAATAGATTCAGTCCTAATCATAGACCAACTCATGCTTTAACATGGAAACTCGCACTTTTTTAAGTAGACATGAATCAGACTCAATAATATCTCAATCAAAGAATAAACATTAGTTGGCGTTCCCATAACGGCCAACTCCCAATCAATCCATAAATATAATATAACAAGCAGTAGCGATATCTCTACCAGTACATAACTTTACATTATTACTATATCAAACTTACCAACTTCTTCTTTCTTCTCCTTTTCTATTTTTTTGATTTTTTTTAACATCAAATAAACATAACTAATGGTGTAAAATTTCACCACTTCACCGTAACAATAAATCTGGATAATTTTCTTCCATACTTTTCATAAATTCTGACATAAAGGTAATAATGAAAGTAGTAAACACACGAAAATCAAAAATACAATATCAACTTTCACTCCATTGCATTGTGCAATTCCCGACCTAAACAAAGATAATAATTTACGCACATGAACACAGGAAATGTAAGGAAACACACACTTTTTACCAAAAGCAACTAACTACGGACTTAAATCCACAGGGCAGGTTAAGGTGTAATGTGTGAACGAAACATTTAAACATTGGTGTAACAAACAAAAGGAATGACTCTGAGGGTTTTTCTAGAGGTATCTTACTCTAAAAATGAGAGTAACAAATGGGTTTATACGGGGTTAACTAACCAGTGTAGTTAGTTAATATCACATTATATATAAAGGTTAGAAAAAATAACACGGATGGTCCTTGTGGTTTACACGGAGTTCATGTTTAGTCCCTATTTCATTTTAATTATGCAAGAGATACCTATTTTTGAAACGTTGCACTCTTTTAGTCCCTATTTTGGATGGGCCATTAGTTTTACGTTAAGTGTATAAATATTATTTGCCCGTTAGTACCTCCGTTAGTATTTTTTGCATCATTAGTCCTATTGTTTAAAATGAATTAAAAATGGCATCACCATTACTACCACCACCACCACCAACACCACCACAATTATTTTCCGACCACCCCTACCAAAGCTTAACTGAGCCAATGCAAAACCACATACTTGTACACGAAAACCCACGTCATTAAACACAAACATACGACACATTAAAAAATTTATCAACCTCATTTTTTATTCCTACTTCATATATATTTTCATCAACAACCACCCAGCCACCACAACCACAAAACAAATCAAATCCCCATATCCATACCAAATTTAAAACAAACTCATCTTCATCTTTAAAACCAAAACAACACAAACATAAACATTTCTACACCTCATCTTCATCTTTATAAACACTTCTACACATACAAACTCGTGAAACTCCCACCACTAGGAAACCCCGTCGCCACCACTAGGAAACCCCGTACACCACTAGATCCTGCCAGATCTGCAGCTGGTGGTGGTTTTCAGTGGGTTGTTGCGGTGTGATGGTGGTCAGAGGTCGTGATATTGATGAAAGGATTGCGTTAGGCGACGGCTGACTGTAGTGATAGCGTTAGAAGGGGGCTGCATATGGTGGTAGCCGGTAATGATGCCGGATTTGATGGGTGTGTGTTTGACAGAGATCTTTGTTATACATTTACTTCTTTTTTTCTAACACAAACACAAACTCTGTGATCTTATAGTATATGTGAGATCGTGAAAACGAAACCATGATTTGGGGGTTTTGATTGAGAAATTTGTGGTGGATATTGAAAAGGTTTTGAATGAATTATTAGGTGAAGATTTGAAGGCATTGAAGTGGGAGTGGTTTTGTTTCAAGAGTAAATTGCACTTTTGTTTATCTGGGTTTAATAAGTATTTTATAAACTGCTGCTGGAGGTAGCAGCGGTTGGTGGTTTGTGTAACAAATGGTAATTTTTTATTTTTATAATAATGATTAATTATCAGAAAATACGCATTTATTATTTTCTAACTCTTGTTAATGAGGGATTATCTCATTAAATCACATTATCACACTACGATAATTTAAACAATGATATGTGATACAAAACATTGGAACAAGCTCACACACGGACCACGAATATCCTTTAAACTAAAAATAAACCAAACAGACGATTGCTACTATTCCTAGCCCAAAAATCTAGCCTGCTACTATTCATGGCCCCATTCACTTTTATAAATCCTTATTATACTAGTCGACTGAACGGGTTAGCTTTGCCTTTATTTCTTGCAAATTCGACAGATATCATATACGATTTTTTGCACAAATCGATTCTCTATACTACAAAGAATCAGGATCAATAACTCTTATCTCATAATTCGAAGGTTTAATCACAAAACAAAGGGCAAAGTAAATTGCCTTCGAGGCATACTCCAATCCAATAAATATTAATCTAACTTGACCAAACTCGACAACACAAGTTTTAACCTATGTCTTACATTATTTCTAATCGAATGAGAGTCCAAGGAAACATTCCTAACCATTTTCAAGTTATTTAACACGTTACAATTCATTTTGGACACTTTAACATATCATACGACATACATATACATGTACATTTGATTATAACCGAAACCCACAAACAAACCCATCCCTTAGACCTCATTAGATTTGACTAAAAACCTTATCTCCTCTCCTAATATCTAAGCAATTCTATAGGAAGATTATATTCTCTCAACTTGTGGCAATTAAAAACAATAAAAACTTATATTATATATATATATATATATATATATATATATATATATATATATATATATATATATATATATATATATATATATATATATACATATATACTCGTATAAGGCACACACTCTTCTCATTTTACCCTTAACACATTTCAAACCCTATTCTCTCCACTCTTGCTCACTGCCGAGAGCACACAAAGAAGCTAGGGACTTTTCTCCTTTGATTCGAACCCATGTAAGTTCGTATAATTCACTCTTGAAGCTTTCGTGATCGACCTTAAGGTTTATACTTGTTCTTGATCGTTTTAAACACCTAAGAAACCCTCCCAAGCGATCGTAAGTCTTTCTAATCTAGTTCCTACTTATATATAGCGAATATAACACATCATGCATTATTTATTTCAGTTACTCGATCGTATTTACTTTATTTCATTTATACACTTGTTATTTATTTATTTTTCGTACGTAATCTTTGTCCTCCTTCATGGATGGCTAGAAAAATGATATACACATTTATATTACGTTTACATATTCGTTACATTCCATTTTGAGCTTCATTTTTATCTTGTATCATGTCGCATATTATTACTTCTCATATATATGTCATATTTATCTTTTATCATGTCTCGATCGAACTAAGAAATGACCAATTTTAATCGAATCTATACGTATACCTTGTCATTTTTATTGTTCATATTGTTTCTCTACATGGCCATCTATTAATTTCATGTTTTGTTAAAAAGCTCTTGAAAGCCTTCTAAAAATGATAATCCTATCGCTACTCAAACAATTTGTTTATATATATAATTTCCGAATTGGGCTTGAACCGAATAATAAGCCCATTAAACTTATGCGAATAAGCCATGAAATAAGCAGTTTGAAAGTTGTTTTTTGATGAAAAAATAAGCCCAATCAAAGGCCCAAATCCCTTTTTCACCCAACGAAACAAGAAATGTTATTGGGCTTTAGTATGACTCGTTAAAAGCCCAATAAGCAGAAAAATAAGCACTTTTGAAAGTAGGCTGATCATTTTGACTTAAATAAGCTATATAAGCTTATTAAAACTTTCGAAAATCAATTCCAATTTTTTTTGTGATTTTTGGACTAAACTTGCAAAGTATTTAAACCATAAGGACTAAAACTGCCAACTTCACAAACTTGGGTTCTAAACTGTCATTTCAGTAAACTAAGGCTGGAAATTGTTAAAACAATAAACTTAAGGCTTAAAATGTAATAATTAACCTCTATTGGACTTAAATGTAATGTTTGACTAACGGAGGACTAACGGTGCAAAACCTACACCGTTAGGGTATAAAGTGTACATTCTGGGATAGTACATGGACTGGACAGTAACATTTACTTAAGTACATTTCTATTCATGTTTGGCATATTTCATTTGCATACATGCATTTATTATTCGTTTCAGTATGTTATTTTCGTTATGTTTATATTTATATAAACGAACTTTTGACGAATTGTTTAACATGTTATACTACGACATTCGAGGAAACGATGATTATGGAATCAAAAGTTTAAAAACAAGATAATATTATATATAATATTATTTTTGAAACTTTAAGCATTTTAAGCATATCAAATTCACACATCACAAACCAAATGGTTATCCGTTACTCGTTTTCACGCTCATTGTGCATACAGAGCAAAAACTGTAAAATCTCTGACTTTATTCTTAATTCAGGTAGTGTGTTGAAGCCATTCCCATAACTTGCTTAGTTAAATATTTCACCTTACCAGTTATACTCATTGTGAGTCATCGCCCCACTGGTACTTTAATACTCGTTTTAAACTACTTGGGGTGAGAAACATACTTACTTTTATGGATCATCTTAACAAGGATTTTGTTTGTAAAACGATTACCTGCTGGCCTAAGTACTGTGTACATACACTCTTAGCATACTAGTTATTGCATGGACCCTACCCATATGATTGAACTCTTCGCTCGTTTATTTTGGACTCTAACGATATTAATAGATGCAGTACTCTTAGCATACTTATTTCTATATGTACTCTACCCATGATATTATGTGCACTCTACGCATGAAACTGTTGTAAATTCGGTAACATGAAACTTAGTGTCATGTAATAGTATTTCGTATAACGTTTCGTACTTAGAAATGTTAACTCATGAACTTATGATCCAACTTAGTGTTTTATGCAAACCTATGAACTCACCAGCCTTTGTGTTGACACTTTAGCATGTTTTTCTTAGGTGTTTAATTGTTGCTATATGATGATGCAAGGCAGTGCATGGCAGGGACATAGGCACACTTTTGGAGTGTACACATAACACTCATGACCAGGGTTTTTGTAATATGGGACAACTAATAAATAATGGGCCATGTTTTCCGCATTTCAATTATGTAAAACTGATGTTTTATTTAATGAAACTTTTAAAACGAATTTAATAAATGTGTTCTCTATTACTTACATTATGATCCAGTTAAGTAACACCCCAGATGTATTACCGTTGCGATATGATTTTGGGGGTGTTACAGATTGGCATTAGAGCTAAGGTTATAGAGAACTAGGTACACATAAAACCTAGACTATAACCACTTTTTACAAAAACTCAACCTATGACCGCCAGTGCCAGCATGCCTTACTTGCCACTTTACTTGCTACTTTACTTATTGTTTCAGCATGCTCAGTATATACTTACGTACTACTTTAATGCCATATACTTCGTGTTAACGCTTTTGATGACATATACTTCATGTTAATACTTAGCATATACTGCATGCTACTTTTAGGGCACATACTTCGTGTTACTGCTTAACATATACTACGTGCTACTTTTAGGACACATACTTTCGTGTTAATGCTTAGCATATACATACGTGCTACTTTGATAATACATACTTCTGTATTAATTATATACATACATATGTACTTGTACTTTGGCTAATACTTTCTAGCCTTACCCTAAAGAATTAAAGTATCTTCTACATACTTATACACGTATACCATTTTTGTCACAGAACATGTCTTCCAAATCATTTGATACCACTGAAACTATAATCCCTGCTACTCGCACATCACCTACCCTTCAAATCACTCTAAATGCTGAAGATCCCTATGTGCAAGTGTCCCAACAACAGCCTAATACAGAACTTACTCTAAATACATCATCACCAACTCATTCATCTCCACTTAGGAGAGCTACTGAGTCTTATTCAGATGAAGAAATGATTGGTTGTCCGGCCACATTCGAAATTGGAGAGTGTTCGAAGGGAACATACCAAGAGATAAATTGGAAGGATGTGAATCCAAACTCAAGAGCCAACCATCACTCAAACAAATGACAGGAAGTTGCTAAGGTCTATTCTACCGGACCCGGGGACCAGAAGGTTTATGCTGGAAAATCTCCTCTGTGAAACCGTTGTAAACTGCATCACAACGGGCCATGCTCTGTAAGATGCGGAAATTATCAAAGGGTCTGTCATATGGCCATAAATTGCAGATCACCGGTTCTTGCTACTGCTCAAAGGGCACCAGTGCCTAATCAAAGAAGTCCTAACTTCAAGGACGAATCTTCAATTACCTACTTTGGTTGTGGAGAAAAAGGGCACTTCAAAAATGAGTGCAGGAAACAGAGAAACCAGAGTAACAATATGAATCAAGCTACTGGAGGAAGCCTAGGTTATCCAGTAAATGCCCGAGAAAGAGTGTATGTAGTTGGGGGAAGAGAAGCACCAGAGGACCCAAACGTTGTTACGGGTACGTTTCTTCTAAAAAACCGCCATGCACCTATTTTATTTGATACTGGGGCAGATAAGAGCTTCATATCAACACCATTTAGTCAGTTGCTAGATATTATCCCTACAGCTTTAGGCATTGGTTATGACGTAGAATTAGCTAATGGTCACGTGGAAAGAGTAGACACTATAATCCGAGGTTGTATGCTAAATCTGTTAAACCATCCATTCAACATAGATCCTATGCCAGTGGAACTGGGCAGTTTCGACGTTAATATTGGAATGGACTGGTTATCTAGACATCATGCCGTGATCATCTGCGATGAGAAGATTGTTCGTGTACCATATGGTAACGAAGTATTTGAAGTATTAGGAGATAGAAGCGACTGTAAAAACCCATCTCGATTGAACATTATATCATGCACCAAAGCCCAGAAGTACATTGAGGACGGATGTATCCTCTTTGTAGCACAAGTTGAAATGACAAAGAAGGAAACAAAAGAAAACCACCTAAAACACGTGCCATTCGTACGTGATTTTCCTGAAGTCTTTCCCGAAGACTTGCCTGGACTCCCACCAGTCAGGCAACTCAAATTTCAAATTGACTTAGCACCAAGTGTTGCACCCGTAGCGTGAGCACCATACCGATTAGCTCCTTCTGAGATGCAAGAATTGTCGGAACAACTATAAGAACTCTCAGAAAAAGATTTCATCAGGCCTAGTTCCTCACCAAGGGGAGCTCCTGTTTTAATCGTAAAGAAGAAAGACGGTTCATTCTGGATGTGCATTGACTACAGGGAACTGAACAAACTAACAGTGAAGAACCGATACCCACTTCCTAGGATCAATGACTTATTTGATCAACTAAAGGTTCTAGCATTTATTCAAAGATCGACGTTCGATCTGGATACCATCAAATTCTAGTTCGAGAAGAGGACATCCTGAAAACAGCCTTTAGAACCCGTTATGGACACTATGAGTTCCAGGTTATGCCATTTGGTTTGACGAACGCACCAGTAGTATTCATGGACCTCATGAACAGGGTGTGTGAACCATATTTGGATATGTTTGTGATCGTATTCATAGACGATATCCTGATCTACTCCAAGAACAAGGAGGAACATGAAGAACATCTCAAGATGATTCTGGAATTACTCAAAAAGGAAGAGTTGTATGCAAAATTATCAAAATGTGATTTATGGATCTCCACAGTACAATTTCTCGATCATGTTTTTGACAGTCACGGTATTCACGTGGACCCTGCAAAGATCGAGTCAATTAAGGATTGAGCAACGCCAACGACGCCAACTGAAATACGCCAATTCTTAGGACTTGCCGGTTATTACCGGAGATTCATTGAAGGATTCTCTAAGATAGCCAAACCATTAACCACCCTAACTCAGAAAAACATAAAGTACGTCTGGGAAAAAGGCGAAGAAGAGGCATTCCAAACACTCAAAGAAAAGTTGTGTAGTGCACCTATATTGGCCTTACCTGAAGGAAGCGATGACTTTGTTGTATACTGCGACGCTTCGCACAAACATTTAGGTGCTGTATTGATGCAGAGACTGAAAGTGATTGCTTACGCGTCACGACAACTCAAAACACATGAAAAGAATTACACAACCCATGATTTAGAACTGGGAGCAGTTGTATTCACTCTTAGGATATGGTGACACTACCTGTACGGCACTAAGTGTACAGTGTTTACAGACCACAAAAGCCTACAACATATCCTAGACCAAAAAGAGTTGAACATGAGACAACGTCGGTGGCTAGAATTACTCAGTGATTACGAATGTGAAATTCGTTATCACCCTGGAAAATCCAACGTTGTGGCAGATGCTCTTAGTCGGAAAGAACGACTCAAACCCTTGAGAGTCAGGTCATTAGGAATGACGATCAGTTCACCACTCCCATCAAAAATCCTCACTACTCATATTGAGGCACTCAAGGAAGAAAATAGACCAAATGAAAAACTTTACGGTATGCCAGAGAACGCAAACGGCTTCGTAAAGCGACCAGACGAAGTATTGTGCATCAACGATAGAAGCTGGGTACCACTCTATGGTGGGATGCAAGAGTTAATTCTGCACGAATCGCATAAGTACAAATACTCTATTCATCCCGGATCTAATAAGATGTACCTCGATCTTAAGAAACTTTATTGGTGTCCTAACATGAAGGCGGATATTGCACTATATATCAGTAAATGCTTGACTTGTTCTAAGGTCAAAGAAGAACATTAGAGACCGTCCAGATTATTGGTTCAACCTGAACTCCCTGTGTGGAAATGGGAGCGAATCACTATGGACTTCATAACCAAACTACCAAGAACATCCGGTGGATATGACACTATTTGGGTGATTGTTGATAGACTCACCAAATCAGCACACTTTCTTCCCATCAAATAAACTGACAGCATGGATCAACTCAGTCGTTTATACCTGAAATAGGTAGTCTCCAGACATGGATTACCAATTTCGATCATCTCCGATCGTGACAGTCGTTTCACTTCAAACTTTTGGCAATCACTCCAGAAAGCTCTGGGAACTAAACTCGACATGAGTACAGCTTACCATCCCCAAACTAACGGTCAAAGCAAAAGAACCATTCAAACCTTGGAGGATATGCTTCGAGCCTGTGTAAAATATTTCGGCAAGAAATAGTGCGGACATTTGCCCCTAGTCGAATTGTTGTACAACAACAGCTATCATACAAGTATAAAAGCTGCACCATTCGAAGCACTCTATTGACGTAAGTGTCGATTACCCATTTGTTGGACAGAAGTGGGAGACATCCAACTCGCAGGTCCCAAACTCATTCATGAGACAACCGAAAAGATTATGCAGATTCGTAATCAAATGCAAGCTGCACAAGACAGACAAAAGAGCTATGCTGACAAGAGACGTAAACCTCTTGAGTTCCAAGTAGGGGACAGAGTCATGTTAAAGATTTCGATTTGGAAAGGCGTGATACATTTTGGCAAACGCGGGAAACTAAATCCTCGTTACATTGGACCTTTTGAAATTCTCGAAAGAAACGGACCGGTAGCATACCGACTTCAGCTACCGCAAGAACTCAACAACGTACATGATGTCTTTCATGTATGCAATCTAAAGAAATGCTTGTCCGAGGAAACTCTTACTATTCCTCTGGAAGAAATCGAAATTGACAATTAACTACACTTTATCGAAAAACCTATAAAAATCATGAACCGAGAGGTCAAAAAATTGAAACATAGTCGAATACCAATTGTCAAGGTTCGCTGGGATTCCCGAAGAGGTCCTAAATTCATGTACGAATGTGAGAATGAATTCAAGATCAAATATCCCTATCTTTTTGTATCTCCATCTAATAACCTGGGTTGAATGTTAGGACGACATTTGGATAAGGTTGGGAGACTGTAATAAATGGTAATTTTTCATTTTTATAATAATGATTAATTATCAAAAAAAATGCGCATGTATTATTTTCTGACTCTTGTTAATGAGGGATTATCTTATTTAATCACATTATCACACTACGATAATTTAAACAATGATATGTAATACAAAACATTGGAACGAGCTCACACACGGACCACGAATATCCTTTAAACTAAAAAAAAACCAAACGGACCATTCTACTATTCCTAGCGCAAAAATCTGGCCTGCTACTATTCATGTCCCAATTCACTTTTATAAATCCTTATTATACAAGTCGACTTAACAGGGTTAGCTTTGCCTTTATTTCTTGCAAATTCGACACATATCATATACGAATTTTTGCACAAATCAATTCTCTATAATACAAAGGATCAGGATCAACAACTCTTATCTCATAATTCGAACGTTTAAGCATAAAACAAAGGGCAAAGTAAATTGCCTTCGAGACATACTCCAATCCAATCAATATTAATCCAACTTGACCAAACTCGAAAACACAAGTTTTAACATATGTATTACATTATTTTTAATCGAATGAGAGTCCATGGGAACATTCCTAACCATTTCTAGTTATTTAACACGTTACAACTCATTTTGGACACTTTAACATATCATACGACATACATATACATGTACATTTGATCATAACCAAAACCCACAAAAAAAAACCCCTCCCTTAGACCTCATTAGACTTGACTAAAAACCTTATCTCCTCTCCGAATATCTCAGCAAATCTATGGGAAGATTATATTCTCGCAACTTGTGGTAATTAAAAACAATAAAACCTTATATACATACATATATACTCGTACAAGGCACACACTCTTCTCATTTTACCCTTAACACATTTCAAACCCTATTCTCTCCACTCTTGCTCATTGCCGAGAGCACACAAAGAAGCAAGGGACTTTTCTCATTTGGTTCGAACCCATGTCAATTTGTATAATTCAATCTTGAAGCTTTGGTGATCGACCTTAAGGTTTATACTTGTTCTTGATCGTTTTAAATGCCTAACAAACCCTCCCAAGTGATCGTAAGTCCTTCTAATCTATTTCCTACTTCTATATGTCGAATATAACACATCATGCATTATTTATTTCATTTACTCAATCGTATTTACTTTATTTCATTTTAACGCTTGTTATTTATTTATTTTTCGTACGTAATCTTTGACCTCCTTCATGGATGGCCAGAAAAATGATATGCACATTTATATTACGTTTACATATTCATTACATTCCATTTTGAGCTTCATTTTTATCTTGTATCATATCGCATATTATTACTTCTCATATATATGTCATATTTATCTTTTACATGTCTCGATCGAACTAAGAAATTACCAATTTTAATTGAATCTATACATATAACTTGTCGTTTTTATTTTTCATACTGTTTCTCTACATGGCCATCTACTAATTTCATGTTTTGAGTTTCCCATAAAAAGCTTTTGAAAGCCTTCTAAAAACTCTAATCCTATCACTACTCAAACTGTTTGTTTATATATATAATTTCCAAATTGGGCTTGAACAAAATAATAAGCCCTTTAAGCTTATGTGAATAAGCCATGAAATAAGCAGTTTGAAAGTTGTTTTGTAATTATAAAATAAGCCCAATCAAAGGCCCAAACCCCTTTTTCACCCTACGAAACAAGGAATGTTATTGGGCTTTAGTATGACTCGCTAAAAGCCCAATAAGCAGAAAAATAAGTACTTTTGAAAGTAGGCTGATCATTTTGACTTAAATAATCTATATAAGCTTATTAAAACTTTCGAAAATCAATTCCAATTCTTTTTGTGATTTTTGGACTAAACTTGCAAAGTTTTTATTACCATAAGGACTAAAACTGCCAACTTTGCAAACTTGGGTTCTAAGCTGTCATTTCAGTAAACTAAGGCTGGAAATTGTTAAAACAATAAACTTAAGGCTTAAAATGTAATAATTAACCTCTATTGGACTTAAAGGTAACGTTTGACTAACGGAGGACTAACGGTGCAAAACCTACACCGTTAGGGTATCAAGTTTATATTCTGTGAAAGTACAAGGACTGGACAGTAACATTTACTTATTGTACATTTCTATTCATGTTTGGCATATTTCATTTGCATACATGCATTTATTATTCGTTTCAGTATGTTATTTTCGTTATGTTTATATTTATATAAACGAACTTTTGACGAATTGTTTAACATGTTATACTACGACATTCGAGGAAACGATGATTATGGAATCAAAAACATAAAAACAAGATAATATTATATATAATATTATTTTTGAACTTTAAGCATTTTAAGCATATCAAATTCACACATCACAAACCAAATGGTTATCCGTTACTCGTTTTCACAATCATTGTGCATACTGAGCCAAAACTGTAAAATCTCATACTTTATTATTAATTCAGGTAGTGTGTTGAAGCCATTCCCATAACTTGCTTAGTTACATATTTCACCTTACCAGTTATACTCATTGTGAGTCATTGCCCCACTATTACTTTAATACTCGTTTTAAACTACTTGGGGTGAGAAACATGCTTACTTTTATGGATAATCTTAACAATGATTTTGTTTGTAAAACTATTACCTGCTGGCCTAAGTACTGTGTACATACACTCTTAGTATACTAGTTATTGCATGGACCATACCTATATGATTGCACTCTTCGCTTGTTTATTTTGGACTCTACCGATATTAATAGATACACTCTTAGCATACTTATTTCTATATGGACTCTACCCATGATATTATGTGCACTCTACGCATGCAAACTGTTGATAATTCGGTAACATGAAACTTAGTGTCGTGTAATAGTATTTCGTATAACGTTTCGCACTTAGAAATGTTAACTCGTGAACTTATGATCCAACTTAGTGTTTTATGCAAACCTATGAACTCACCAGCATTTGTGCTGACACTTTAGCATGTTTTTCTCAGGTGTTTAATTGTTGCTATATGATGATGCAAGGCAGTGCGTGGCAGGGGCATAGGCACACTTTTGGAGTGTACACATAACACTCATGACTAGGGTTTTTGTACTATGGGACAACTAATAAATAATGGGTCTTGTTTTCCGCATTTCAATTATGTGAAACTGATGTTTTATTTAATAAAACTTTTAAAATGAATTTAATAAATTCGTTCTCTATTACTTATGTTATGATCTAGTTAAGTAACACCCCAGATGTATTACCGCTGCGATCTGATTTTGGGGGTGTTATTACTTTATCAAACTTACCAACTTCTTCTTTCTTTTCCTTTTCTATTTTTTTTATTTTTTTAAACATCAAATAAACATAACTAATGGTGTAAAATTTCACCCCTTCACCGTAACAATAAATCTGGATAATTTTCTTCCATACTTTTCATAAATTCCGACATAAAGGTAATATGGAAAGTTGTAAACACACGAAAATCAAAAATACAATATCAACTTTCACTCCATTGCATTGTGCAATTCCCGACCTAAACAAAGATAATAATTTACGCACATGAACACAGGAAATGTAAGGAAACACACACTTTTTACCAAAAGCAACTAACTACGGACTTAAATCCACAGGGCAGGTTAAGGTGTAATGTCTTACGGAACATTTAAACATTGGTGTAAGAAACGAAAGGAATGACTCTCAGGGTTTTTCTAGAGGTATCTTACTCTAAAAATAAGAGTAACAAATGGGTTTATACGGGGTTAACTAACCAGTGTAGTTAGTTAATATGACATTACATATAAAGGTTAGAAAAAATTACACTAATGGTCCTTGTGGTTTACACGGATTTCATGTTTAGTCCCTATTTCGTTTTAATATGCAAGGGATACCTATTTTTGAAACGTTGCACTCTTTTAGTCCCTATTTTGAATGGGCCATTAGTTTTACCGTTAAGTGTATAAATATTATTTGCCCGTTAGTCCCTCTGTTAGTATTTTTTGCATCATTAGTCCTATTTTTTAAAATGAATTAAAAATGGCACCACCATTACTACCACCACCACCATTATTTTTCGACCACCCCTACCAAAGCTTAACTGAGCCACTGCAAAACCACATACTTGTACACGAAAACCCACGTCATTAAACACAAACATACGATACATTAAAAAATTTATTAACCTCATTTTTGATTCCCACTTCATATATATTTTCATCTACAACCACCCAGCCACCACAACCACAAAACAAATCAAATCACCATATCCATACCAAATTTAAAACAAAGTCATCTTCATCTTTAAAACCAAAACAACACAAACATAAACATTTCTACAACTCATCTTCATATTTATAAACACTTCTACACATACAAACTCATGAAACTCCCACCACAAGGAAACCCCGTCACCACCCCCAGGAACCGCTAACACCACTAGATCCTGCCAGATCTGCAGCTGGTGGTGGTTTTCAGTGGGTTGTTGCGGTGTGATGGTGGTCAGAGGTCGTGATGTTGATGAAAGGATTGCGTTAGGCGGTAGCTGACTGTAGCGATGGCGTTAGAAGGGGGCTGCCTATGGTGGTAGCCTGTAATGATGCCGGATTTGATGGGTGTGTGTTTGACAGAGATCTTTGTTATACATTTACTTCTTTTTTTCTAACACAAATACAAACTCTGTGATCTTAAAGTATATGTAAGATCATGAAAACAAAACTGATTTGGGGGTTTTGATTGAGAAATTTGTGGTGGAGATTGAAAAGGTTTTGAATGAATTATTAGGTGAAGATTTGAAGGCACTGAAGTGGGAGTGGTTTTGTTTCAAGAGTAAATTGCACTTTTGTTTATCTGGGTTTAATAAATATTTTATAAACTGCTGCTGGAGGTAGCAGCGGTTGGTGGTTTGTGTAACGAATGGTAATTTTTTATTTTTATAATAATGATTAATAATCAGAAAATACACATTTATTATTTTCTAACTCTTGTTAATGAGGGATTATCTCATTTAATCACATTATCAAACTACGATAATTTAAATAATGATATGTGATACAAAACATTGGAACGAGCTCACACACGGACCACGAATATCCTTTAAACTAAAAATAAACCAAACAGACGATTGATACTATTCCTAGCCCAAAAATCTAGCCTGCTACTATTCATGGCCCAATTCACTTTTATAAATCCTTATTATACAAGTCGACTGAACAGGGTTAGCTTTGCCTTTATTTCTTACAAATTCGACACATATCATATACGAATTTTTGCACAAATCGATTCTCTATACTACAAAGAATCAGGATCAATAACTCTTATCTCATAATTCGAAGGCTTAAGCACAAAACAAAGGGCAAAGTAAATTGCCTTCGAGACATACTCCAATCCAATAAACATTAATCTAACTTGACCAAACTCGACAACACAAGTTTTAACCTATGTCTTACATTTTTTCAAATCGAATGAGAGTCCAAGGGAACATTCCTAACCATTTTCAAGTTATTTAACACGTTACAACTCGTTTTGGACACTTTAACATATCATACGACATACATATACATGTACATTTGATCGTAACCGAAACCCACAAACAAACCCCTCCCTTAGCAGAATTGACTAAAAACCTTATCTCCTCTCCGAATATCTAAGCAAATCTATGGGAAGATTATATTCTCTCAACTTGTGGCAATTAAAAACAATCAAACCTATATATATATATATATATATATATATATATATATTATATATATATATATATATATATATAATATATATATATATATATACTCGTACAAGGCACACACTCTTCTCATTTTACCCTTAACACGTTTCAAACCCTATTCTCTCCACTCTTGCTCACTGCCAAGAGTACACAAAGAAGCTAGGGACTTTTCTCCTTTGATTCGAACCCATGTAAGTTCGTATAATTCACTCTTGAAGCTTTCGTGATCGACCTTAAGGTTTATACTTGTTCTTGATCGTTTTAAACGCCTAACAAACCCTCCCAAGTGATCGTAAGTCCTTCTAATCTATTTCCTACTTATATATAGCGAATATAACACATCATGCATTATTTATTTCAGTTACTCGATCGTATTTACTTTATTTCATTTATACGCTTGTTATTTATTTATTTTTCGTACATAATCTTTGACCTCCTTCATGGATGGCTAGAAAAATGATATGCACATTTATATTATGTTTACATATTCCTTACATTCCATTTTGAGCTTCATTTTTATCTTGTATCATGTCTCAATCGAACTTGGAAATGACCAATTTTAATCGAATCTATACGTATACCTTGTCATTTTTATTGTTCATACCGTTTCTCTACATGGCCATCTATTAATTTCATGTTTTGAGTTTCCCATAAAAAGCTTTTGAAAGCCTTCTAAAAATGCTAATCCTATCCTACTCAAACAATTTGTTTATATATATAATTTCCGAATTGGGCTTGAACCGAATAATAACCCCATTAAGCTTAAGCGAATTAGCCATGAAATAAGCAGTTTGAAAATTGTTTTGTGATGATAAAATAAGCCCAATCAATGGCCCAAACCCCTTTTTCACCCAACGAAACAGGAAATGTTATTGGGCTTTAGTATGACTCGTTAAAAGCCCAATAAGCAGAAAAATAAGCACTTTTGAAAGTAGGCTGATCATTTTGACTTAAATAAGCTATATAAGCTTATTAAAACTTTTGAAAATCAATTCCAATTCTTTTTGTGATTTTTGGACTAAACTTGCTAAGTATTTAAACCATAAGGACTAAAACTGCCAACTTCGCAAACTTGGGTTCTAAACTGTCATTTCAGTAAACTAAGGCTGGAAATTTTTAAAACAATAAGCTTAAGGCTTAAAATGTAATAATTAACCTCTATTGGACTTAAATGTAACATTTGACTAACGGAGGACTGACGGTGCAAAACCTACACCATTAGGGTAAAAAGTGTACATTTTGGGAAAGTACAAGGACTGGACAGTAACATTTACTTATGTACATTTCTATTCATGTTTGGCATATTTCATTTTCATACATGCATTTATTATTCGTTTCAGTATGTTATTTTCGTTTTGTTTATATTTATATAAACGAACTTTTGACGAATTGTTTAACATGTTATACTACCACATTCGAGGAAACGATGATTATGGAATCAAAAGTATAAAAACAAGATAATATTATATATAATATTATTTTTGAACTTTAAGCATTTTAAGCATATCAAATTCACACATCACAAACCAAATGGTTATCTGTTACTCGTTTTCACACTCATTGTGCATACTGAGCCAAAACTGTAAAATCTCTTACTTTATTCTTAATTCAGGTAGTGTGTTGAAGCCGTTCCCATAACTTCCTTAGTTACATATTTCACCTTACCAGTTATACTCAAGGTGAGTCATTGCCCCACTATTACTTTAATACTTGTTTTAAACTACTTGGGGTGAGAAACATGGTTACTTTTATGGATCATCTTAACAATGCTTTTGTTTGTAAAACTATTACCTGCTGGCCTAAATACTATGTATATACATTCTTAGCATACTAGTTATTGCATGGACCCTACCCATATGATTGAACTCTTCGCTCGTTTATTTTGGACTCTACCGATATTAATAGATGCACTCTTAGCATACTTATTTCTATATGGACTCTACCCATGATATTATGTGCACTCTACGCATGCAAACTGTTGTAAATTTGGTAACATGAAACTTAGTGTCGTGTAATAGTATTTTGTATAACATTTCGCCCTTAGAAATGTTAACTCATGAACTTATAATCCAACTTAGTGTTTTATGCAAACATATGAACTCACCAGCCTTTGTGTTGACACTTTAGCATGTTTTTCTCAGGTGTTTAATTGTTGTTATATGATGATGCAAGGCAGTGCGTGGCAGGGACATAGGCACACTTTTGGAGTGTACACATAACACTCATGACCAGGGTTTTTGTAATATGGGCCAACTAATAAATAATGGGCCTTGTTTTTCGCATTTCAATTATGTAAAACTGATGTTTTATTTAATAAAACTTTTAAAATGAATTTATTAAATTTGTTCTCTATTACTTATGTTATAATCCAGTTAAGTAACACCCCAGATGTACTACCGTTGCGATCTGATTTTGCGGGTGTTACAGATTGGCATTAGAGCTAAGGTTATAGATAACTAGGTACACATGAAACCTAGACTATAACCGCTTTTTACAAAAACTCAAACTATGACCGCCAGTGCCAGCCTGCCTTTCTTGCCACTTTACTTGCTACTTTACTTATTGTTTCAGCATTCTTAGTATATACTTATGTATTACTTTAATGACATATACTTCGTGTTAACGCTTTTGATGACATATACTTCATGTTAATACTTAGCATATACTGCATGTTACTTTTAGGGCACATACTTTGTGTTACTGCTTAACATATACTACGTGCTACTTTTAGGACACATACTTTCGTGTTAATGCTTAGCATATACATACGTGCTACTTTGATAATACATACTTCTGTATTAATTATATACATACATATGTACTTGTACTTTGGCTAATACTTTCTAGCCTTACCCTAAAGATTTAAAGTATCTTCTACATACTTATACACGTATACCATCTTTGTCACAGAACATGTCTTCCAAATCATTTGATACCAGTGAAACTATAATCCGTGCTACTCGCACATCACCTACCCTTCAAATCACTCTAAATACTGAAGATCCCTATGTGCAAGTGTCCCAACAACAGCCTAATACAGAACTTACTCTAAACACATCATCACCAACTCATTCATTTCCACTTAGGAGAGCTACTGAGTCTTATTCAGATGAAGAAATGATTGGTTGTCCGGCCACATTCGAAATTGGAGAGAGTTCGAAGGGAACACACCAAAAAATAAATTGAAAGGATGTGAATCCAAACTCTCCACCATCTGACATCCCAGACTCCCCAATGCCAGATATCCTAGATGACTCATTATCACTTAATCCCCTTGACTATAATATAAATACTCGTGATTTGATATGGAGCCTTCTTCATCAACAAGCCAGCAAACTAGTCGCCCACACTGAACAGCTGGAAAGGTTACCACCAAATCGTTTCGAATGGTATAATTGAAACCTTGACACTTTGTTTAAAAGAGCTGATGCTGAGAGGCGAGCGGTGTTTGACTTAGGGATGAGGGTTGATAAAATGCGGGATACTTATAACTGTGACCTTCGAAACTTGGATTCTAAAGTCCACTGTTTGAGTAGGGACCATACTCAGGTACATGGTAAGATAGAAGGCATTGAAAGGACCCAGTGGATTGCCAGAGACACGGCAAGGAACCAGGATCAGAGGATTTCAGCCTTAGAAGCCATGTTAACTACTCAAATGAGGATGTGCCATGAGTTCCAGAGACGCTTCACAGACATAGAAACTGCACAACTAGAGCTTGAGGCTAAAATTAGGCATCTACGTTGAGGACGTAACTAATCTTAGTTCATATGTATCACTTATGTACCTACTAAACCGAGTAGTATTCGGTTAGTGACTAATGTATTTTCCAATAAGCTTGTAATTTTCACATCTTGTAACCGACTACTAATCTATACCAAGCTTATGTTACCATATCTCTCTGTTGTGATTTAATCTTTTCATACTCTACTGTGATACTACTCATTAATGTGATGATTTCTCATACTCTTATGCAAACTCTCATCATTTGTTACTTTCTTTTGTAGACAAATGGTTGCACGCAAATCAAACTGTACTCGCAACGCAACTAATACCACTTCCCCTCTAATCGAAGTCAACGAGCCGACTTTGGCACAACTTGTGGCACAGCAAGTGGCAGAAGCCATCCCAGTCAAGCACTAACACAGGTGACAGAGCCGTGAGACCCATTACTGTCAGTCGGGCCTGCACATATAAGGATTTTTGTGCTTATGATCCAGGAAGTTTTGGAGGAACTGAAGGAGCTGTCAGCTTAACCAGGTGGCTAGAAAAGTTGGAAACTATGTTTCGTATCTGCAATTGCGAAGAAGAATCCAAAGTTAAGTTTGCCTCGTATACTTTGACGGGCAGTGCTTTAACTTGATGGAACTCTTACATGAAATCATCAGGAATGAATATTGCTTATGCTATGGCGTGGGAGCAATTCAAAGCTTTAATGCTCCAAAAATATTGCCCTCGCACTGAGGTTTAGAAGATGGAAACAGAATTTTGGAACTTGAAGGTTCAAGGCACCAACATCTTGGGGTACACACAACGTTTCCAAGAATTAGCATTACTATGTCCCGAATTGGTTGCTACTGAATCCCGAATGATAGAACGTTACATCGGAGGATTACCCATAAACATGAGACGGAACATATTGGCTGCAAATCCTAGTGACTTACATAACAATCTCCATCTCTGATGAAGCGAAAAGTGTACCGCTTTTAAGGGGTCATTTAAGCCCTAAATCGTATTTATTTGATCAAATATTGCCTTAAATCGTTCCTTTTGTCATTTTAGGTACTTTTGAGAAGAAACCTGGAAAAGGAAGCATTTTGGACGTTTTTGGAGCATAAAAGTGAAGAAAACGACAAAGTCTCAAAATCGGCTAAAAGTTACCTTTGACGGCGTCAGGATTTACCCTGGACGGCGTCATGGCTTGGCAAGAAAATGATGGATGTGAAAATTACTCATGATAAGCCAGAGAGATTTGCTTGGATTTTTGGACGGCGTCACCCTTTGGAATGATCAAGGTCATCACGGCTTAATTAAAGAGGGACGGCGTCACGTGTAACTTTGGACGGCGTCACCCCTTGATAAGCCAGAACGGATTTTTGGCTAGCTAAAGAGGGACGGCGTCAAGAAGGCCATCCGGGAACCCTAAAAAACGGCGAGGTGACGGCGTCACACTCCATAAAGTGACGCCGTCAGATCTGATTATCTATATATAGTTTTGCAATTCTTTGTCATTAGTGTGGAACTTATTGTGTGGAATTTTGGGATAAAACCCTAAGACGATTTTAGCTTCTTTTTCAAGGCTTTTTGCCTTGAGATCTTCCATGTTACATTGAAGATAAGTTATCAATTAATCATTCAATATGTCTATGTGTTGTTTGATTCTATCTTGTTCTTGTCTTTTGTTTAACATGTTAGGCTAGATTTATCTTGTGTTTGCTTAGATTTAATGAAACCTAGCTATTGATTGTTGGTTATTAGTGTGTTATTAGTTGTATCGGATGATTGTTTTTCTATGTTAGGCTTAAGAAAACTGGCTAACTTCCTATTCGGTAACTTGCTTGAACGTCTTAAGAAACATGAACCAAATGCGTACTAAAGGTTTTTATGGTTGTATTTAATGCATGAGCGAATTCTAGTGATCCCATGTTAGGAGCTTCTTAGCCGGCTCGACATAGGAGTGAAGTAGGAGTTCATAGAGTTGGGGAAGTACGTACGCCACCCCACGAATGGTATTAAGGAATACACCCGTCATCCACGCAACTAATACACACTAATCAACCAGTAAAAGATAGTTTGGGAGTAAGGAAATCTAAGTAAACACATTTCTCTACACATTAGTTTTCACCAACACTTTTATTTTCGTTATTTTATTTTATTTGCATTCGTAGTTATTTGGGTTAGTTGGCTAGCAACTAATTCCGCCCTACTCTTTCAAAACCGAGATTTTACTTGCTTTCATAAAAATATAAAAATACAAAAAGAATCTTCCTTCACCCTTAGACCTAATTAGAGTAGTTTTTCATACCTAACGAACACTATTCCCTGTGGAGAACGATCAATCCCCCGTACTTACCACTACACTATACTACATCGGTCAGGTACACTGCCTGGTGGGGTTGTAAGCCTCTTGAGATCCCTCGAGAGGTAAAACCTGTTGTAAGGTCGCAAAACCACGCATTAAGTTTTTGGCGCCGCTGCCGGGGAATAGTTATTGTTTAGGTTGAAAATTTTATTTTATTAGGTCTACTCACTAGAATCCTTTCTAGTAAGATTTTTATTTTACTTTTCTAGGATTTCTTTAGTCTATCTAATTTCTTCGTGTCTTTGTTCGTAACCATTACCATCCGCCATCATGGAGGATGATAATATCCTAGATCCCAACAACCCACCACCACAACCACAACAACCTCCTAGAGCCCGTACCTTAGGAGATTACTCCCGTCCTAGCCACCGTGGCTATCGAAACACCATTGAGCTCACGCAAGGAGCCAATGTCACTCCTTTGCGGTCCGACACCATCCGGTTGGTGCAAAGCGGATGCGCATTCCATGGACTTCGTTCCGAAGATCCTAATCAACATCTCAAGGACTTTCTCAAAATCGTTGATTCTATAGACCTTGATGTTGCCACTCGAGAGACGACCCGATTGCGCCTCTTTCAATTCTCTTTGCGGGACCAAGCTAGTCAATGGCTAGAGCGTCTACCCACAGGATCCATCACCTCTTGGGATGATCTCACCGCTCGTTTCCTTGCTCAGTTTTTCCCACCGGGAAGAACTACCAAGCTAAGGAACGATATCTTGATGTTCCAACAACGTCAAGGCGAAACCCTCTACGAGGCATGGACTCGATTCAAGGACTTACTCCAAAAAGTCCCTCACTATGGCATAGAACTTTGGCTCCAAGTCCAAATCTTCTATGACCACATCAACCTCTCCACGAGGCAAACCATTGACCAAGCGGCCGGTGGTAAGCTACGTGATCTAAGTGCGGAACAATCATGGGATCTCTTGGAAGATCTTGCTCTCTATGACAACGAAAGTTGGAATGATCCCCGTGATTTGAATAAAACGGTCAAGGCAATATCTTTGCCTTCGAACAATTCAAGCACTTCCGACCGTAGGATCATGGAACTTGAAGACCAAGTCAAGTTTCTTATGAAATCCTACGAGGCTCCTAAACCCTCAAGCCAAGTGAACAAAATCACTTCTTCATGCGAATTATGTAGTGGTCCCCACGACACTCGTGATTGCATGGAACTCCCCGAACAAGCTTTTGCGGACTACGCATCCTCGCGTACCGACGGAGCGGGAGACAAGTGGTACACTTTCAAACCCGAGCCAAACCCCTACGGTGATTCATACAACCCCTCATGGAAAAATCACCCGAACCTTAGGTGGAAACAAAACCTTAACACACAACAAACCAATTCTTCCAACCCACCTAATCGTTTTCAATCAAGCGGTTCTAACACGAACCGTACTTTCAACAACAATCCTTCCGGCAATGGTAGTACCAATAACTTTGAAGGATTGATGTCCAACTTTATGGCATCTCAAGAAGCTCGTTTAGCAAAGTTTGAAGCCGATTTCAAACAAAAACAAAGCGAGATGACCAATAAGATTGACACTTTGTTGAAAGCCCTCAATGACCGAGAAATGGGAGCACTCCCTGGCAACACGGTCAAGAACCCGAAACCAAATGTCAACGTCATTTCATCGGTTTCATCTCCCAGTTCTTGTCCACAATATTATTCGGTCAATTCCATGAGCACGTGTTTCAAACAAACCCAAGTCGTTCAAAAGGACCAAGAAGTTAAGATACCCAACACTAATTTGGTCAACAACATAGTTGAAACACCTCCAACTCAAAACCTTGACGATGAATTCAAGGAGCTCCACCTTGAACGTCCGGTTATTGAGGTATTAGCACGAGCCCCCTATTATAATGCCCTCTTAGAAAAATATGAGAAGAAACTCGAGTTAGGCGAAAAAGGGACCGCCTTTGTTCAAAACAAGCTACCTAAGAAGTTGGATGATCCGGGCTTATTTGTTCTACCTTGCAAGATCGGTAATTCAGAGGCTTATGAGACATTAGCCGATCTTGGATCAAGCCTTAACCTACTTCCGTTACCTCTCTACACCTCTCTAAAACTAGGAAAACTTGAAGAAACCGAGGTAATAATAGGTTTAGCGGATGGGAGTGTTGCTGTAACGCCCCGTACCCGTTTTGACTAAAAATTTAAAACTTTTGTCGCGGAAACGCTTAACTTTACCGGACTCATACAAATTCTTCATTTACATATCCAAAATCTATCACATTTAACCCTTTAAAATACTTACAAGAACATATACTCGAACACCTTTCAAAACATTTCATAATCAATTGTATAACACAACCAAACGACCCTTCAGACCAAGGATACGCCGTATCCTTTTTAGGGATACGCCGTATCTAAGCCGATAGACCATGCGCCGTATCTACCTGAAGTGATACGCCGCATCACCCTAAACTTCAGATACGCCGCATCTGATATCTTAGATACGCCGCATCACCTTAACTTCTGATACGTCGTATCTAATATACTAGATACGCCGCATCAACCAACTAAGACAGAACATCAGCAGGAAAACCTGCATAAACACAACTCTTACCCATAAACCATTTTGACCTCAATACAACACTATAACTTATGCCAAAACACTCATTTTACCTTCAAAACTATAACAAATCATAATACACGGCAATTGACCCGTTTGACTCCAAAATGGGTACAAATTGACACTAATCCAAACGCTCCTTTAAACATTCTCTAAAAACACTTAAAACACATTTGACAACTTCGTTAGACTCCCAAATCATTACCCGACTTTGACACAAAATAAACGACTCATAAAGGAGACTCTCGGGGGCACAACCTTGACTCGAGCTCGGCGTCCTACCTAGCTCCTAATGCTCACTATCTTTCAACCGCTTCCAAATCCTTAAGCTACCACACATAGTCTTTCATTCCGCCGCACATGGACCTACAAAACGTTAACAACTAAAGGGGTAAGCTTACGCTTAGTAAGTAACCCATCATAAAACATATATCATACATATACTTTCACATAAGCATCATAATTACATAAAAGCCACTAAACTACTTCATACCTCCTACGTTACTCACAACTTCATAATACAAATGCATCCATTCATCACAACTATAACAAACCACATACCATAGCTAGTCCAAGTCCATCAAGCTATCTTACTCTCAATCAAAGTCTCTAGCCACCTAACTTCCAACTCATAACCATTCCAATCCAAAACTCCTATTCTTACACAATCATAACACATATATGATAATACATACATAACACATGTTTTGAAGAGAGTTACTTACCTTCAATCCAAGCTAAGCTACTAACACAAATCCCACCAACAACATCTTCTAGCCATCATCATCATCATCATAATCATCCTAAAACACATAATCATATATAACATATAATACATAATCATTAGCTATAACCATGGTTAATACAACCATAACTAACCTCTAATCATCATATAATCATCTATTGATTATATGATAGTCAATCCCATTATTTACTAACTTAAACCCATTATAAACTCATTACATAATCATCATTACCTCTTAATTATCTTAAAACACCATTTACCCTTTAATCCCAAGCTAGGGTTTACAAACCCTAGTTTCATAATTCATCAATTAAACTCTAATTAAACATCATAAACATCATACCTTATGTAAGAAACAAGCTATAGGCTTAACCCTTGAATTATCACCACTAAACCATCATCATCTCATCACCAAATGCTCCATCTTCTTCCTTCTCTTCTCTCCATCTCGACATTCACAGGAACACACAAGATAAATGTGGAAATGTCTAGAACCCAACACATATAAACTAGCTGAGAGGGCATTTCTGTCATTTCTGCTTATTTAAGGTCGATGCGCCGCATCTATATTTTAGATGCGCCGCATCTTATATACGCCGTATCTCCTTCTCCAATGCGGCGCATGGACTATAACAAGCCGGTTCTACTTTCCATTCGACCATACGTCGCATGTACTTCCTGGATGCGCCGCATCTAGGCCTCATCAGACATCCACTCAAAAGACTCAGCCACATATCCTTGGTCAAACATACTCAGGTTCGGGTCAACTTCATCTGGGGTGGGGCCTATTTGTATTCCGGGAAACGGGTCTAACAATTCTACCCCCTTATTTAGATTTCGTCCCCGAAATCTATCGTTCTATTTCTAACCACACTTAATCTCATAACTCCTCTAAATTCTTAGCCCCTTAACTCTTAATTCATTTAGTGCAACGATCTCAATGCTCTTGCAACTCTAGAATTCTATACCATAATCTCAACGCGTAATCTACTATAATCAATACTTATCAACGCAACTTTTCTAAGATTTCCCATAATGACTACTTGTCATCCGGGAACATCTATATACTTGACTCTAGATAAGTCAAACTTCATTACTATAACACGCCATCATTAATACACTAAACATAATATAACATCATAATCCGGCCAATCTCCCATTCCACATATTACCAGCATATATCAAATCAAAACCGGCAGCTTGACTTAAAATATACAAGGTACCATACAAACGGCACCTTACAAAATTCTTTCTTACATATCACCTAAGCAATCTATCTTATCAAATCCTAAGAAAATTTACCCAAATTTCTTATCAATTCAACACACAACTCATTCCAAACGTCTATCTTAAGGCTCCGCATAAGACCTTAATGTCGTCATAAGTTTTATTCATATCTTTCTTTTCTTATAACGTCTAACACGTTTTATTTTTCATTTTCTCCATTCATTTTCCATGCTCACGTCATATCGGCTACACATAAGCCTGCTTATTCATTCATGTCATTTTGATTGCCTTCTAAGGCTTATAGATATATTATAGGGATTAGCTCTGTAGCGCCATACTTTAACATTATCACCTCATTACACTAGACATCATCACAACCTGTTTCCATACTCACATTTTGCACCACAACATAATTACGTATACAACATTTTGAAGCATCATTACGATTCCTTTATTCCGCCAGTTAACTTAAGACTCAACACCTAGATTCCTCACAAGATTTCACTACAAGACACAATCTAAATTTAATCCTCCTATTCTTGGTCCTTATGATTCCCAGCTAACTCTAAACTCCCGCCTTCTACTTCTCTAACCCTACTCGTGCCGTGTCGGCAACGCATAAGCCCACTCGTTTATAATTCTTCATTTACATGGAAAGGCGTCCCAATCGATGTAAATCAAGAAATATAAATTAGTGGTTATGTACTCCCGACATAACACCACTACTCCTAATTCCCAATTTAACTTTCATTATTTTCTCATTGTTTTTATTACATTATTATTATTTTTTTTTTATTCTTCTTAGACTTGGATCCTTCACATTATCACATTCATCATGGGGATACTTTTATATGCCATGGACGTAGGCAACCCCTTGCCGGTGAAGGCAACACTTTTCATCCCGAAGGATCTTTAACATTCATCCCGAAGGATTCCTTAACATTCCTTTACTTGGTCATCCCGAGGGATACCACATTTAACATTCATCCCGAAGTATCATTATATTCACACTTTATCACCTTAACAACGGATCCAAGTCATAAGCACCACACACACATTATTATATTCGATTATTATAGTAATTACCGCTAATCGCCTTAGCAGTAATATGAAAATTTTAGAACAACGCCCTTATCTCTTACACACTCCTTGCATTCTTAATTTGCTTTAGTTATTTTCACATCTCTACTTTACCTCTTGCATTCTTAGCCTTCATTAATCATTTTCACATTCTTACTTTACAGTTTAGTCCACTCGATTGATTTACATCTAGACTTCTCACATTTTACCAACTGTAACTCATGCGTTCATTATAGTGATTACAGCTAATCGCCTTAGCCGTAATATAATTATTTCATGGCAATACCTTAACTTCATACACGCCCATCTCATTATGGCTATTAGTACTTAAGAAATTTCGCTCTATTTCATTCTTTCTTACATTCTTAGCTCGTTGCATTCTTATCCTCATACCTTATCTCATTTTTTAATTTATTTATGTATTTCAGCGATATTATTCTTTCTCGCCATTTACATATATGCCCTTCAGGGATTAATAACGTTAACACCTTCATTAGTGTTACTTTTCTTTTCACGCATTCTATTTACGTAAGTTCGTTACGTTATTGCACAATGTATTATTATGTTATTGCTTGCACACTTGACTCGTCCTATTCGATCATCAGCGTTAAAACGTATTCTTTTTATCTTGTCATTATCTTACCAACACACCTTACTTCGTTCCTACAAATTTTAGGTCATGTTAAGTATACCATGTACATTCTTAGCTTATCGCATTTAATTTCTAACAAAACTTTTTCATTTAATTTCCGTCCGTTATATATATATAATCCTCGTTTAATCGCAACTTCACCTTCACGCTTAACTCTCAAGTACTTTACCCTACCGTTACCCCGTCTCTATACCAATTTAACTTTAGTCCTTAATCCCTAAATTTAATGAGACCCTATGTGGGTCACAATTCATGCCATCTCTTTCTATCCTCATTCTTTAATCCTCAAGTTATCAAACACCTTAATATTAACTCATTAGTTTCGTCTTGTCTCTTCACACTATGCGTTAGTACACCCAATATCATCACGATCCATACTTAAAGCGTCGTTACTAAATCTTATTTGTTTTTCTTATGTCAACAATCCCCTAACAATTAGCGTGTCAATTTCATCTTATCATTACACATTATGATTGGGTACACTTCTCGTCATCACAATCCATTATTTATGAGTTAGCACCTTAAGTTACTTATTGATTCCATCCCTAATACCAGTTAGCATCTCTCTTCTTGTCTTGCTATGGCTATTCTTTTATCATACACAATCTTGTGTTATTTATCCTTACGTTGATCCACTTACTTACACATCTACAACTCAACTATAAACTCATTCTTACGTTCGTCAGCAACTCACTACGTGTCATCTTTATTTTAGACAAGTTCTATATAATATTTGTTCATTATATTTTACACATTTCTATGTGTTCTTACAACGCACTTTTATTATTGCCCGTCAACCCCGTGTTGACTACATTCTCAACCTTTTCCATTACTTCATTTTAGTCTTTTCAACTTTTACGCTTATAAACCTTACATAGGTTTATTCTATCGCACTCACATAAGTCTCATCGTACACATTTCAATATAGATATTTTAACATGATTTCACTCACGTTTTACAATTCCTTCTAGCACACTTCAAGTCACTTATGACTTTTAGCGCAATCTATGTCGCATTCATCACTTCTACTCATTTAGTATTAACACGTCTTAGTTATCATGTTTTATATGATACATGACCTCACCACATCTTATTCATACACCCTTACTTTCTCATTTGGTTTAGCATATAAAAACTCATACCCCAAGCATGTATTCATTTATGTATTTCCAATCATCAGATTACTAACATACTTCGTTATTCATTTCTTACTTTATATTACACTTTCAAAACATTTATGTTTTCCAAGTACTTACCCTGCTTCTTAACTTATTTCACATATCGATGTGTTCTTTTTAATTTTACCGACCACAACTAGGTCAACACATAACATGCATTCTAATGCATCTCAACTCATACACTTCTAAGCCACCGTGCTCTCAAGCACACCACATAAAACTTAGACCTATAATGACTTACCATAGACTTAACATCGCATAAACGACAACACCTAACATCATATAAGCAATCATATCATAACTCTTTAATTTTACTTACTAGCCCGCCTCTAATACCACTTAGCTTTGCTACTCACAATTCATCACTATAGTTCTATCATACATTCACATATCGCAATACGATCGCCGTCACCAACCAAGGTGCACGACTAGCTAATCATCCAAACACTTTAAGTCCCCCACGGACTTCTATCACATACACATCAACACTATAACATACATCTATCACTTATCGACAATAAGCTTAACTAGCATAAAATATAATCTATCTATCACTTAGAAATTAATTTCTGCGCAACTATCACTTACGTCTAAGGCTTCTACGAGTGGTTTAAGTCTAGGCAATCCTAAAGAAAACCTAATTCACTTAAACCGAAGCTCTGATACCAAGTTGTAACGCCCCGTACCCCTTTTGACTAAAATTTAAAACTTTTGACGCGGAAACGCTTGACTTTACCGGACTCATACAAATTCATCATTTACATATCCAAAATCTATCACATTTAACCCTTTAAAATACTTGCAAGAACATATACTCGAACACCTTTCAAAACATTTCATAATCAATTGTATAACACAACCAAACGACCCTTCAGACCAAGGATACGCCGTATCCTTTTTAGGGATACGCCGTATCTAAGCCGATAGACCATGCGCCGTATCTACCTGAAGTGATACGCCGCATCACCCTAAACTTCAGATACGCCGCATCTGATATCTTAGATACGCCGCATCACCTTAACTTCTGATACGTCGTATCTAATATACTAGATACGCCGCATCAACCAACTAAGACAGAACATCAGCAGGAAAACCTGCATAAACACAACTCTTACCCATAAACCATTTTGACCTCAATACAACACTATAACTTATGCCAAAACACTCATTTTACCTTCAAAACTATAACAAATCATAATACACGGCAATTGACCCGTTTGACTCCAAAATGGGTACAAATTGACACTAATCCAAACGCTCCTTTAAACATTCTCTAAAAACACTTAAAACACATTTGACAACTTCGTTAGACTCCCAAATCATTACCCGACTTTGACACAAAATAAACGACTCATAAAGGAGACTCTCGGGGGCACAACCTTGACTCGAGCTCGGCGTCCTACCTAGCTCCTAATGCTCACTATCTTTCAACCGCTTCCAAATCCTTAAGCTACCACACATAGTCTTTCATTCCGCCGCACATGGACCTACAAAACGTTAACAACTAAAGGGGTAAGCTTACGCTTAGTAAGTAACCCATCATAAAACATATATCATACATATACTTTCACATAAGCATCATAATTACATAAAAGCCACTAAACTACTTCATACCTCCTACGTTACTCACAACTTCATAATACAAATGCATCCATTCATCACAACTATAACAAACCACATACCATAGCTAGTCCAAGTCCATCAAGCTATCTTACTCTCAATCAAAGTCTCTAGCCACCTAACTTCCAACTCATAACCATTCCAATCCAAATCTCCTATTCTTACACAATCATAACACATATATGATAATACATACATAACACATGTTTTGAAGAGAGTTACTTACCTTCAATCCAAGCCAAGCTACTAACACAAATCCCACCAACAACATCTTCTAGCCATCATCATCATCATAATCATCCTAAAACACATAATCATATATAACATATAACACATAATCATTAGCTATAACCATGGTTAATACAACCATAACTAACCTCTAATCATCATATAATCATCTATTGATTATATGATAGTCAATCCCATTATTTACTAACTTAAACCCATTATAAACTCATTACATAATCATCATTACATCTTAATTATCTTAAAACACCATTTACCCTTTAATCCCAAGCTAGGGTTTACAAACCCTAGTTTCATAATTCATCAATTAAACTCTAATTAAACATCATAAACATCATACCTTATGAAAGAAACAAGCTATAGGCTTAACCCTTGAATTATCACCACTAAACCCTCATCATCTCATCACCAAATGCTCCATCTTCTTCCCTCTCTTCTCTCCATCTCGACATTCACAGGAACACACAAGATAAATGTGGAAATGTCTAGAACCCAACACATATAAACTAGCTGGGAGGGCATTTCTGTCATTTTTGCTTATTTAAGGTCGATGCGCCGCATCTATATTTTAGATGCGCCGCATCTTATATACGCCGTATCTCCTTCTCCAATGCGGCGCATGGACTATAACAAGCCGGTTCTACTTTCCATTCGACCATACGTCGCATGTACTTCCTGGATGCGCCGCATCTAGGCCTCATCAGACATCCACTCAAAAGACTCAGCCACATATCCTTGGTCAAACATACTCAGGTTCGGGTCAACTTCATCTGGGGTGGGGCCTATTTGTATTTCGGGAAACGGGTCTAACAGTTGCTTACCCGGTTGGAGTAGTCAAAGACGTGTTAGTACACATAGGAAAACTAACCATGTTAGCCGATTTCCACGTCCTTGATATGGTTAGTGACCCTACATGCCCCTTGTTGATAGGTAGAGGATTTTTGGCAACCGCTAGTGCAATTGTTGATTGTAAGAAATCTAAGATAGCGGTAGGAGAAGGTGATACTTGGTCAGTCTATGATGTGAAGAAACATGCCTATGATACTAGTGAGGAACCGACACCCCATTGGTTAGAATTAAATAGGAGACCATCTAGATATGGACCTTGGATCAAGGGAGACTTCATAGGACCCCAACGCCCATTTTACCTAGAAGAGGACTTCGTGAGCCGAACACATACGGTAGAACAACTCTTGGCTAGGGACACCGAATTGGATCCATTTGAAGACCCTCTAGTTTTTAGAAGGATGATTGAGTTCCTAGGAGTTTTGCCAGTTAACCTAGGGATGAATAAGTGGACTTGTGAGGAGGATGATCACAAGTGGAATTGGGACAAGCCACCCAAAGATGGAGATGGGTCATGGCATATTAAGATGACATTGTATGACCCGGATGGAGAGAAGTTTGAAAAGATATATTATACTAACCGGACCAATAGGAAACTTCAATCCAAGCTTAACCCTAAAGACGTCCTCGAGGACGAGCTTACTTACATAGGGTAGCGTGACTTTGAGTCTAGCTACAAGACTCGTTAATAAAGAAAAGCGCTTCTTGGGAGGCAACCCAAGCCCTTTATTTTACTTTAATTATTTGCTTTGTGTGTTTTTATTTGTTTGTTTGATTTTATTTGCTTCCGTATGCATGTTTAATTTTTATTATTATTGATTCATGTTCAAAACTAAATTGTGAAAATGCTTTATTTTGTTTTTAACTTCGTCTTAACTACATATAAAGGTATTTTGCAAAAGATAAGTGTAAGGGAAATCCAAATTTGTTTTTAAGAACACGAATGAACATGAATCGTAATAATATTAAATTAGCATGCATATTAGTATTTGTTCGAGTCAAATGCTTGTATCGAGTCATAATGATATTTTGCAGGATTTCCAGGAAGTAAGGATTGAGTTTTTCCAGAAATTTTCCGGAAACGTAACATGAGAATTTTGTCAGATCATTTCTGACGGCGTCAAGGTTTACAACCTGACGGCGTCAGGTTTAATTTTCAGAAAATTTTTGAAAGTTTTGTTTTCATAAAAAGTTTTTATTAAATCTCCAACTTATAATCTCCAGGAATCTGCAAAATTATCATTCCACAAGCATTATATCCCTATATATAGATTTATCCCGCCGATGTTATGCAGGTTTTCGTGTTTGTTTTCTCAGGTTTAACAGGTTATTTTGGACAAGGAAATGTATATGGAATCAAGCTTGTGGCGATGCATTAGTCATGGAGCTTCTACATTACCTTGGAGGAGGATCTAACCATGTTACTTCATATCCACCGAACGAATCAGGGGAGTATTTGATTTCATTCTTTTACTTTATTGCTTTTACATCTTGTTATTTGAACATTGGGGACAATGTTCATCTTAAGTGTAAGGGGAGGGTAAAAGTACGATTTTAGAGAATGCTATTACACTTGATTTTTGTTTGTTTGATGGTAGATGTGTAATAAAACTGAGATAAATACCTGTTAAGGCAATTTTAGTGCCAAATTTAAAATTTTTTACAACATATAGGAATGAAACTTTGGTCTTAATGAGCGTCTCATGGATAGGAGTTATTGACTAGCACAAAACCGTACCACTAAAAAATTTTTCCACCCCAAATATGTGAGGTTCGCCCCTAGAATTGGTAGGAAAAGCATTTATGCTATGATGTGTGTACCGGTAGCACTTAGATTCTAGAACTTGCGTTAGGACCATTCCGAGGCCACAAGTGAGACTACATTCGTGTAGTTAGATTTACTACATGATAAGAGGCATTAGGATTAACCCATTGTTTTACACCTGTGTTTTTGTTATAATTACGTTGGCTACATTGGTCAAGTAATTCTCCCCAAACCTTTGCGTTGTACTCATTTTTAGTACACGATACCCCTAGTACACCCCTCAGAGCCTATCTTTTCGTTTCGACCTTTAAGCATTTTACTTAAAGGAAGAATTTGTTACACCCCACTTAAATGTACACCCAAATCGCCTTAGCCTACCTTGTATGCACTCATCTTTAGTGCATTATTGTGACAACATTTGTTTAAACCCCAAGTTAATTATCTAATTGATTACATGGTTGCTAAGTCGAGTCATATCCTTGTACATATTGTTTTGGGACGATTGGGACTCATGGGTAAAGTACTAGTGTAATGGAGTAATGGGGAAGAACAACATTATTACCCCCATATGTGCTAAATATTTTAAAAGTACTCCAAGTGTTTTGATTATCTTAATTCGAGTCATTAGAGTAGTTATTTGTAAAGTATGTAAAAGTTCAAGTGTAAGGGGAATGTAACGCCCCTATGATGTATTATTTTGGATGGTAGGGCAAGAGTGTATGTCAAAAAAAAAAAAAAAAAAAAAAAAAAAAAAAAAAAAAAAAATCGAAAAATCAAGAAAAATACAAAAAAATGAGAAAAAGAAAAGTAGAAAAAACATACGGACTACCATCCCGTTTCATTTTATGTTTATGTTTATTTTATCTTTTTGTTATTTTTGTTTTATTAGTTTAAGTCGAGTCTAGTCTTGGCTTAGCAACATTGTATAGTACATGTAATTAATCAAGATCTTTAACTCGCCACCAGTAAAATATCCCGTATCCAACAAATCCGTGTTTATCATATCCCTACACCTAACATTATAACCCGTTTAAAAGCCCTCTTTGATAGTTTATCTTAGGTGTTTACGCCTAGTGGAGGAGGTTCTTGATCCTTTCCCAAGCCTATGGTAATCTATTTGCTATGACAGGTAGTGAGAGATATTATCCGTTTTCATTTATGAGATTTATTTTGATGACACTTGAGAGATGTGAGTATCTAAACACTACTTGTGAGGTGCTAGTTTGTAATCTCCGTGCTTATTATGATTGAAGTGGAACGATTATTTGTTGTAATTACTTTTATATTAGCATTAAATGACCCCTAACTTGTATTTTGATTAGAATAAAAGCGCATTTGCTTGAGGACAAGCAAATCTCAAGTGTAAGAGTATTTGATGAAGCGAAAAGTGTACCGCTTTTAAGGGGTCATTTAAGCCCTAAATCGTATTTATTTGATCAAATATTGCCCTAAATCGTTCCTTTTGTCATTTTAGGTACTTTTGAGAAGAAATCTGGAAAAGGAAGCATTTTGGACGTTTTTGGAGCATAAAAGTGAAGAAAACGACAAAGTCCCAAAATCGGCTAAAAGTTACCTTTGACGGCGTCAGGATTTACCCTGGACGGCGTCATGGCTTGGCAAGAAAATGGTGGATGTGAAAATTACTCATGATAAGCCAGAGAGATTTGCTTGGATTTTTGGACGGCGTCACCCTTTGGAATGATCAAGGTCATCACGGCTTAATTAAAGAGGGACGGCGTCACGTGCAACTTTGGACGGCGTCACCCCTTGATAAGCCAGAACGGATTCTTGGCTAGCTAAAGAGGGACGGCGTCAAGAAGGCCATCCGGGAACCCTAAAAGCGGCGAGGTGACGGCGTCACACTCCATAACGTGACGCCGTCAGATCTGATTATCTATATATAGTTTTGCAATTCTTTGTCATTAGTGTGGAACTTATTGTGTGGAATTTTGGGATAAAACCCTAAGACGATTTTAGCTTCTTTTTCAAGGCTTTTTGCCTTGAGATCTTCCATGTTACATTGAAGATAAGTTATCAATTAATCATTCAATATGTCTATGTGTTGTTTGATTCTATCTTGTTCTTGTCTTTTGTTTAACATGTTAGGCTAGATTTATCTTGTGTTTGCTTAGATTTAATGAAACCTAGCTATTGATTGTTGGTTATTAGTGTGTTATTAGTTGTATCGGATGATTGTTTTTCTATGTTAGGCTTAAGAAAACTGGCTAACTTCCTATTCGGTAACTTGCTTGAACGTCTTAAGAAACATGAACCAAATGCGTACTAAAGGTTTTTATGGTTGTATTTAATGCATGAGCGAATTCTAGTGATCCCATGTTAGGAGCTTCTTAGCCGGCTCGACATAGGAGTGAAGTAGGAGTTCATAGAGTTGGGGAAGTACGTACGCCACCCCACGAATGGTATTAAGGAATACACCCGTCATCCACGCAACTAATACACACTAATCAACCGGTAAAAGATAGTTAGGGAGTAAGGAAATCTAAGTAAACACATTTCTCTACACATTAGTTTTCACCAACACTTTTATTTTCGTTATTTTATTTTATTTGCATTCGTAGTTATTTGGGTTAGTTGGCTAGCAACTAATTCCGCCCTACTCTTTCAAAACCGAGATTTTACTTGCTTTCATAAAAATATAAAAATACAAAAAGAATCTTCCTTCACCCTTAGACCTAATTAGAGTAGTTTTTCATACCTAACGAACACTATTCCCTGTGGAGAACGATCAATCCCCCGTACTTACCACTACACTATACTACATCGGTCAGGTACACTGCCTGGTGGGGTTGTAAGCCTCTTGAGATCCCTCGAGAGGTAAAACCTGTTGTAAGGTCGCAAAACCACGCATCAATCTCCCAAAACTTAATGGATCAGGTGATCCAAGATATGGCAGAAAAAGGAGGAGATAACAAAAGAAAATGGGAGGACAACTCAAGAGCCAACCATCACTCAAACAAACGACAGGAAGTCGCTAAGGTCTATTCTGCCGGACCCGGGGACCAGAAGGTTTATGCTGGAAAATCTACTCTGTGAAACCGTTGTAAACTCCATCACAACGGGCCATGCTCTGTAAGATGCGGAAATTGTCAAAGGATCGGTCATATGGCCAGAAATTGCAGATCACCAGTTCTTGCTACTGCTCAAAGGGCACCAGTGCCTATTCAAAGAACTCCTAACTTCAAGGATAAATCTTCAATTACCTACTTTGGTTGTGGAGAAAAAGGGCACTTCAAAAATGAGTACAGGAAACAGAGAAACCAGAGTAACAATATGAATCAAGCTATTGGAGGAAACCTAGGTTATCCAGTAAATGCCCGAGAAATAGTGTATGTAGTTGGGGGAAGAGAAGCACCAGAGGAGCCGAACGTTGTTACGGGTACGTTTCTTCTAAAAAACCGCCATGCACCTATTTTATTTGATACTGGGATAGATAAGAGCTTCATATCAACACCATTTAGTCAGTTGCTAGATATTATCCCTATAGCTTCAGGCATTGGTTATGACGTAGAATTAGCTAATGGTCACGTGGAAAGAGTAGACACTATAATCCGAGGTTGTACGCTAAATCTGTTAAACCATCCGTTCAACATAGATCCTATGCCAGTAGGACTGGGCAGTTTTGACGTTAATATTGGAATGGACTGATTATCTAGACATCATGCCGTGATCATCTGCGATGAGAAGATTGTTCATGTACCATATGGTAACGAAGTATTTGAAGTATTAGGAGATAGAAGCGACTGTAAAAACCCATCTCGATTGAACATTATATCATGCACCAAAGCCCAGAAGTACATTGAGGACGGATGTATCCTCTTTGTAGCACAAGTTGAAAAGACAAAGAAGGAAACAAAAGAAAACCACCTAAAACACGTGCCAGTCGTACGTGATTTTCCTGAAGTCTTTCCCGAAGACTTGCCTGGACTCCCACCAGTCAGGCAACTCAAATTTCAAATTGACTTAGCACCAAGTGTTGCACCCGTAGCGTGAGCACCATACCGATTAGCTCCTTCTGAGATGCAAGAATTGTCGGAACAACTATAAGAACTCTCAGAAAAAGGTTTCATCAGGCCTAGTTCCTCACCATGGGGAGCTCCTGTTTTAATCGTAAAGAAGAAAGACGGTTCATTCTGGATGTGCATTGACTACAGGGAACTGAACAAACTAACAGTGAAGAACCGATACCCACTTCCTAGGATCGATGACTTATTTGATCAACTAAAGGTTCTAGCATTTATTCAAAGATCGACGTTCGATCTGGATACCATCAAATTCTAGTCCGAGAAGAGGACATCCTGAAAACAGCCTTTAGAACCCGTTATGGACACTATGAGTTCCAGGTTATGCCATTTGGTTTGACGAACACACCAGTAGTATTCATGGACCTCATGAACAGGGTGTGTGAACCATATTTGGATAAGTTTGTGGTTGTATTCATAAACGATATCCTGATCTACTCCAAGAACAAGGAGGAACATGAAGAACATCTCAAGATGATTCTGGAATTACTCAAAAAGGAAGAGTTGTATGCAAAATTCTCAAAATGTGAATTATGGATCTCCATAGTATAATTTCTCAGTCACGTTTTTGACAATCAAGGTATTCACGTGGACCCTGCAAAGATCGAGTCAATTAAGGATTGGGCAATGCCAACGACGCCAACTGAAATACGTCAATTCTTAGGACTTGCCGGTTATTACCAGAGATTCATTGAAGGATTCTCCAAAATAGCCAAACCATTAACCACCCTAACTCAGAAAAACATAAAGTACGTCTGGGGAAAAGGCGAAGAAGAGGCATTCCAAACACTCAGAGAAAAGTTGTGTAGTGCACCTATATTGGCTTTACCTGAAGGAAGCGATGACTTTGTTGTATACTGCGACGCTTCACACAAAGGTTTAGGCGTTGTATTGATGCAGAGACTGAAAGTGATTGCTTACGCGTCACGACAACTCAAAACACATGAAAATAATTACACAACCCATGATTTAGAACTAGTAGCAGTTGTATTCACTCTTAGGATATGGCGACACTACCTGTATGGCACTAAGTGTACAGTGTTTTCAGACCACAAAAGCCTACAACATATCCTAGACCAAAAAGAGTTGAACATGAGACAACATCGGTGGCTAGAATTACTCAGTGATTACGACTGTGAAATTCGTTATCACCCTAGAAAATCCAACGTTGTGGCAGATGCTCTTAGTCGGAAAGAACGACTCAAACCCTTGAGAGTCAGGTCATTAAGAATGACGATCAGTTCACCACTCCCATCAAAAATCCTCACTACTCATATTGAGGCACTCAAGGAAGAAAATAGACCGAATGAAAAACTTTACGGTATGCCTGAGAACGCAAACGGCTTCGTAAAGCGACCAGACGGAGTATTGTGCTTCAACGATAGAAGCTGGGTACCACTCTATGGTGGGATACAAGAGTTAATTATGCACGAATCGCATAAGTATAAATACTCTATTCATCCCGGATCTAATAAGATGTACCTCGATCTTAAGAAACTTTATTGGTGTCCTAACATGAAGGCGGATATTGCCCTATATGTCAGTAAATGCTTGACTTGTTCTAAGGTCAAAGAAGAACATCAGAGACCATCCAGATTATTGGTTCAACCTGAACTCCCTGTGTGGAAATGGGAGCGAATCACTATGGACTTCATAACCAAACTACCACGAACATCCGATGGATATGACACTATTTGGGTGATTGTTGATAGACTCACCAAATCAGCACATTTTCTTCCCATCAAATAAACTGACAGCATGGATCAACTCGCTCGTTTATACCTGAAAGAGGTAGTCTCCAGACATGGAGTACCAATTTCGATCATCTCTGATCGTGACAGTCGTTTCACTTCAAACTTTTGGCAGTCACTCCAGAAAGCTTTGGGAACTAAACTCGACATGAGTACAGCTTACCATCCCCAAACTGATGGCCAAAGTGAAAGAACCATTCAAACCTGGGAGGATATGCTCCGAGCCTGTGTAAAAGATTTCGGCAAGAAATAGTGCGGACATTTGCCCCTAGTCGAATTATCGTACAACAACAGCTATCATACAAGTATAAAAGATGCACCATTCGAAGCACTCTATGGACGTAAGTGTCGATCACCCATTTGTTGGACAGAAGTGGGAGACATCCAACTCGCAGGTCCCAAACTCATTCATGAGACAACCGAAAAGATTGTGCAGATTCGTAATCAAATTCAGGCTGCACAAGACAGACAAAAGAGCTATGCTGACAAGAGATGCAAACCGCTTGAGTTCCAAGTAGGGGACAGAGTCATGTTAAAGATTTTGCTATGGAAAGGCGTGATACATTTTGGCAAACGCGAGAAACTAAATCCTCGTTACATTGGACCTTTTGAAATTCTCAAAAGAATCGGACCGGTAGCATACTGACTTCAGCTACCGCAAGAACTCAACAATGTACATGATGTCTTTCATGTATACAATCTAAAGAAATGCTTGTCCAAGGAAAATCTTACTATTCCTCTAGAAGAAATCGAAATTGACAATCGACTACTCTTTATCGAAAAACCTATAGAAATCATGAACCGAGAGGTCAAAAAATTGAAACATAGTCGAATACCAATTGTCAAGGTTCGCTGGGATTCCCGAAGAGGTCCTGAATTTATGTGCGAACGTGAGAATGAATTCAAGATCAAATATCCCTATCTTTTTGTATCTCCATCTGATAACCTGGGTTGAATGCTGGGATGACATTCGGATAAGGTTGGGAGACTGTAACAAATGGTAATTTTCCATTTTTATAATAATGATTAATTATCAAAAAATTGCGCATTTATTATTTTCTGACTCTTGTTAATGAGGGATTATCTCATTTAATCACATTATCACACTACGATAATTTAAACAATGATATGTAATACAAAACACGGACCACGAATATCCTTTAAACTAAAAATAAACCAAACGGACCATTGCTACTATTCCTAGCCCAAAAATCTGGCCTGCTACTATTCATTGCCTAGTTCACTTTTATAAATCCTTATTATACAAGTCGACTTAACGGGGTTAGCTTTGCCTTTATTTCTTGCAAATTTGACACATATCATATACGAATTTTTGCACAAATCAATCCTCTATAATACAAAGGATCAGGATCAATAACTCTTATCTCATAATTCGAATGTTTAAGCACAAAACAAAGGGCAAAGTAAATTGCCTTCGAGACATACTCCTATCCATTCAATATTAATCCAACTTGGCCAAACTCGAAAACACAAGTTTTAACCTATGTCTTACATTATTTTTAATCAAATGAGAGTCCATGGGAACATTCCTAACCATTACTAGTTATTTAACAAGTTACAACTCGTTTTGGACACTTTAACATATCATACGACATACATATACATGTACATTTGATCATAACCAAAACCCACAAACAAACCCCTCCCTTAGACCTCATTTGACTTGACTAAAAACCTTATCTCCTCTCCTAATATCTCAGCAAATCTATGGGAAGATTATATTCTCGCAACTTGTGGCAATTAAAAACAATAAAACCTTATATACATACATATATACTCGTACAAGGCACACACTCTTCTCATTTTACCCTTAACACATTTCAAACCCTATTCTCTCCACTCTTGCTCACTGCCGAGAGCACACAAAGAAGCTAGGGACTTTTCTCATTTGATTCGAACCCATGTCAATTTGTATAGTTCACTCTTGAAGCTTTGGTGATCGACCTTAAGGTTTATACTAGTTCTTGATCATTTTAAACGCCTAACAAACCCTCCCAAGTGATCGTAAGTCCTTCTAATCTATTTCCTACTTATATATAGCGAATATAACACATCATGCATTATTTATTTCAGTTACTCAATCGTATTTACTTTATTTCATTTATACGCTTGTTATTAATTTTTTTTCGTACGTAATCTTTAACCTCCTTCATGGATGGCTAGAAAAATGATATACACATTTATATTACATTTACATATTCGTTACATTCCATTTTGAGCTTCATTTTTATCTTGTATCATATCGCATATTATTACTTGTCATATATATGTCATATTTATCTTTTACATGTCTCGATCGAACAAAGAAATGACCAATTTTAATCGAATCTATACATATACCTTGTCATTTTTATTTTTCATACTGTTTCTCTACATGGCCATCTAACAATTTCATGTTTTGAGTTTCCCATAAAAAGCTCTTGAAAGCCTTCTAAAAATGCTAATCCTATCGCTACTCAAACAGTTTGTTTATATATATAATTTCCAAATTGGGCTTGAACAAAATAATAAGCCCTTTAAGCTTATGCAAATAACCCATGAAATAAGCAGTTTGAAAGTTGTTTTGTGATGATAAAATAAGCCCAATCAAAGGCCCAAACCCCTTTTTCACCCTACGAAACAAGAAATGTTATTGGGCTTTAGTATGACTTGTTAAAAGCCCAATAAGCAGAAAAATAAGCACTTTTGAAAGTAGGCTGATCATTTTGACTTAAATAAGCTATATAAGCTTATTAAAACTTTCGGAAATCAATTCCAATTCTTTTTGTGATTTTTGGACTAAACTTGCAAAGTATTTCAACCATAAGGACTAAAACTGCCAACTTTGTAAACTTGGGTTCTAAACTATCATTTCAGTAAACTAAGGCTAGAAATTGTTAAAACAATAAACTTAAGGCTTAAAATGTAATAATTAACCTCTATTGGACTTAAATTGTAACATTTGACTAACGGAGGACTAACGGTGCAAAACCTACACCGTTAGGGTATAATGTTTATATTCTGGGAAAGTACGAGGACTGGATAGTAACATTTACTAATGTACATTTCTATTCATGTTTGGCATATTTCATTTGCATACATGCATTTATTATTCGTTTCAGTATGTTATTTTCGTTATGTTTATATTTATATAAACGAACTTTTGACGAATTGTTTAACATGTTATACTACGACATTCGAGGAAACGATGATTATGAAATCAAAAACATAAAAACAAGATAATTTTATATATATAATATTATTTTTGAACTTTAAGCATTTTAATCATATCAAATTCACACATCAAAAACCAAATGGTTATCCGTTACTTGTTTTCACAATCATTGTGCATACTGAGCCAAAACTGTAAAATCTCATACTTTATTATTAATTCAGGTAGTGTGTTGAATCCGTTCCCATAACTTGCTTAGTTACATATTTCACCTTACCTGTTATACTCAAGGTGAATCATAGCCCCACTATTACTTTAATACTTGTTTTAAACTACTTGGGGTGAGAAACATGCTTACTTTTATGGATCATCTTAATAATGCTTTTGTTGGTAAAACTATTACCTGCTGGCCTAAGTACTTTGTACATGCACTCTTAGCATACTAGTTATTGCATGGACTCTACCCATATTATTGCATTCTTCGCTTATTTAATTTGGACTCTACCCATATTATTAGATGTACTCCTAGCATGCTTATTTCTATATGGACTCTACCCATGATATTATGTGCACACTACACATGCGTACTGTTGTAACTATGGTAATATGAAACTTAGCGTCGTGTAATAGTCTTTCATATAACGTTTCGCACTTAGAAATGTTAACTAGTGAACTTATGATCCAACTTAGTGTTTTATGCAAACCTGTGAACTCACCAGCATTTGTGCTGGCACTTTAGCATGTTTTTCTCAGGTGTTTAATTGTTGCTATATGATGATGCAAGGCAGTGCGTGGCAGGGGCATAGGCACACTTTTGGAGTGTACACATAACACTCATGACTAGGGCTTTTGTACTATGGGACAACTAATAAATAATGGGTATTGTTTTCCGCATTTCAGTTATGTGAAACTGATGTTTTATTTAATAAAACTTTTAAAATGAATTTAATAAATTCGTTCTCTATTACTTATGTTATGATCCAGTTAAGTAACACCCCAGATGTATTACCGCTGCGATCTGATTTTGGGGATGTTAGAGTTTGATGATGGGTAGAAGCGGTGGGGGTGGTGGTTTGATGATGGGTAGAAGCAGTAGGGGTGGTGGTTTGATGATGGATAACAGCGGGGGTTGGTAGTGGTGGTTTGGTGAATGGTGGTTGAAGATGGGTCATAGATGTGGTGGTTTAGGTGGCGGCCGACAGTGGTGACTGGATTTTATAGGAAGAGGAAAAGGGTGTGGGTGGGTGTATTTTATAGAAAGAGGAAAATCTGGGTAAGTGATGAATGGGGATGAAGTTGTTAATTTGACATAAAAATAAGATGAAAATTCATATGAGGACTAACGATGCAAAAAATACTAACGGAGGGACTAACGGGCAAATAATATTTATACACTTAACGGTCAAACTGACGACCCATCAAAAATAGGGACTAAAAGAGTGCAAAGTTTCAAAAATAGGTATCTCTGGCGTGATTAAAATGAAATAGGGACTAAACATGAAATCCGTGTAAACCACAGGGACCGTCCGTGTAATTTTTTCTTAAGGTTATTTGGGTGTAATCCTAAAAATTTACCAATTTAGATAAGTCACTCAAATTATATCAATAATACTCACTATTATACAAGCTAAGTTCTAAAGTTTACTACAAGTCATCAGCACACTCATAGTTTTGTGGAATTTGGGCAAAATATTAGGAAACGGATAAGGCTAAATTCTCACAATATGGAAATAAGGGTTATGTGTGCGGTCATGCAACTTAGACTTAACAAAAACATGCAAGAAAAAATTTAAATTTAAGCATATTAAGCACATATTAACGCATATTTTTTTAAAATAGGGACAAGTATCGTTTCTCCCCACTTAAGATAAACAACGTCCTCGTTGCTTAAAATTGAAATTATAAACAGGAAATAAAAAGAATTAGTACGGAAAACTCCCCTGAGATTTGTTCCGCATGATCCTCATTATGCATTTGTGAGCAACTTTTTTTTTTCTGTGTGGAATGGCGTTTAAGCCTCCATGAATGGCTCATAACACATAGAAAATTCAGAATGTATGTATACCACCACTTCTTCATAAACAACATGTGTTAATTAGAAAATCACAGCTAGTGCAAATCATGTTAATCGATGGTTAGTAAAAATAAACCTAAAAATAATTAAAAACTAGAAATTTCATCAGGTGAGTCGATACGTTGCACCCATGGGAAGGGATGCGTCGTATCGAGCCTGGAATAAATTACGAGTCAGAAAATCTGGTACGACATATCCTTAAACAGAGACGCGCCGCATAAAAATAACTGACAGAATGTTCAAAGTTCAGAAATCAAAATAAAATGAAGAAAAACTAAAAGATAGATATGGCATGTGCAGTCGATACGCCGCATCCTTGTTAAGAGATGCGCCGTATCGATGTCCAAGTCTGACAGACTCGATAACAAAAAACAGTAAAGATAAATCTGGGTTGTCTCCCGGTGAGCAATTTTCTTTATTCCAGAGTCTTCAAGTTAGACTCATCTTCAGCTTCTATTTTTATTTTGTCCTGGTCATGCACTTCCTGAAATCACGATAAAACCATCAGTAGGGCATGTTTGAAAAAGTGTAAAAACTGAAAACTATCAACGAAAAATAAAAGTTGCCGATATCTACAGACGATACGCCGTATCCAGAAAACTAGTACGCCGTATGTTATATTCGTTAAAAATTCAGACTTTTATTTAGAAAAATATATACGCCATATTGATGGGAATCAATGCGCCGTACGGATTAATTTTCAAGTACCCTTATATTTTAAAAATAAATACGCTGTATACGCAGACGCGTATATGACGTATGTTCATTTTGTCTCAAAATACAATCTGTTTTGATATTAATGCGCAATTTCGACAAAAATCGATATGCCGCGTCTTGTTAAATTAAAGAATTCGAATATGTTTTTAATTAATAAATTAATACGTCGAACGAGAAAAATCTCATGCGCCGTATGGCGTTTTGTGTTTTAAAATTTTGATTAAAAACAAAATACTGATGCGCTCCATCGAAGCTTTAAATTTATAAACAAGAATTACCGATTAACTAGGAACACATTCGGGCAAGTATACCCTAGGCATATGTAGTATTGGGGTTGGTAAGTCAAGGTCGTCCCAAGAGACTTGGTTGCACTCAAGTGTCGTTTGTTTGTTTAAGCAAGTAACAAGTTGATGGTTATGATTGTCACGGATCAAACCAACAAGAAAAGCAACATAAGAACAATCACAGAAAGAACATACATGTTTGGATAAATGATCATATAGATATTAGGATGATTAATTTGGAAAACATATTATCAAAAGTAATCCTTACGACCTTTAGAACTAATAATAATTTAGTGTTTTATAAATCAAATATGTATAAGGCTCATTCAAATGGTCATGTCATGAGCCTTATACCTATAACAAGAAAGAATCCTTTCGAACTTTAGACTTTGATGTAATTAATTCGTGAAGTTCCATTTACTTGAAAAATGATTAGAACACATTTTCAAAAGATGCCTTTCGACCCTTAATCTAAATTAAACTTTCACTTGTTATTTTTATTAAGTTTCTCATACAATCGTCACAAAGTACAAAACCAAAACATTCGTCGACTAATGAATTGAAATCGACCACTATTGAGAACCCTTTCGACATTTAGACTCAACAATGATTAATCAAGACAATAAACAAGACAAGTTCCAATTTAACCAAATATGATGTTATCATCATATTCCAAACAAACACTACAAATATCCAAACATCCCTTTATCACAAGTTATCATAATATCCAAATAAGTATACAAAACTATTCCATGGTGATGTGTCGTGTGTGTACAAGTTTTAAATTTATAAGCATCGAATTACCGAATATAGAAACAACACATACGAGCAAGTGAACTCGTCCATTGTAGCAAGATTATGATGGTAAGTCGGGATCGTTCGCAGGAATTTGTGTAGTGAATTTATGTGTAAGTAAAGAAAAACTTCTAAAAGTAAGTCACGAAAACGAGCAATGATAATATGATAATTCAAATGATTAAAACTACACTTGCTTAGACTAATATACTACTCTAGATAATCATGATTGTGATAACTTTCGTTAACATGTTGGTTGTGATAATTAGTTGGTGAACTAATCTATTGTTTCTACAAGTTAAACCTTCGTCAAGATTTTAGTTCATAAAAACAAGCATTACATTTAACCAATCAATTCAAGATCAATTCATGGTTCATAAGTTTTGGTGTACAAACTTAAACACAAAAATAGTCTTTTGTTTATCAAATACGCTTAGGAAATGGTCAATACAAAAGGTAACCGATTCATAGACAAATAGGTCACAGTTGATTGCAACTACTAATCTTTCGACCCTTGAGGTAGTTTACAATCAATCCAATTTGATAGATAAAAAGTATTCTCATTACAATCACAATTTAGTTTCTTTGCTTAATCAAGAATAATCAGTAAAAACAATTATTCATAGACAAATGATTGTAACTAGTTGAATAACAATTATTCTTTCGACCTTTATTATTACTAACTAGTCAAACTTGATTAACAAATGTCACTACGAAACTTAATCACAATTGGATCTTAGATTTAACTTGAAATTGAATTAAAAACATGTTATCACAATCATAGCAAATCATTAAGTAATACATCTCATCTAAGCAAGCGCACAAAGGCACTAGCCACTCATAGCAAACATAAACTTAAACTCAGAACTTTGAATATTAGAAATCATAATTGAAAGTCTTACAATGACTGGAAATAGATTATAAATGATAAGGTAATGATACCCAAAGTATTGGTGTTGACTTCTTGACGTTTTGACCTCCAAACGTTGACTTCTTGACCCTCCAATTGCTCCTGGACTTCTAAGGACAAATTTAGGACTTTTGATGAGTGGATAGTTGATTGGTTATTGGTTATGAGAATGGTATAAGAGTTGGTATCTAAAAAGTATGTAAAATGGCTCTATTTATACTACTCTCAAGGGTCTTGGGTATTTAACGCTTCACTTGGCCTTCAAGTAGATTAGATTAGTCTAGAATGCTCAATAGAAGGCTAAGGAATCATACACATAAGGATACTATCCTTAATGATGAAGTTTTGGGAAAACAGACTGCCTCCAACCGATCGGTATTAGCTCCAACCGATCGGTTGGTCTTCAACCGTGGCCTCCATCCGATTCGGTTGCGGGCTGCATCCGATCGGATGGAGTGTTGTTGTTTACTCTTTTTCTTGGACTTTTGTCGTTTGGCTTGTTTCTTTCTTTTGGCTCTTGGTTCTTCATCCAAACTTGATCTTTTCTTCGTCTTGGAGCTTGTCAACTTGGATACTTGGACCTTCATTCTTTGAAATTCCTTTTTGGTGTGGAACTTGACACAAGAATCTTCGTACGATCATAAATATTTCCTTCTTCCTCATTCTTTTCATCTTTTTCTTCCTTTTTCCTGTACTTGGCTACATATACTTTGCAAACACACTTTGGTACGATTAAGTAACAAAAGCATATAAATATAACCAAATAACACATATAAAAGTACGAATAACGCAACCAAAAACATGCACAATTTAAGCGTTATCAAATTCCCCCACACTTAAACTTTGCTTACCCTCAAGCAAATCTTGAAGAAAACAATTATCCACATGGTACTCAAGTATGTTTAGGAAAAATGTGATGCAAATCTATCAAGTACAAGTACAAGTTAGATTCATCATTTTAAGCTTTTATAATTTGAAGCATTGAGATGTTTGACAATACCCTAATGATTTTCTTGCTTGATTAACATTACAAAACACCTCACGAAAAAGGAACAAGATATAATTTACTCAAATCCCTCATTTGTATGATTGGTGGAGTATATAAGAGAAATCACACTCATTGCTCAGTCATGATCTAAATATTACCATAGGCTTGTACAAGAAGCAAAACTACACCAAAATGGTGTGAGCGCTAAGTACACATATCAAAGAGGGCTTTTATTCGGGTTTAAGGCTTCAAGGGTTATATTAGACTTATGTGCAACTATCATATGCAAAACATAATAGCTCGCTTGCAACGAATTCTTGCATCACCAAATAAAGGATTTCACTAAGGATAACCTTAGTTTGCTAACGCTATCTAATTCCTTAAGAAATCGGATGGTCACTACATGTCAATACACTTGATAATTTCACAAAGCCACAAGGGTAAGGATAAGACATGGGATATATTTGAGAAAGGGTGATGATAAAGAACATACAAAAATAGTCAAAGTCTACAAACCAATTGTTGCTAGCTACTTTCGAACCACTATCATGCACACTTTGAGAAACTCCATACTTGATCGTTCAACACTTTTTCCATAGCTCATCGGCTATTCTTGTCACTTATAGTTGCGATGATTTTTTATTATTTTTTTTAACTTATTCTCTTGTCATCTTATAGTTGCAATGACTTCTTCACTTTACATTGTTTCAATCATTACTCATGGAGTTTACAACTTTCTTTGAACTTTCATGATTTCCCGCATAACATCCATCTTGCCAAATAGCTAGCAACCAACCAAGACTTGACTAAGGGTAAGGCTAGGCTAAAAAGTGTAAAATCTTTTTGTATTTTTCTGGATTTTATCAAAAGAAAAAAGATAGGCTCAGAGGGTGTAACTAGGGGTATCTAGCGTTGAAGATGAACGCTAACAATCGAGTTTATATCGGTGGTTAACTAGTCAGTGTAACTAGCTAAATATCAATATGGAAGGCTTTTTGGGTTAAATCCTAAGATTGCCTCTTATCATGCATATATACTTATATCACACAAGAAATGTGATCTCACAACGGTCTCGTAATGATTTACAAGCACAAGTTCTAGAATAAATAAAATCACCGGCACACTCATAGCAAAAGAATCAAAGCATAAAATATGTATGCTATATATGAAACAGGCTTAAATCCTCACATTTTTAGTGGAAAGGCTTTAATATGTGCTAGCTAATGTTATCGATCCCAGAATGGATTGCAATATTAATCGGGACACATCTCAATTTTTCAAAAATTACAGGTTTTACCAGTGGATAGATCAAGTTATTCTAGTGTAGTATCCTTAAAATGACAAATAACTATATCACAAGGGCAAACAAAATTTAAAACTAGCTCGAAATTTACAATTTATCCTTATTTTCCTATTCACCCCCCCCCCCCCGAACACTTAAGTTAAGCATTGTCCTCAATGTGATAAACGAACTTCAAGGAATGAAATAGGGAAATAAGAGAATAAACCATATTTTCCGTGCTCTATATGATTCTTTGATCCAAGTCTCCTTGCTTAGTAATCATTACCTGCAGTAATCTGAAAAACAAACAAAACAAACATATGAAAATATCCCTACGTTTTATTAAAAGTTCGTGATACACCCCCACACTTAAGTTCAACTAAGGTCTTTAGAGAAACTTTGGGGTTTAATCACTTCGAGAATAAAAATAGAAAATAAAATAACAAACACACGGGTTGCCTCCCGAGAAGCGCTTGTTTTATTAATGAGTCATCAGCCAGACTCAAACTTCTTTCTTTCTACGTTGGTGTAATTTTTGGTTCCTTCCTCGAAAATTTTGGAACATACACCATGTTTCCTATCACAATTTCCTCTCCAGTTTCATCTATGTCTTCCAATTTTGCATTTTCCAAAACTTTAGGAAGAACATTATAGATAAATTCAGAATTTTCCTTGTAGTCAGTTGGGAAAGGTGTCAGAAATTTGATAGATTCATATTCTGATTCAGGCAGAATCTCTTTGATAGAAATCTCGTTCATTTGCTCCTTATCGTAGTATAATTTAATTCGGTGACCATTAACAATGAAACATCTACCCAGTTTGTCATATAATTCAACATATCCAGATGGAAATCCATGTTTCACTATATAAGGTTCGAACCATTTCGGTCTTAGCTTAGGAGCTTTGAACTTGTATTTCATATTGAAAAGCAGAACTTTATCTCCAGCTTTGAATTCTTTCCGAATTCTCAGCTTTCTATCATGATAAGCTTTGGTTCTAGCTTTGTAAAGCTTGAAGTTTTCATAAGCTTGTAATCTCAATTCGTCGAGTTCATGTAATTGCAAAAATCTCTTTTCTCCAGCTACTTTGAGATCAAGGTTACAGTTTCTGAGTGCCCAGTATGCGCGATGTTCTATTTTGAACGGCAAATGGCAGGTTTTTCCGTACAAAAGTCTGTATGGTGTTGTAACAATTGGTGTTTTGTAAGCCGTACGAAATGCCCACAAAGAATCATCAATTTTTCTCGACCAAACGGCAGGATTATCATTGACCATTTTTTTGAGTATCCTCTTTAAGGCTCTGTTGGTGTTTTCGACTTGACCACTGGTCTGTGGGTGATAAGCTGTAGCAAAACGATGATGAACTCCATATCGTTTCATAATTTTCTCCATTTTTTTGTTACAGAAATGGGTTCCTCGATCACTTATTAAAGCTTTAGGAATTCCATAACGAGCGAAAAGCTTTTTGAGAAAATTAACAACAACTCGTGCATCATTTGTGGGTAGAGCTTCGGCTTCAGCCCATTTGGAAACATAATCAATAGCAACGAGAATGTATTCGTATTTGTGCGATTTAGGAAATGGTCCCATAAAATCAATTCCCCAAATATCGAATATTTCGCAGACTTGAATGCTCTTTTGAGGCATTTCATCTCTACCGGATCTTTGGCAAGCATCACAGTTTTGAACAAGAGTATGAGCTTCTTTGAAAATTGTCGGCCAATAGAATCCAGCATCAAAAACTTTTTTAGCTGTGGTGGAAGGACCATAGTGTCCCCCAGTCGGGCCATGATGGCATTCATCAAGAATTCTTCTTGTTTCGGAACCATAAACACATCTTCTGATCATCCCATCGGGACACATCTTGAAAAGATAGGGCTCTTCCCAATAATAGTGTTTTAATTCTGAAAAGAATTTACTTCGTTGGGCATGAGTTAATCCTTTTTTGATAATTCCTCCAACGAGATAATTTGCAAAATCTGTCAACCACGGAATTTCTTTTTCATCATTTGTGTCAGCAATCATGAGAGTTTCATCAGGGAAGTAATCGTCGATTTCATCTTCCTTTAACTCTTCCAAATTTGGATTTTCAAGACGAGATAAATGATCAGCAGCTAGATTTTCTGCTCCTTTCTTATCTTTGATTTCTATGTCAAATTCTTGGAGTAGCAAAATCCATCGGATAAGACGCGGTTTTGCATCTTGTTTGGTAAACAGATATTTGAGCGCTGAGTGATCAGTGAACACAATCGTCTTTGAAAGCACAAGATAAGATCTGAATTTGTCAAAAGCAAAAACAACGGCTAACAATTCTTTCTCCGTAACCGTGTAATTTTGTTGAGCGTTGTTAAGAGTTTTGCTAGCAAAGTATATAGGACGGAAATGTTTTCCTTCTCGTTGTCCTAACACAGCTCACACCAGCAAAATCACTTGCATCGCACATGAGCTCGAATGGTAGTGACCAATTAGGTGAAACCATAATGGGTACACTAGTCAGTTGGTTTTTCAATGTTTCGAAAGCCTTAATGCAATATGAATTAAAGTCAAAAACTGAATCTTTTTCAAGAAGTTTCGTCATGGGACGAGATATTTTTGAAAAATCTTAAATAAAACGATGGTAGAAACCGGCATGTCCTAGAAAACTTCTAACGGCTTTAACGTTGGTTGGAGGTGGTAATTTTGTGATAACATCGATTTTCGCTTTGTCAACCTCCATTCCTGCACTGAAAATTTTGTGTTCAAGCACAATTCCTTCAGTCACCATGAAATGAAATTTTTCCCAATTGAGAACAAGATGTGCAGCTTCACATCTCTCGAGCATTTTATCAAGATTAGAAAGACAAACTTCAAATGAGTTTCCAAAAACTGAAAAGACATCCATGAAAACTTTCATAGATGTTTCAAGCATGTCTTGGAATATTGCAATCATACACCTTTGAAAAGTTGCGGGAGCATTACAAAGACTGAAAGGCATACGCCTGTAAGCGTAAGTTCCAAAAGGACATGTGAATATAGTCTTTTCTTGATCGGCATGATCAATAGGAATTTGGAAATATCTTGAAAAACCATCAAGGAAACAAAAGTACTCGTTCCCTGCTAATCTCTCAAGCATTTTATCCATGAATGGTAAAGGAAAATGATCTTTTCTGGTGGCTTTGTTCAATTTTCTGTAATCAATACATACTCTCCATCCAGTGACTAATTCATTCCGTTCGTTAGTCACAATGGTCATTCCTCCTTTTTTCGGAACACAGTGAACTGGACTCACCCAAGGACTATCCTCGATGGGGTAAATGATACCAGCATCAAAAAGTTTGATGATTTCAATCTTTACAACTTCTTTCATGTTGGGATTGAGTCGACGTTGTCTTTCTACAACAGGTTTAACTCCTTCATCGAAATTGATTTTCTGTTTACAAAAATCAGGACTAATTCCTGGGATATCAGATGTTTTCCAAGCAAAAGCTTGTTTATGCCTCTTGAGAACAGAAATGAGACATTCTTTTTCATCGTCATTAAATAACGAAGATATGACTACTGGAAGAAGTGAATTATCTTCCAAGTAAGCATATTCAAGATGATCGGGAAGTGGTTTTAGCTCAAGATCAGTTGGTGGTTCTTGAAGAGATGTTTTGATCTACATTTGATCATTAAAAGTGATTTCCTCAAAATCTTCTTCTACTATTTCTCCCTCTTCAACTTCTTCTCCTTCTTCAAACTTTACTTCCATAAAATCAGCAAATTCTTTATCACGGTCTGTTTCACTAATCTTCTCAGAAGTAGTCTTGAACGTATCAGAATCATCTAGTAATGCATCCAATTCTTCCTTAGTGACTTCATCGATTACATCAATGTTAAAACAAGTGTCATCACTAGAATTTAGATATTGCATTGCTTTATCGATTAGAAAGGTGATTCTATCTTCTCTAACTCCAAGATTGAGTTCTTTTCCTTTTACTTTGATGATAGCATCAGTTGTGTTTAGGAAAGGTCTTCCTAAAATAAGAGGTACTCTTCTATCTTCTTTCATTTCTAAAATCACAAAATCCACTGGAAAAACAAATTTACCAACTTGGACAAGCATATTCTAAGCAATTCCAATAGGAAATTGGTAAGAATGATTTGCTAATCAAATACTCATCTTTGTAGGTTTCAAGGTATTAACTGAAAGTTTAGAATACAACGAATAGGGCATCAAATTGATACTTGCACCTAGATCGGCTAAAGCTTCGCATGTGGTGTGTACGCCTTAACTGGTGGGTTGGGTTTGGGTGGTGTTTCTGGATTATTTTCTTTTTTTGCTTCTTTGGCTTCATCCTCACTTTCATCATTGATGATTGTGGTATCATTTGGGTTGGTTGGTGGATCATAAGAAAGACCACTTCTTGTGAATACAACATTTAATTGCTCATTTCGAGTTTGTGGTGGACGATAAGTTTTATCGTTTGATCCAGATGATGTGGGTTTAGGGTTAGATTGGGTATTACTTGGTAATGAACCTGATGGTCGAGAAGAAAATTGGTCAGAAAGTCTACCGAATTTGTTTTCAAGATCCTGAATAGATGCTTGATGATTTTTCTGTCCCTGCTCAACTTTAGTTTTGAGATTGAAAAATTGAGTCTTTACAAACTCATTCGTAGCTTTTTGAGTAGTCACAAATTCTCTCATCATTTTTTCAAATTCGGATTCTTCTAGTTTTATCTCAGAAGTTTGCGGAGTTTGATTTTTTGTTCGAGGTTGAGAATCACGGTTGTTATCCCTTTGTTGGTGATCTTGCGAATTTCCAAAATTTCTTCTGTAATAATTACCACGATAACCGCCTCCACGGTATCCTCCTTGAACATAATTAGCTTCTCCTTTTGTAGGTCCGTCCATTGGTTGATCGTCACATTCCGATGATGTGTAATTACCTCCAAAATTGTCACAACCATCTCGTATTTCTTTCATTTCTCCTTTAAGATCTTTATATTGCGAGTCGATTTTGGAAGTCAAGGCTTCCATTTTTTCCATGAGTTTAGAGGTATCGGAACTTTCCGCAAAAGCAACGGTTTTTTCGTAAGGGTTTGGTTTTGGAATCTTTTGACCAATCGAGTTTTAGAAGTACTCGATCTTCAAGCAATTGATATGCCTGATTTGGAGTTTTATAGAGAAAAATTCCTCCAGCATCAAGAATTCCTTGAGATGTTTCATCAAGTCCATGGTAGAAGATTTTGATGATGGTTCCTCGTCCTAAACCATGTCCATGACAACTACGAAGTAAATCTTTCATACGAAGCCAAGCTTCGACAAGTGATTCGTTAGGATTTTGTGTGAAAGCACGAATTTCTCCCATGAGTCGATCAAACATGGCATGTGGAAAGAATCGGCTTACAAAAGCTTACCTCATCTCCTCCCAAGTATTGATAGTTCCTGGGGTTAATTCGTTGTACCACACTTTTGCATCTCCAGCAAGTGATGATGGAAAAAGTTTGAGTTTAATAGCATCAGCATTGGTATCACCATATCGAAACATGCCACAAATTTCAATGAATTCGGCAATGTGTTTGTGAGGATCGGCCCTCGAACGGCCATCGAATCAACGGTCTTTGATCATAGAAAGGTGATGTCCTTTTACGGTGAAATTGTTTCGAAGGTTAACCGGAACAATAGCAGATCTAGGAGTGGGTGCTACGGCTCGGTTGGTAGCCCACATGGGTTGATCATCAGCCATGGGAAAAGGTTGATTAGTGAATGGGTTATAAACGACTTTGGCTTCAAAAAGGTTATCAAACGGTGGGTTTGGTACTCTTGGTACACGGTTGGCTAATGGAACAAAAGGTGTCCTTCTTCTTCTTGATCTTGTTCGAATAAAACTTTCGAGATCGAAAAGCGGTGAAATTGGTTCTACTCCCGTTGAACGAGTGTTCATACAATTCCCAAGAGAATCGAGGCAATGTCTGAGCAAAGAATGAAAACAGTTTGGAAAATCAGAACTGGTGATCCGATCGGTTGGAAGTGATACCGATCGGATGAGAGTCTCGGTAAAATTGTTTTGAAGAGATCCGATCGGTTGGAAGTGATACCGATCGGAGGGTTGTCTCAGTAAAAAGTGTAATTGGTGATCAATCCAATTTGATAGACAAAAAGTATTCTCATTACAATCACAATTTTGTTTCTTTGTTTAATCAAGAATAATCGGTAAAAACAATCATTCATAGAAAAATGATTATAACTAGTTGAATAACAATTATTCTTGCGACCTTTATTATTACTAACTAGTCAAATTTGATTAACAAATGTCACTACGAAACTTAATCACAATTAGATCTTAGAATTAACTTGAAATTGAATTAAAACATGTTATCACAATCATAGCAAATCATTAATTAATACACCTCATCTAAGCAAGCGCACAAAGGCACTAGCCACTCATAGCAAACATAAACTTAAACTCAGAACTTTGAACATTAGAAATCATAATTGAAAGTCTTACAATGATTGGAAATAGATTACAAATGATAAGGTAATGATACCCAAAGTATTGGTGTTGACTTCTTGACGTTTTGACCTCCAAACGTTGACTTCTTGACCCTCCAATTGTTCCTGGACTTCTAAGGACGAATTTAGGACTTTTGATGAGTGGATAGTTGATTGGTTATTGGTTATGAGAATGGTATAACAGTTTGTATCTAAAAAGGATGTAAAATGGCTCTATTTATACTACTCTCAAGGGTCTTGGGTATTTAATGTTTCACTTGGCCTCCAACTAGATTAAATTAGTCTAGAATGCTCAATAGAAGGCTAAGGAATCGTGCACATAAGGATAGTATCCTTAATGATGAAGTTTTTGGAAAACAGACTGCCTCCAACCAATCGGTATTAGCTCCAACCGATCTGTTGGTCTTCAACCGTGGCCTCCATCCGATTCGGTTGCAAGCTGCATCCGATCGGATGGAGTGTTGTTGTTAACTCTTTTTCTTGGACTTTTGTCGTTTGGCTTGTTTCTTTCTTTTGGCTCTTGATTCTTCATCCAAACTTGATCTTTTCTTCGTCTTGGAGCTTGTCAACTTGGATACTTGGACCTTCATTCTTTGAAATGCCTTTTTGGTGTGGAACTTGACACACGAATCTTCGTACGATCATAAATATTTCCTTCTTCCTCATTCTTTTCATCTTTTTCTTCCTTTTTCCTGTACTTGGCTACATATACTTTGCAAACACACTTTGGTACGATTAAGTAACAAAAGCATATAAATATAACCAAATATCACATATAAAAGTACGAATAACGCAACCTAAAACATGCACAATTTATGCGTTATCACATGGTTTTTTCAATCAAACACAAAGATTCAACAATCATGGTAATCATAAACATCATGAAATATAAAAGTAACAAGGTTTACCTAAATTATGAATTACAATAGGCAAAGGTAAAGGATTTATAGCAACCTTCAAGCCTCCAATCAACTATACGCTTTCTACCAAGCCGAAAAATAATACCCAACACCTTCTTCCATGTATTTGAGCCTTTTTCTGAAAATGGCGGAGGTTGGTGGTCTTTTGGGAGAGATAAGTTGGTGAAAATTCGTCCTTAAGGGTGGAGGGTAGAATTTCACAATGAAAACCAAGCCTAAGCACTCATATATATAGTAGAAATCAACCCTTAGTCTCTAAGTATGAAACTTGGGCAGTAAGTGTCATAAAATACCTGGAAACGGAGTAAATGGAGGTAAGTAATCGGGCTTGGGGCTTAGTAACACTTAATAATGCATTAAAAATAACTTGGGCAGGTCAGATTGGTCCATCCGATTGGATACGGGACCATACCGATCGGATGGATGAAAAAGTTAGCTCCATCTGAATCGGTTGCTAGCCAATACCGATCGGATGGAGCATTTTCGCCATAAATGATAAACACGAAAGTTATGGATCCTTCTCTGCCGGTTCCGGGGCCGCTTGAATCATCTAAATCCGAGTTCGTATGCTCAAATTATGGCCAAAATTGTGGAGGTGTGTCGGGAACAACGGGTCTTCCATTATTTCTTCGTTTTAGCTTCTTTTCTTCATTTCTTTTCTTGTTTTCCCTCTTGTGCTTTATTTTTGAGTCTTTGGAGTGACAACTTCCTGACTTTATCTTCTCGAATATACTCCAAGAGACTCGCTTTTGTCGGGAATTCTTCGTATATGTATAAATCTTCGTTTATTGATCGTTTCTTCATTTTTTTCTTGGTTTTCTTTGTCGTGAGCTTCCATGAACCTAAAATAGAAATTATACTTCATTAAGTACCATAAGTTCATAAAAGTGATCAATATATATGCATAAAATCCACGATAACACTCCTAAAAACATGTACAATTTGAGCGTTATCAAATTCCCCCACACTTGAACTTTGCTTGCCCTCAAGCAAATCTAGAAAAAGAAAAATCGAAATTCATACCTAAATGACAAAACGAAAAGAAAATTTTAAAAATTTTGAAATTTTTTTTTAAATATCGAAAAATATTTTTGTTTTTTTTAATAAAAGAGAAAATGAGCGCAAACTCCCCCACACTTAAGGGTTTGCTTGCCCTCAAGCAAATATTAAGAAAAATAGATCCCACATGGTGCATGAAAAATGATTATAAAAATTTTGATGCAAATCTACCAAGTACAAGTACAAGTACAAGATACGATTCATCATTTTTAAGCGTTATGGTGAAAAACCGAGATGTATGACAATACCCATAGATTTTCTTGCTTGAGTAACATTTCTAAACACCTCACGAAAAAGAAATGAAGTATAATTCACTCAATCACTCATTTATTTAGGTAGTGGAGTATATATAAGAGAAATCACACTCACTGCTCAGTCATGATCCGTTTTACCATAGGCTTGTACAAGAAACAAAAGTCCACCAACATGGCGTAAGCACCAAGTGTAAACATCTAAAGAGGTCTTTTGTTCGGGTTGTAATGTACAGGCTTCGAGGTTGTACCAGGCTTATGTTTAAATATCTCATACAAGAACATATTAGATCGCTAGAGCGAATTCTTGATTTACTCGAACAACGGATGGTCACTAGGGCATATCTTGGATTGCTAGCACGCTATTCACATAACGGATGGTCACCAAAATACATACTAGATCACTGGCGCGTCATTCAATCACTCAAAAACCGGATGGTCACTAAAATATTAATGCACTACATATTTTCACAAAGCCATCACTATATTCGGATGCTCGAAAGCTAACAACGAATAAAGTAATTTGGTAAGGGTAGGGATAAGGCATAGGAGTATTTATGAAATTGGTTTTAAAAGAAAAATAAAGTCAAGTCTAAGTCCCATTGTTGCTAGTTACCGAACAAACCGCAAACCCGTAAATGATTATAGTTAACAACTTCCTCTTCTTTGAACTTTCCCATATCGATACATCGATTTGCCATAGTAATATTCCTCATATTTAGCTCATTGGCTAACAACATATCACATAACTTTCTTTCTTCATCTTCATATATAGCACATTGGCTATAATTGTCACCTTATAGTTGCGATGACTTATCTTCTTCTTTTTTCCTTTTCTTTTAATACTTTTTTTCTTCTTCTTTATACATACACCTCCCCCCCCCCCCCCCAACACTTCGTATAAGCATACACCACAAAAATACAAATAAGAAGTATGCATCCTTCGTCTTTGTCGGAATGGCACACACAACTGGCAAAGTGTGGCTAACTATCAATCATAAAAAAACAATCCAACATTCCAAGAAACTAGCAACCACCATTTAGACTTCGACTAAGGGTTATGCTAAGGTTTAAAGTGTAAAATATTTTTGTATTTTTTTGGATGTAGCACAAATGAAAAGGATTGGTTCGGAGGGTGAACTAAGGGTATCTAGCGCTAAAGATAAACACTAACAAATTAGTTCCAAATACGAGGTTAGCTAACCGATGTGGTTAGCAAAAATTATTTTGTAAACAGATGGCCATTTGGTGTTATTCCTAAGGATGCCTCTTTATCACACGAATACACTTATATCACACGAATGTGATCTTACTGCGGTCTGGTAATGATTTACAAGTACAAGTTCTAGAATAAATAAAATCACCGGCACACTCATAGCAAAAGATCCAAGCATAAAAGATGTATGCTATATACGAAACATGCTCAAATCCTCACATATTAGTGGAAAGGGCTATAATATGTGCTAGCAAATGTTATCGATCCCAGAATGGATTGCAATATTAATCGGGACACATCTTAATTTTTTCAAAATTACAGATTTCACCAGTGGATTGATCCAGTTATTCTAATATATTATCTTAAAAGCGTGAAAATAATTAAATCACAAGAGTAAACAAGTATACAAAATTTTAAATTTGCCCAAAAATTATAAATTTGAAAAGTAGTTTCGTTTTTTCTATTTACTTCCCCCCACACTTAAGTTAAGCATTGTCCAAAATGTAATGAAAATTAACTTCAAAGCATGTAAAATTGGGAAAATAAATAAATAAATAGTCCAAGAGAAATGAAACTTCCCGGGCCAAGAAATCGCGATCGAACTCCATATGATAAGGTGCTAAGCAAATGCTAGCATAAGCTTATGAGATCAATCAATTTCTCATTCAACAAAACATCTCCACACCAAGTATAATATCACCAATAATCCAATCTCCAAGTGCTTATTAAATCTGCAAAAATAAACTAAAACTACAAAGAACGCGTAAAATTCTAAAACTCACTTTCGTAGGCATCACGATTGCATTTAGCGTATGCAACAAGCCTTTTAAACCCTTCGGTGGCCCGAGCGGACGAGTGAAGTCTCGTGAGGGTTTCCAGTGAACATACCCACAAAGTTCAAAACATTTTTATTTTTAAAACAAGTACTTATTTATTCACAACGTACTAAATTAACAAAATTTAAAATGAAAAAAAATAAAAAAACCAAATTTAAGTAGAATAAAAGAAATGATGCTCTTGCAAAAACCAAAAGACATTTACACTTATTCGATCCAAACACAAACACACAAGAACAAAATACGAAAAATGAAAATAACATTTTTTTTTACCGATTGGCCCATTCGATAGGTCAGAGGATCTAACCGATCGGTTGGGTTGGTTTCCCTTGGGCCAATTTTTACCGAGAGCTCCAACCGATCGGCATGGATTCTATCCGATTCGGTTGGCACTCTGGTGACCAAATTTCTTTTTTTTTTAATAATTTTCAGTTATAAACTTTTATTGACAAAATAAAACAAAAAGACATAAGGTGACGAATACGAAAATAGACACAAGTAAATAAAACACATAAACACATATGTACTAGAAGAACATCAAGAACATAATACGACACTTAAAACAAAAATAAGCAAATAAAAGCACGATCACAGACAATGACAAAGACATAGATGCAAGCAAACATAATTAATCACGTAACACAAATCAAAACAAAACATTCTAAAACAAGATAGTCTTATTCAAAATTAATATGAAACTAATCCGAACAAGAAGAACACAAACAAATAACACAGAGACACGCAAGAGATCACATAACATATAAAACATAAAACTCACAAAACAAGAAAAACACAAACCAGAAAAAAAAATTGCTTCAAAAGCCTCTAACCGAATCAGTTACGGGTGGTGACCGATCGGTTGGAGTGGTTTGGGTGGTTTTTTCGCAAACACTTTCGAGCACATTAGGAAACTTTTAAATGAGTATTTTTAAAACACATAAAACGAAATCCCAACATCTAAAATTTGATTTTTAAGCCAAGATCATTTAAGCAATTATGAGAAATGAGATTTTTTTTTTTTTTTTAGACAAAGAGCAAGAGAGGCAATTAAGCAATCATCATGAGAAAACAAGCAAGCAAGCAATCAAACAGAACAAAGAAAAATCATTTATGAGCAAGAGCAATATAGCATTCGAACAAATTAGCAAACAAGCAATCGATCAATATATCAAGGAAAAGAACAAACAAGCAAACAAACAAACACCTAAGAACAAAAACCAAATCCCCGGCAGCGGCACCAAAAACTTGATGCGCTCCATCGAAGCTTTAAATTTATAAACAAGAATTACCGATTAACTAGGAACAAATTCGGGCAAGTATACCCTAGTCATATGTAGTATTGGGGTTGGTAAGTCAAGGTCGTCCCAAGAGACTTGGTTGCACTCAAGTGTCGTTTGTTTGTTTAAGCAAGTAACAAGTTGATGGTTATGATTGTCACGGATCAAACCAACAAGAAAAGCAATATAAGAACAATCACACAAAGAACATACATGTTTGGATAAATGATCATATGGATATTAGGATGATTAGTTTGGAAAACATATTATCAAAAGTAATCCTTACGACCTTTAGAACCAATAATAATTTAGTGTTTTATAAATCAAATATGTATAAGGCTCATTCAAATGGTCATGTCATGAGCCTTATGCCTATAACAAGAAAGAATCATTTTGAACTTTAGACTTTGATGTTATTAATTTATGAAGTTCCATTTACTTGAAAAATGATTAGAACACATATTCAAAATATGCCTTTCGACCTTTAATCTAAATTAAACTTTCACTTGTTATGTTTATTAAGTTTCTCATACAATCGTCACAAAGTAAAAGACCAAAACATTCGTCGACTAATGAATTGAAATCAACCACTATTGAGAACCCTTTCGACATTTAGACTCAACAATGATTAATCAAGACAATAAACAAGACAAGTTCCAATTTACCCAAATATGATGTTATCATCATATTCCTAACAAACACTACAAATATCCAAACATCCCTTTATCACAAGTTTTCATAATATCCAAACAAGTATACAAAACTATTCCATGGTTATTTCAATCAAACACAAAGATTCAACAATCATGGTAATCATAAACATCATAAAATATAAAAGTAACAAGGTTTACCCAAAGTATGAATTACAATAGGCAAAGGTAAAGGATTTATAGCAACCTTCAAGCCTCCAATCAACTATACACTTTCTACCAAGCCGGAAAATAATACCCAACACCTTCTTCCATGTGTTTGAGCCTTCTTCTGAAAATGGCAGAGGTTGGTGGTCTTTTGGGAGAGATAAGTTGGTGAAAATTTGTCCTTAAGGGTGGAGGGTAGAATTTCACAATGAAAACCAAGCCTAAGCACTCATATATATAGTAGAAATCAACCCATAGCCTCTAAGTATGAAACTTGGGCAGTGTCATAAAATACCAGGAAATGGAGTAAATGGAGGTAAGTGATCGGGCTTGGGGCTTAATGACACTTAATAATGCATTAAAAATAACTTGGGAAGGTCAGATTGGTCCATCCGATCGGATACGGGACCATACCGATCGGATGGATGAAAAAGTTAGCTCCATCCGAATCAGTTGCGGGCCAATACCGATCGGATGGAACATTTTCGCCAGAAATGATAAGCACGAAAGTTGTAGATCCTTCTCTCCCGGTTCCGTGGCCGCTTGAATCATCTAAATCCGAGTTCGTATGCTCAAATTATGGCCAAATGGTGGAGGTGTGTCGAGAACAATGAGTCTTCCATCATTTCTTCGTTTTAGCTTCTTTTCTTCATTTCTTTTCTCATTTTCCCTCTTGTGCTTTATTTTTGAGTCTTTGGAGTGACAACTTCATGACTTTATCTTCTCGAATATAATTCAAGAGACTCGCTTTTATCGGGAATTCTTCGTATATGCATAAATCTTCGTTTATTGATCGTTTCTTCGTCTTTTTTTTTTTTTTTTTGGTTTTCTTTGTCGTGAGCTTCCATGAACCTAAAATAGAAATTATACTTCATTAAGTACCATAAGTTCATAAAAGTGATCAATATATATGCATAAAATCCACGATAACGCTCCTAGAAACATGTACAATTTGAGCGTTATCAAATACGCCGTATCAATGAAAATAGATGCATCGTACTCGAATTTTTTTAATTGTTATGCCATATGAAATATAAAAATGCAATACGCCGTATCTTACGAATAAGATACGCCGTATCGTTTAGTTCCGCAAAATACAGCAAACAGTAATAATGCAGAAAACATAAAAAACGAAAAACACAGAAAATACAGAAAACAAATAATCAAGAAAACAAAAAATATGCATAAAATTACAATGAATACAATTACTAATATACAACAAAATTATCAAGTTAAAAACTAAAAATGTATAACTAATTAAGTTAATACTAAATTAAAATACTAACAGATATTCAAGTATTAAACAATTCACTCCCCGGCAGAGCGCCAAAAACTTGATGCGTGCGTATATCATTGTAGATAGATTATATTATCAAGTTTTAAATTAATATTTAGCCGACTAATGCTATAACAAACATTAACGAGCAGTGTACCCGGTCAATGTAGCTAGTTGGTAAGTAGAATGTCGAACACTAAGAATGGTACGTTAACACCTAGATATCTATCAGTATTTTAATCCTAAGTTAGTCCTAATAACCTAACCTAACGCAAGTGGGGTTTTCAGCCTAAGAGACTGGCACGATTGTGTAGATTAAGTAAACAGTAATTAAAACTAGAGAAGTGAATAAGCGAATGGCAAACACGTACACAGATAGAAAATAGACACAGATAAGAGGTCAAGCCGATAGTAGAAAAATTTGTCACACGTTTAATTGCTTAGCTGTATAAGATGAGTGCTACAATCTATTCTCTCTCAGTGGAATCTTAGTTACAAGCGTGTAAACACTTAATGATTACTAGGTTTATGTACTATTTATCCCTTTTACAGGCTTACATTAGCTATCTAAGTGATGTTAATGAAGTAATTGCGCGAGCCTACGTCGACAAGGCGCGATAAATCCTAATTCGTAATCAAAGCACATGCATAAAGAAACCAAAAAAACATCAAAAACTCTTTGTAACAGCTGGAAAATATTAAATCCGATCAAATAGTGAAAAAGACACTAACTCAACCACTAACAGATTGCTAATACAAGTAAACGACTTTTCCTATGAATTAAAGTACTAGCAGGACCTTCTTACTGCTCCGAATTCTTCCTTTAGGAGGTGTCTTGTGTTGCCAAATCGTCTGTATTCGTCTCTTTAGGGTTTTTGTTGCACACCGAATTTGGCTGTCGAACGAGGTATTTATACTTTCTGTCAGCAGGGTCGATACGGCGTATCAACTAAGTTGATACAACGTATCTAGGTAACTTTGCGTGGGGTCCAAGATTATAATATTCAGGAATATTCGTACACCACCTTTAGATACGGTGTACCTCCAGTCTTCATGCGTCGTATGTTCTTCAGTATATTGGATTGTCTTGGTGAAGTCTTGAGATTGATACGCAGCATATCTGGATAGTCATGCGGCGTATCTGGAGTAGGATGAGTCAGATCTTCATATGTTGACAAAGGTTTCATATACTGCGCCTGGGATAAATTCATGCGGCGTATGCTTCAAAGTCAGGAAATGGTCTTCATAATCGTCTAAGTCTTGACGTACGGTGTATCTATCTAGAATGATACGACGTATCTTCCTTCAATTCAGTAGACTTTTCCAACTTGATCCATTTTGCTCTAATTTCCGTCCAAAATAGCTAACTTTCACCAAATGCTTGTTTATAACTGAGACTTCCAAAAGTAATTGATTAAATATTAATTCTCATGTAAAATAATATAAAATAAGTCATAAATCATAAACATAGGATAAATGATTCCAAATAAATGTACTTATTTGAGATCATCACCGCACCAGAGAGCGATGGTCCTGGGCTTGTCACACTTGGATTGACTTTGCAACTCTTAGTCTGACCCATGGTATACAACAACCAGGGTCAAAATACTTAATCCCAGAGATGTCTGAACCTCACTCAGCACTCAGGGGCACAAGAACAGAAAAGGACTCCAATGATGGCATGGATAAATCACAACTCATGCTTGAGGACACAACATTTGATGGGAGAAAATTACAACTCCCTGAAGATGCTATCTCAAAACAATCACATCCCAAAGAAGATCTAAGTATCTCACAACTCATATCAGAGGGAGTACATCAGGGTCCTATTCCCTCAGAGAGAGAGAGAGAGAGAAAATACTCTCTGAGATGAGGACCCATAACCATTCATCTTTTACACCCTATATTTTCATTTCTTTGTTTGGCTCTAAGGATCAAACTGATCAAAACAAGGTTGCTTGTGAAGAGTCAAATGGTGCAAATAATCCAATGTCATCAAATACTAACATGTTTTTGCAAGATCTCAATTAACCATACGGTGCAACTCTAGAGACAATACAAGATTGGACTCCCAGTGGATTTCCTCATGTTGAAAAGAATTCATCTGATGAACCAGGCTACACTAACATTCAAATGGCTACAGGAACATGGATCGATAATCTAGCCTCTATGCCAGATGATGAAATTCTATCTGTCTCAGAAGACGATACTTATTCTGACAGTTATGATGAACAAAGAACTGATTGTGTCAGTAATCAGCTCATAAATCTTATGCAATCATCCACTGCTGATATCAAACTCTCTGGCAACACCAACATCCCAACAATCCCAAATGTTTAAGAACTGGATGTCAGTGCATTAAAGGTGTGATAAATTTAACGGATTGCGTATATGTTGTTAAAACTTAATAACGTAGGTTTGAGTACTCGTATTACGTAAAGAGTAAAATGTTTACGTCATAATAACAAAGTGGCAATAGTTCATATAAAATATGACTATTGGTGAGATTTGAGTATAAACTTATCATAGTCTTGTGTTGGTCGCGAGGAAAGTTCACACGATTAAACTTTCGTGATTACTTATAAAAGTAAAAGTAATATTATTTAACGTAAAGAAAATACTAATTCGTATTAAATGATTAAATATTAACCTGAAATTTGCGAGGTGCTACATACATATACATAATTAAGTATTTATAATAAAAGGATAGTAGAAAGTGAAAGAAAATAATGTTTGTATGTTTGTAATAGTTTTAAAGAGTACAAGAATGTGTTAGAATAACCGTTGGGAGTATCGGGTACATTGTGTGTTCATGCAAGTTGTGAAAAGCGTTTATTAAATTAATAATCGTATGTAATAAAAAATGCAAATGTCCTAGCAATTAAATATGAACTGAAATGGTGGCAATGTACTCAAAATATGTAGACTAAAATTCAGTCTGAAGTCATAGTGCACAAGAGGGTGTTTATTGGTTCACGTTATTTAGCTAAAAAGTTATACTGAAATGTTCCCATGTAAACTTCAAAATTATAAATTTGAGTTTAGTAAATTATATTGACTTTGAAAAATACAGGTTGTAATAGAAGCATGAAAACCGGTAGAAAGTACGATGCCAAGAGGGTAGTATTGGCATTTAGAAAAAAAAAAATCATAGTTTTAGCAATATTCCACAAATTTGAGTTAAGTTGGAAATGCATGTCATCTTAAGCAATTTTCCCATGTTTTTAATCAAAATTATGAAAATTGTAAGGTGTAAGAAATGGACCATATATTATGGGCTAACTTTTTAACTTTAATCAGGTTTACGGTGGGAGGTTTCACACCAAAGTTAGAACTAGAAGCAAATAACTTTAAAACCATGCATCTATTCACTGTCTCAATAGTAACCTATAAAAGTGTACTCAGCAGGAAACAAGGCCCGAGTCCTCTGTAAATTTACACTGTGATTTACTACGTAATTGCCAAAATATACCATACAACTACCTTAATTACGGCAATCAGCTGAATTAGGATATCAATTAGGGAAAATGTCACAAAACCCCAAATATTAACTAAATAATAATCCAACATAGTGTATTAAAAATAAAAATGCAGCTTAGATTATTCGACTCTAATGCCCCATTAAACTATTAGCTAAACAATAAAACCCTATGGGGGACACTTATTTTGAAACTTATTAAAGAGAATGCAAGTGCTTAATCCTCTTAATAACTTGTTTTACCTTAGACGATGGCTCATAATCCAAGTCTTTTCCATAATCGGTTGCCATGCTCGGATCACCAAGAAAAGCACGAAAAGATTCTACAACACAATCCGCAAGAAGAAAATTTTCGTTTCCTCCTTCCAAAAAGAACACGCACCGGCCACCACACAGAATTTGAGCAAGTCCTTGGATCTTTGATGCTATCCTGTAATAACCTCCTGTTGTCATCTGGAATTTGCTCCCATAATCACACACATGTCCATTATATCTACAAGCAAAAAAAATACGGAATTAAAATGAATGCACATACTTATACAATGTACATATGGTATGGGCCGGGGTTAATGCATTTGGAAGTTAGTGACTTTGCATTTTCGTTCGATTAAGTTATACTATTAACTTTTTTCACTTACAGTCATTGAACAACTGAAGCTACTATTTAGATCACTCATGAAAGAAAGTCATCATTAAATTGAGTAGTCTGAACTTATAATATACAGGTTAAATAAGTTAAAGATTGTATTACTAAGCTCAGTGACCAAAGTGAACAAAAGAATAGTAAAGTAATCCAAATGAGCAAAAACATAAAGCATGATAACCTCCGCATGTATTAACCCTATGGATTTCGATAAATGAAAGAAAATCACCCTGCTGATACAAGAATTATGTCCGGCTTGAATTTTTTGGTAGCCGGTATGATGACCTCATCAAATACATTTAGCATGGCTACGTCACCCGTAAGTTTTGGCAATGGCACATTAAGTGTTGTTCCTTCACCATTATCACATCCTATATCTCCAATTTTTCCCCTGTGATGCGTGTAGTAGTCTATGTCCTAAATAAGGTTTAAATGGGAGTCAAATTGAGATGCTATAATAAATAAGGACCTGTATGTATGTATGTATATATATATATATATATATATATATATATATAATATATATATATATATATATATATATATATATACACACACTGAGACTTTCTTGCGACACCATCTTATCTGCGAGAACTGACAGAACCACCAAAAACATACATGCACGCCTTCAATAATTGTATTTTTGGACATATGTTCTAAAAACAACATATATGTTTTAAATAAAACATGGTTGTTCTAAAGAATTTGATAAGAAATTGGAAATACAAAATTTTTCTTTGAAGGTGTGCATGTATGTTCTTATAAGGTGTGCAATGACAATATTGCGGTCGTGTGTAAGGTTTTTATGAAAAAGAGGATGAGTTCATGATTTGAAGAACATAGGTGGATACTTACGATTATTGATGATTTGCATGTATTTTTATTTTATTTTAAAAGGCGTGCATGTATGTTTTTGGTGGTTCTGTCAGTTCTCGCACATAAGATGGTTCTCGCAAGAAAGTCTCCCTATATATATATATATATATATATATATATATATATATATATATAGTGTAACTTTCAAACGAGAACCATTTTATCCGCAAGAACTGAGAGAACCACCAAAAACATACATGCACGCCTTCAATAATTGTATTTTTGCACATATGTTTTCAAAACAACACATATGTTTTAAAAAAAACATAGTTGTTCTAAAGAAGTTGATAAGAAATTCGAAGTACAAAAATTTTCTTTGAAGGTGTGCATATATGTTCTTATAAGACGTGCAACGACAATATTGCGGCCGTGTGTAAGGTTTTTGTGAAAAAAGAGGATGAGTTCATAATGATATTGAAGAACATAGGTGGATGTTTACGATTATTGATGATTTGCATATATTTTTATTTTATTTTAAAAGGCGTGCATGTATGTTTTTGGTGGTTCTCTCAGTTCTTGCGGATAAAATGGTTCTCGTTTGAAAGTCCCCCTATATATATATATATATATATATATATATATATATATATATATATATATATATATTGAAAGCAAATGAGTTTATAGTATTAAATAACTGAATAAAATTTTGCTTCATTGTTGCTTACTTGGTGAGTTGAAAGCTATGTTGCACGGGAACTGGTACGGGAACGAGAAACGGCTACGGGTACGGGAACGGCAAACGGCAAAACTCAAAAAATCAAGAAACGGGTACGGCACGGGTACGGCAATAAATACATAAAAAATATATATATATATATTATAGATAATGTACCACAAACCCCAAAAAATATATATATATTTTATATACATATTTTATAAACTTTAATTAATTTTTTTATTTTATTTAATATTTTTGAATTATATATTTTATATAAATGTTGTAAAATTTACATTATATATACATTTAGTTGTATATTTGAGTAAGACCCATTCTTAATTAACATAAAAACTTTTAATTGGCCCATTTCTAATTGTAAATAAGCCCAATAAAAACAAATCCAGCCTTTAGGGTTAATAACTACTACCCCATATAACTTCTCTCTCCTTTTATTCTTTACTTCTAACAGCCACCCACCTTTCATCTTCTTCTTTACTGCCACCCACCTTCTAACACACAGATCCACCACCAGATCCACCGGAAAATTAAAAAAAACGTCCCCAGATTTAGAAACGTACAAGAAACGTCCGTTGACTTTTTCGAAGCGGTCAAGGAACGTCCCCAAATTTTTGGAAACGGCCAAGAAACGTTTCGCAGGCGTTTCCGTCCCCTGCGCGTTTCCGGTACGTGGTACGATGCCTTCTAGGCGTTTCCGTGCATCAGAGGTTGAAAGATAGAATACATCTGGATCATCATAGAATGCATCACTAGTCCCTTTGCCGTGATTAACATCAAAATCAATGATAAAAACATGCTTTAGTCCATGAACGCGTTGAGCATATCTAGCTGCAATAGCTACATTATTGAAAACACAAAATCCCTTGGGCAGCTCCGCGTTTGGAACAGCATGACTTCCAGGAGGTCTTATTATTGCAAAACCAATTGGAGGTATATCATTTAATTTTGATGCCTCCACCTATATAATATATTTCCCAAAACATATAACTTTATTCATTTATTTTAACCCTGAGTGAACACAAGATAACCGAAAACAATACATTATGTTGCCCTTAACTTAAATATATGATAATAGGAGCAAGCTTACCACATAATCAACCACAGATAGGCCTGCTCCAACCGCAGCCGTCGACTCCTCAATACTCTGCATGATTTTTTACAATAATTACGATGGTTATTTCTAATATAAATGATGTAGTACGTCACCAAAACTATCTATTCGTATATAAAAGCCCAACTTCATAAAATGTATGAAAAAAAAATTTTTGATGGACAAAAACATAATTGTAAGAAAAAGAAAATAATGAACAACTGGTTTGAAAAATATTAATTCATTTTTTATGCCCACTTTTGTTTATAAAAAAAAATACCTTAAATCGTTTTTCGAGTGTAAACTTAGATCTCTATTTTGACGTACAATGGATTTCGTGGTCATTGTTTAGTGAAAGTATAATGCGATTCCTCGATTTTTGTGCAATTATGGGTTGATTTTGGTTATATATATATATATATATATATATATATATTCCTCTTTTTTTTTTTTTTTTTTTTTTTTTTTTTTTTTTTTTTTTTTTAATCTTTCTATGATTTTGGTCTGATTTATTATTATAGTAAGTAGATTAGGTCATTTTGATTTGGGTTTGGCCTTTCTAGGGGTGCTTGATAGATATGTATTAAGGATTAGCTGGCTGAGATTCGGTTTTCCGGAAAATGATTGCTTGAGATGATGGTGGTTCTATGTCAAACTATGAAGGAGAAGCTGATAACATGGGAGCTTATTTGGCTAGATGATGCGACACATTTTGTGTGGCTCTTTAGTTATATGAAGAAAAAAAATTACTTATTATATAGGTAACTTGGATACAAACAATATAAAGGATTTGAAGTTCCTTAAATCAACATGGATTTCCATGTATAGTATATACAAGCAAAGTTGGCTACATTATGGTACAATTAGTTGAATACTTTACCTTCCCGGTAACGTAGGAGGGTGCACATGAGACTTCAAAATCTTCAAAGAGTAAAACGCCCTTATCCTTAGCCTCTCTCGTTAACTATATACAAATAGATTGGATACCCAAGTAGATTTACAAGACAATATAATCATTTAGAAATTTAGTACAGATACATATAATAGCAATTACATCTGTGCGCTTTAATAACAGTTTTATGACATTTCATAAATCCATAATCAGTTAATAATAATAAGCTCGGCAAAATAATCAGGTTTCTGCTGAAAATTTACATGTTTAGATGTGCTATTGTTATTTATTTTACCCATAGATACTCGGTTATCGTTGGTACTTGTTATGAGTTTCATTATACTCAAATAATTGCTTTGTTTCACCAAACATCAAAAGCTAATTGTTGAGAGACTTAAAGTGCGATAATCCTTGATAAGTACTTCCAGTGCGCAGTTCCACACACCTCTATATGTGAGCAGGGCTGTCCTCGACGGTGGGCAAAATAGGCGACCGCCCACGGCCCTCCAAAATTTTAAGGCCTCAAAATTTATGTTCAATGCATAAAATTATAAGGATGCTATAAATATGAGTAAAATTTCTCGCAAAAAAAAAAAAAGTTAAATTAACTAGCATTTCTATACAATAATTCTTAAGGTATGATATTTTACATTTATATTTTTCATTTTACCTTTACTTTGAGGCCTTATTTCCGGTTTTCGCGAACGGCCATGTATGTGAATGTTATATCTTGAGAATCAAAATGATGAAAACAGTTATAAAATGTTGTTAACATGTGCATATGTAAAGCATTTTAATAGATTTCCCTTAGATATAATTGTAGATAATTAAATAATTATTTGTAATTCAGCACTAAACAAAACGATGATTGCATATGCTCTTGTTTTGTTTATGATAACAAAAGCAAGTATATTACCTGCATAAGGGATAAGACATAAGATCTCGATCGAATGCACACTTTGAATCTCTTCCATTGTAGCACTTCTAATATTTTTAAGTTGAATGATCTCGGACTCTCGAAACTGCAAGCATGTTTTATTTTTATCAAAAGATTCATATTAGACAGGCTCCCCTTATTTGGATGTTGTTCATGTAACATCCACTTCACTAACGCATGCCATGTCAGCAAAATAGTACCAAACTTGCACTGTTATGCAATTAGCCGAAATCGAGAACATATGGATTCCAGATAGCAGATTTATCTTTTTTTTACCTTTGGAGTAAGTTTCGCCTTTTTAAGACCGCTCAAGATGTAAGTAACTCTGTCACTGCATTCCTGATCCCATATATTCTGCAACAAAAATACAGTTACTATCTTAAAGATAATGTAATTGCATATACACATGTAGCACGTACCTGTTCTGGATCGTCATGATCATGACTCAATGCCGGAACTGCACAATAAACCACTTTCGGAATAGGTTTTTGTTTTGCTACTCGCACAAAAGTACCTGCAGAAGTGCAAGTAAATAGGTCCATTGATAATAATCATTAAGAAATTGATCCTTAGAAACAGTAAAATAGCCACATCACCTTATTAAAACATCTAATCAATGATCCATCCACCAAAATCATACTGTATGACAACTATAAATAAAAAAGAACATACAAAATGCTCAAAAGTAAGAGAATTTACCATAAAATCTTATAGGTAAATATGTATAAAGTTTGCCGGACTGCATGATGATAGGCAGCGCTGGGAACAATAGGGTTTTGCAGAAAAAAAGATGCGTAATCTACATTTAGAGTTTTATACTTATGTTTCAAAAACAGCAGAGGAGATATAATAAATGGTCCATCTGGTTCCAGGAAGTTAAATTTTTTATCTCTAACGACAAAAATTTACACGGATGGTCTACACTTATAAAATCACCACAATCAATCTATATGATTTGTCTATCTATCTATTTCTATTTTATATAATAAAGTAGAGTTTATCAAAAGGCCTATTTAATTTTTTCCTTAAATATCAGTCATTTTGGAAACACTTAACAGCTTAAGCTAAAGATATATATAATATATCAATGTAAAGAAATAAAGTTAAGAGTAGCTTTTGTAAATTTCTAGATAGTTTAACACGAGTAGTGTGTTTTGAATTTTCTTTTAATTTTGCAAAAAACATATTATAAACTTAGAACACTTTTGATAAAACCGCACGTTATTCAAAGTATTACAGTATTTGGCTTATTTTGTTCACAATTTAAAGACATTATCATCAATATAACTTTTAATAGGAAAATAGCTAGATATTTGTTATATAGTTGGTAAATAAAGTTTGTTATATAAAAGAATTATAAATAGATAATACTACAGGGTAATTTTCGTAATTCGTCACATAATCCAGGAGGTGTTTTTTTATATAAAATCACATGTATTTTTTGTAATTAATATATAATCTAAGGATGTGTTTTTGATGTTTATTTTATTTTTTAGAAAAATATAAATTAAACTTCAAAAAATTTTATAAAATCGTACGTAAGTAAAAACCATTTCAATATTGAGTTAATTTTGTTCGCAATTTGAACTGCTTTTCATCGGTGTATCTTTTGTACAAGAATCGATGGATATGTGTTAGATATTCGTTAAAGGGAGATTTACATGTATATCCTTACAAAACTTTGAAATTACATCAATATCCTTTTAAATTTTATAATTACTTAAATATCCTTTTAAAACTTCAAAATACACAAACTTATCCAAAAATATATTTTTATTATATTTAAATACATTTAATATTATAAGCTATTGAAACCCACTCGACATTCGTCAATGGTTATTTTTGGTTTTTAAAATAAAACTAGGTAATCTTTTAAGGTTGTGCTAAGCACAGCCCAGTTAAGTCTTTGTTGAACTTTTTAGTTTTTTATATTGTAAATTGCAAGTCGTTTTTTGAAATATCC
>CP139504.1:405789556-405829220 GCA_021014915.2 Artemisia tridentata subsp. tridentata
GAAATGTCAAGTGCATAAGAAAAAAATGAATGTTGAATAATCATTGTTTGACTAAGAGGTAATCACTGAATTCAGAAACAGTTGCTTTTGGTTTGTTTCTTCATACAAAAACGAAACTTTGTGTTGAACGATAACAATGAATATTTGTTTGTAGATTGACCATTTGTGTATCGTTATTCCTAGCATTTACCTAATCTACAAATGAATATTTGTTTCATTTGGTCACAACAACTATCTTTTAACACTTAAGTTTGTTAATTTTAATTGCTTTGTGTTATGAAACAATGGGATTAACACAACTGACATTTTTTTTCCTTTTCTTTTTCAGTTCCGCAACTAGGTCATGTTCGTTTGATGTGAGGCGCAGCATGTCCGCGTTGACTTTGAAACAGGTGAACTGTTCTTAGCGATTGTTCTTAGCTGCAGTCGCACACAAACACAAACACAGCCACACACAAACATCTTTTGATATGAGACGGGTTTGGCCGATGTTTGTGTGTGGCTGTGTTCGACCCGTTTCAAATATTTTGATATGAGACGTTTGACCCATTTGATTCACTACCTAAATCGACACATCCATGCTTTTCTTCATATGGGTACGGGATGAATGGGTTTAAGGCCGCCTATAGTCTGTTCATGCAAATACTAATGCATGCCCCTAAATCATTTATGCAAATTATTAAGATTATTATTGGTATAGAAAATAATCTAATCATAATACGCATTAGTTGCAAATAAAAAGTTAAAAAAAAAAAGGGACAAGAACGTGTCTGCATTTTAACCCTTTCTGACTGGACTTCTACAAACCCATAATCTATATTTAATAATTGATTTATATACCATATTATCAAATTCTAATTATATATAAGACAGATCCAAACACCCTTAAGTACTAAAACATTCTAAACTTGCTGATCTTTGAAAGTTTTATGCAGTCAGTTACACATGTACTCAGCTCATTAGTTGTACCGTGCTCTGTTTGTAAACATGGCATCCAAGAATCACTATACCAATTTAACCTCAAAACTGTTAAGTTTCTGCACATTTCAACATGACATACGTGAATTTTATTTGTATAAAAATTGTAAAAATAACCTACTGTAATTATCATTCAATAGTTGGTTGGCCTAGATGAAAAAAGTCAAACAACTACGGTAACATGTTTTCTCATATTGCCCCTTCTTCATGTGCATTATTCATCATATTATAGGTAATCCAAAAACCAACACCTTGCATATAGTTAAAAAAAATCTATACGTGTTCTTTTCAGGTTATCACAAGATGCGGCTGATCATCTTCAGTACCAAGTTTGGATCAGGTGGTTCTTAAGGTAAAAAAAAATCTATACGTGTTGTTACACAAGATGCTTACTCTTGATTCTTTATACCATTTTGTGAATTAATAAGTAGTTAGAAGAACTGTATCCCAAAAACTAACACTTCACCTCCCATTCCAGTTATGCATTCCTTTCGACCCGTGACTATGAAGGACCAGCAGGGTTGGCAAATGCATCCTTGCATCTCCAACTGGAAGAATAAAGTGGAATCCATAGCCCAAGGAAGTACAGACTTGCGGGTGTCAACGTCGTGTAGCGGCCACTACGTTTGTTTCTTATTGTGGTTGAGTTAATGAGCATCTAAGCCTACCCAAAATTTTAACCTCTAATTGATTGTATGCTTGAAATTTAGTTTAATCATATGTGCAAAAAAAATTGCCGTACCTGTATCCTTTGTAGTTCATATGTCTGGTAATTAATAAATAACTAATAGTGAAAAGCTTGGTTGCAATTAACTTAACGAAGCTACTATTGTTAACTGTGATAAAGTTACTACTATTATTATTATTCTAATGAATAACAAATCACATAGTGTAAAATAATTTTAGCAGTTTCAAATGTTCATTTCTTTATTAAAATTGTTTATAAACACGCCAATGCTATCGATTTAGGTCCATAGATTCACAAATTCTGTACGATCTGTTGGAATTTGCTGCTTTTCGTGCTTATGCTTAAGTGGTGCGTAATCACAGGTTACTAATGGCCACTCCAGGATATAGTATTAGGATCTGCGTTTGCCTTAGAAAATACAACATGTTTTTATTTATACCTTCATTTTTAGTCATTTACGTCCCAATTTCCGAAAAATTAAAATACGTGTTGTTTTGATTATGTGCAGAAATTCAAAGGGTGTTTAAAGCAGGTGGGCTACGCATATTTGTCAAACATGTAGCTGTCAGTTCAATTCCGTTGATAGTAGTACTAAGGTATGTTTTTTTGGATTATTATGGTTAAACCTAGAAAATAAGCTCATAAGCAGTAAATAAGCCACAAACATAGGCTGAACTGAATAAGCTGTTGGGTTCTATAATAAGCCAATATAAAGACCTCCTTAGTTAATTTTGCTATGTTTTATGTTTTTTTTATGTGTTTGGTTTAATGCTTGATGCCTGAAATGTTTTGTTAATTTTGTAGAACCGCCGCCGTCTCGCTGCCACCCCCCGCCGCCATGTACATTTGATTTCTGGGACCCATTTATGTCAGAGAGAGTGGATACAGTGAGGGAGGAGAGTGAATGGGAGGAGACAGTAGTCACTACAATGGTGGCTGCAAGTGTGGCAACGCCGCCATCAGTTGTGAGTGGTTTTTCTAAAGTGTCATCTGATGAAACTACACAAAATGATATGCCTGAAACTACACAAAGTGATATGCCTGTTGCTGTTGTCATCTGATGAAACTACATCTGTTTTGAGTGGTTTTTCTAAAGCGTCATCTGACGGAAATTACTAAGGAATTGGATGAGTATTTTCTTAGGGCGGCTGATTCTGGTGGCATGCTGTCTGCTTTGTTGGAAGTTCCTAAATGCATGTTTTCTTACCAACAAGCCTAAGGTAATATAATGTTGTTTTGAATATGAAATTGTTAGTCAACTATTTGAGGTCAAAGATTTTATTTTGTATAGTTTAATATTATGCATGATTCTATATGTTTGTCAAATAGTATTAAGTTATTCACATTGGTAACTGCAAAGGTTTTGAATTAGAATTAAAAATTTGCTGGTGTGACCAGAAAAGTCAAAGTTGAAGTAGGCAATTGAGCATTGTAGAACTTGATTACAAATTTGTGATTTTAACTTTTTTTGTTGCCTCTATAAGAAATTATTAGTTATGTATGTTTGTTATGGTTTATAGGTAAATTGAGTTGGTATGGGAAGAGTTTGAATCCATTTTTGTGCTCATGGAACTCGAGTCAGAGATTCAATTAATTAGCATTTTCTAGCCTAATTTAATCTTTCATTCTAACTTTTGTAGATCGTACATGAAACTTGGAACGAAATTACCTAGAGCGGTTTTGCTTGCAGGACCTCCAGGAACTAGATAACGTCAAAACCATTGTTAGTTCTTAGTATATTTCTTTTCCAGTTTTGAATCATTGTGCGTCGACATTAAATAAACTTTTGTACATAACATGCATACTATAACAATTCGCATTTCAGGTTAATTTCTATTCCCGAAATTTTTACTATTCATTTTCACTATTCACTTTCCGAAATTTTTATTTCATATTCTCGTGAGATAAATTATTTTCATGATAAAATAAAAGTTTGACGCTCGTCGGGTCATTTTCGCAAAAGTTATTAAGAATCTATACGTTTGGTTTAAACGTCGTTTAAACATCCCGCGCATAACAAAAAACCAACTGCGATAATTTTTCTCGCATCAGATTGATTTTTAGAACACTCACAATTAATTATGGAATTTTTTAAAAATTAAAAATTCTAAGTTAAAATGTCACCAAATAAGCCTCGTTCCTTACAAAATTAAAAATTGCGTTTTAAGCACTTTCACTTATCCGCAACCTTAGCCTTCACCTGCACCATATTTTCTAAGGCATTTAGAAGCTTTTATATTATTGGAAAATTCAACATATTTTTCCCTCCTCCCTTGACCAAAAATCATTACATGATTTTATAAGTCATTCCTTGATTTTTAACTCTTCCGGTTTTACGTCTAAAAGACATTCAACACCAACCGACACCAGACTGAGCCCAGTCTAGAAATTATAGGTCATTTTAATTCATAATTTATCTATTAGAAAAGTTACATTTTATTTTTCTCAATTTTACGCAACTTTCGTACGTTTTACGTATTTCGCGTTTTAGACCCACGTTTTCAGTTTTATCAGCATTTAAGCAACCCGATGAAACTTATCACTCATTTTATATTTTATTATGGAGTATATTGACAAGTTTCATCATTCTTTCAAGTTTCGTATTTTTACGATACCCGGTTTTACGTTTCGTGACTTAACGGTTTACGGTTAGCGATGAACGGAACCAAAACTAACTCCGTAAGCAAGATAACACCAAAAACCAACCAAGTCATCCCTCCTACACTTACAAACCGCCATATAGGGTGGGGAGTCATCCCTTGGTGGCTTGATCCTAGCCTTTGATTCATAAGATGTTTACATGTGTAAATATGTATTTACAAAAGTACCCTAAATGCTTCCTATAAATACTAGCCTAAACATTCATTTAAACTTGCACCACACCTTCTTATACCTTCAAAGTCCAAAAACCTAAGGCACTTCTCTTATATTTGATAAGAAAGTTTGTGAGTTCTTGAAAGAAAACTAGGCTTTGATCTTGTTTTCTTCAAATTTTCAAGAAAGAGTCGTTATAATCTTCGAATAGCTTCAAGTTTCCAACAAGACGTCGTTATAATCTTCGAATAGCTTCGGATTTCCAAAAAGACGTCGTTATAATCTTAATTTGGTTTCGGGTATTTAAGGATTCCAAGGGAGGAATTGTTCTAGTTCTTGTTCTTAGATCCTCTATTTCCTTTCTTAAGTGAAAGCCAAAAGTTGTAAGAAAACTAACACCCACTCTTGCTCAATATCATTTATATGATTCTTACCTTTATTTCATACTATATATGGTCCTTATATTATTGTTCATGATTTAAATACTTATGGACTTTTGTTAAGTTTATTTATTGTATTTATAAACTCTTAATGTGTCATGTAATCAAGTAAGCAAAATATATTTTCTATCAAATACTACAACACTAGGGAACTTTGTGTGAGGGGTTCATTTGGGTAAACGAATCGACGAGTTGCTGGATTTATGAATTAAAGTGTCCTAGCTCCTCGAACATTTACTACATGACCTCTGAATTACGATGGCCCGAACGGTAGTACGAGATATACAAGCTTAAAATGTTTCATAAACCATCTTTATACAACAACCTACCTGACACACTAAGTACTACATCATGAAAAAAAATGCAAGGCATATATAGGCTCGTCTTTGTATTCTTAGACATTACTCCAAACCTAAGTCGCAACGTTCTATTTTAGGTTGCACTTAAAGAATTCCCGACTTATCCATCGAACTCATTTAAGCACCATAACACCATCCAACTAATGGTGAGTTCATAGCCCCACTCTCTAATACTTAATTGTTTTACAAACCCTTGGGGGGAATACATGCTATTTTTAACCGAACACAATGCTTTGAAATTGTATGCTATCTGATTGTTTTATTATCACTAAGTACCATCATTGCCAATCAAAGTCCCCATATCATGAACCATTTAATCACTAGGATAGTGAGCGCGAATAGTGTGAATAGGCCTATTGGGATTGACGAATCCCGTTTGTATTGACCCGGTCCGGTAATCAAACGCACTATATTTGAGTCTTAGGTATTTGGCAAAGTACCTACAGGGGCAATCAGCATATCGATATTGGCACACGTTAACGTATTGGTTACATGAGATTAGTGAATAATAATAACTATTTTGTGTTCCAACATGAGTATGAGTCTAATTAACTCACACTACAACTATCTTGTGTTCAACTACTTAAACAAACTCTATGAATATCACTCAACCTTTGTGTTGACAGTTTTAAGCATGTATTTCAGGTGCATAAATGATCAAGGATGGCACGGAGGGGCACGGACTCAATCAAGAAGGCTATAACATATTTTATCATTAAAAAAGACATCAAATGACTTTATATTGATGTACTTTGTAAACATGGAACCTTATGGGACCTCTTTTGTAAACTCTGATATATTATAATTTTAATGATAAATCCTTTTTAAAACGACTCATTCAGAGATCGTTTTCTATTTATTATGACTGTTGTGCCGTCGAGTAACACCCGGTTTGAATTCCGCTGCATCATTGAATTGGGGGTGTTACAGATTGGTACCAGAGCCATGGTTGTAGAGAAACGGGTCTAACCGAGACCTAAACTATAACCACTTTTACAAGCAAAAAATATTTTTATAGCCTTCCGCTCTCCGTGCCTTCCATCCTTCAGACGATTATGAACTTGTTAGACATTGTATACTACACAAATATGTTAGCATATTGATATATGTACCCTTAGCACATTTGAGCATTTCCACGTAAGCATGTTATGCTACGCAAACATATTAACATATTGATATATACACACTTGCCATACTATGATCATTTTATATAAACGATGTACTAAACATATCTGCGTATGCCTATTCCAAGGCATTACGGCACAACCACATTTTCCCGATCATTTATCTACTCGTGCATTTTAGGATTTACGAAACCTTCTCAAGATATTGTAACTGATTACAATGGTCTCTATAATTTCTCAAGACATTGTGAGTTACACAATGGTCTTCATTATTTCCAAGACATTGTGAGTTACACAATGGTCTTCATTATTTCCAAGACATTGTGAGTTGCACAATCGTCTCCCCTATTCTCAAACCATGTACTCACCAACTACTTTAAACACCAAGGATCATAAAACTACTTGACTAAACCGAACATCACATTATTGGTCCTTAATTATACATAGCCTAGCTACCTATGTCTAATTAGGGAGGGATCATGTTATGTTGGGAGCAGTCACTTGTATGTTTTATGAAAAACAAACTTTTCACTTATATCCTTATTGTAGACATCATGTCTGTACCTCCATCACCCGATCACATTCCCGCTATGCCCGTTCATTTACTATTTCTTCCCGAACTCAATGACCCCTATCTTGAAGCACTTAATTACGACAATGAGGAAGAACCTTATGAGGGTATAGTCAGTGACCAAGAGGAGGAACTACCGGTAGCATCACCTCCTATCTCAAAAACCACCTCTGAATCTAATCATACTACCCCTACTCAAGGTCCAAAGTCCACTTATGAGATCGGCGGATCATCCACAATCACACCTACATTTATAAATTCTGCTCAATACGATGTATACTGCTTGAAACAAGGCCTCAACATAACTCAGCATAAAGTGCAAGGTATGGCATGGCAATTGAATAACCATGAATCCATGGTTACTGCAGCCAAAACCATTCACGCTCGTCAAACACCTTGATTTATTCATCTTAGATATGAGCTATGTAAGGGAAGACTTGACTCTTGTTGAGGATATAGCCTTGGATCCCTTGACCGGCTTAGAAGACGTCAAGGATAGACTTACACGAGTGGAAAGAACTCAAGTCCAAGATGCGGCACAAATTCACAAGCTACAACACCACCATCACTTCCTTTTTCCATCCCTACATGTGATGAGTTGGATCACTCATTATGGATCGTACCACGACCACCATATTATACACTACTACTCTCACTAGCTAGCCTATAAACACAACACCATTACCAAAAACCCTCTATCCATGTCTTCATTTCCAACTAAATCTCAGAAAACCAAAATGAAGAACCCAAACCTTCTTAACCTTCTCACAATCATCATCTTCACAACCCTTAATCCCACAAGCTCGTTAACAGATCTTGATGCACTTTTAAAGCTCAAATCATCTTTTGTTACACCACAAGTACCCTCATCAGCTTTACAAGATTGAGTACCAAGAAACTCACATTGCTCATTTTCAGGTGTCACTTGTGACCAAAACCTTCGTGTAACTAGCTTAACCATTTCCAGCATACCTTTATATGGAACTATATCACCTGAAATAGGTATAATAAATAAGTTGGTAAGCCTTACACTTGTGTCGAACCAACTCAGTGGTGAACTACCTATGCAGATGAGTAACTTGACATCTATCAGGTTTATAAACCTTTCTACTAATGCATTAACTGGTGTGTTTCCTGGTGATATAGTGACCCAAATGACAAATCTTGAAGTTTTTGACATTTACAACAATAACTTCAGTGGCAAGTTACCCTTACAGTAAACCAAAAGCCATTGAACAAAACTGTTTCGCCAAGTTGTAGGATTTATTCGACTTATAACTATCCACTATTTTTGGTATCATCATGTTGTGTTCTGTTCTTCACACGCTCTATTTCATTACCAAGCTTCCAAAGACATCAAGCGGTTATGACTCCATCTGGGTCATAGTTGATCATTTCACAAAGCCCACATCTTTTTACCAACAATGCTTCTACTCCTAACACAAATTGATCTGCGGGACGGAGCTCTCTTAAGGGGTGGAGACTGTAACAATTCGCATTTCAGGTTAATTTCTATTCCCGAAATTTTTACTATTCATTTTCACTATTTATTTTCCAAAATTTTTATTTCATATTCTCGTAAGATAAACTATTTTCATGATAAAATAAAGGTTTGACGCTCGTCGGGTCATTTTCGCAAAAGTTATTAAGAATCTATACGTTTGGTTTAAACGTCGTTTAAACATCTCGCGCATAACAAAAAACCAACTGCGATAATTTTCCTCGCATCAGATTGATTTTTAGAACACTCATAATTAATTATGGAATTTTTAAAAACTAAAAATTCTAAGTTAAAATGTCACTAAATAAGCCTCGTGCCTTACAAAACTAAAAATTGCGTTTTAAGCACTTTCACTTATCCGCAACCTTAGCCTTCACCTGCACCATATTTTCTAAGGCATTTAGAAGCTTTCATATTATTGGAAAAGTCAACATATTTTTCCCTCCTCCTTTGAACAAAAATCATTCGTTGATTTTATAAGTCATTCCTTGATTTTTAACTCTTCCGGTTTTACGTCTAAAAGACATTTAACACCAACCGACACTAGACTGAGCCCATTCTAGACATTATAGGTCATTTTAATTCATTATTTTCCTATTAGAAAAGTTATATTTTATTTTTCTCAATTTTACGCAACTTTCGTACGTTTTACGTATTTCACGTTTTAGACCTGCGTTTTCAGTTTTATCAGCATTTAAGCAACCCGATGGAACTTATCACTCATTTTATATTTTATTATGGAGTATATTGACAAGTTTCATCATTCTTTCAAGTTTCGTATTTTTACGATACCCGGTTTTACGTTTCGTGACTTAACGGTTTACGGTTAGCGATTAACGAAACCAAAACTAACTCCGTAAGCAAGATAACACCAAAAACCAACCAAGTCATCCCTCCTACACTTACAAACCGCCATATAGGGTGGGGATTCATCCCTTGGTGGCTTTATCCTAGCCTTTGATTCATAAGATGTTTACATGTGTAAATATGTATTTACAAAAGTACCCTAAATGCTTCCTATAAATACTAGCCTAAACATTCATTTAAACTTGCACCACACCTTCTTATATCTTCAAAGTCCTAAAACCTAAGGCACTTCTCTTATATTTGATAAGAAAGTTTGTGAGTTCTTGAAAGAAAACTAGGCTTTGATCTTGTTTTCTTCAAATTTTCAAGAAAGAGTCGTTATAATCTTCGAATAGCTTCAAGTTTCCAACAAGACGTCGTTATAATCTTCGAATAGCTTCGGATTCCCAAAAAGACATCGTTATAATCTTAATTTGGTTTCGGATATTTAAGGATTCCAAGGGAGGAATTTTTCTAGTTCTTGTTCTTAGATCCTTTATTTCCTTTCTTAAGTGAAAGCCAAAAGTTGTAAGAAAACTAACACCCACTCTTGCTCAATATCATTTATATGATTCTTACCTTTATTTCATACTATATATGGTCCTTATATTATTGTTCATGATTTAAATACTTATGGACTTTTGTTAAGTTTATTTATTGTATTTATAAACTCTTAATGTGTCATGTAATCAAGTAAGCAAAATATATTTTCTATCAAATACTACAACACTAGGGAACTTTGTGTGAGGGGTTCATTTGGGTAAACGGATCGACGAGTTGCTGGATTTACGAATTAAAGTGTCCTAGCTCCTCGAACGTTTACTACATGACCTCTGAATTATGATGGCCCGAACGTAGTACGAGATATATAAGCTAAAAATGTTTCATAAACCATCTTTATACAACAACCTACTTGACACACTAAGACCACTCACATCAGGTGAGTTAAAGCCACGTTAAAGAGGGAAAAAAGGAATTTTTTTGCACGTTAACGTGCGTTAGTTGATGTGAGCATCTGCGTTAACGCAGCGTTAAGGGGTTGCGTTAACCCCTTAATGCTGCGTTAAGGGTGTTTTCTAAAAAAACTGCATTAAGGGTGTTTTCTAATTTTTTTTTTTTTTACTTTACCCCCCTTTTAAGGGTAGTTTGTGTAAAAAATTTTTGATATAAAGGTGAGTTAAGGTGTGTTAAAGCTAAGTTATTGTTGTGTGGGTTAAAGCTGAGTTAAGTTAAGGGGTGAAAAAGCTGACGTGACATGCCTTAAAATTTAAAGCTGAGTTAACTGATGTGAGTGGCCTAAGTACTACATCATGAACAAAAATGCAAGGCATATATAGGCTTGTCTTTGTATTTTTAGACATTACTCCAAACCTAAGTCGTAACGTTCTATTTTATGTTGCACTTAAAGAATTCCCGACTTATCCATCGAACTCATTTAAGCACCATAATACCATCCAACTAACGGTGAGTTCATAGCCCCACTCTCTATTACTTAATTGTTTTACAAACCCTTGGGTGGAATACATGCTATTTTTAACTGAACACAATGCTATGAAATTGTATGCTATTTGATTGTTTTATTATCACTAAGTACCATCATTGCCAATCAAAGTCCCCATATCATGAACCATTTAACCACTAGGATAGTGAGCGCGTATATTGTGAATAGGCCTATTGGGATTGACGAATCCCGTTTGTATTGACCCGGTCCGGTAATCAAACGCACTATATTTGAGTCTTAGGTATTTGGCAAAGTACCTACAGGGGCAATCAGCCGATCGATATTGGCACACGTTAACGTATTGGTTACATAAGATTAGTGAATAATAATAACCATTTTGTTTTCCAACATGAGTATGAGTCTAATTAACTCACACTACAACTATATTGTGTTCAACTACTTAAACAAACTCTATGAATATTACTCAACCTTTGTGTTGACAGTTTTAAGCATGTATTTCAGGTGCATAAATGATCAAGGTTGGCACGGAGGGGCACAGACTCAATCAAAAAGGCTATAACATATTTTATCATTAAAAAAGACATCAAATGACTTTATATTGATGTACTTTGTAAACATGGAACCTTATGGGACCTCTTTTGTAAACTCTGATATATTATAATTTTAATGATAAATCCTTTTTAAAACGACTCATTCAGAGATCGTTTTCTATTTATTATGACTGTTGTGCCGTCGAGTAACACCCAGTTTGAATTCCGCTGCATCATTGAATTGGGGTGTTACATATACAAAATAGATGTTATTTTTTTCATACTGCTTCAGCTTCATCTCCTGATATTCTGTGAACCTTCATGTAATTTCTTTCATTTCCTGAAGCGATGTATATGTAACGTATTTTTCATCAATGTAACCTATATTTTGGTTTTTTATACACATACATCAACACTGCACTCCCGCAGCAACGCACGGGTTTCAACACTCGTTACTCAATAAAATGGAGGTTATGATAATGATTACCCCATGTAACTTCCATTTGTCAGTTATTACTCACAAGGATCTTGCCATGATTTATTAAAATGCTACTTTTTATATTTAAGATATATTATATATTATACTCCCTCCATCTCAAAATAATTGTCAGGAGACAAGAATCATACAGTTTAATAAAGGTATGGCCACTTTTGTTTGCAACCACTCAAAGAGAATATTCCCCTATTATATTCTCAAGTTTTTATTTATAAGAAAAAGTAGACAATTATTTTGAGACATTCAAAAATGAAAATATGGACAATATTTTTGAGACGAAGGGAGTAATTCAATACGTTTAACAACTAGTATTTTTTTCTTCCTAAAACATGGATACACGCACGAATCATTGCTGTATGATATTTGAAAATTAATTTGGTTATAATTATTTTTTTAATGTATTATTCATAAAATTAATAGCATCTTTTTTATATTTTAATTCCCGAATTTTATTAATTTACGTCAAATTGAAGTGAAAAAATAATCTATTTACGTAAATGATTGCAACCAATATTTAGCAATTAGCATGCAGAGTACTAGTAGAATGAACCCAAACAAAATTAATCATTATATAATATCTATTACATTCCTTTAGTCACTACTACAAAAAACGTCTTTTAGACCCCCTTATTTAGACCCTCTAAGAAAAACACAGGTCTAAATGTGAAATTTTCCATCGAAACTGTTATTTAAACCGGTGCAAATGAAAGCAACCGGTCTATATATCTTTTTCTTATTTAGACCGGTTCATTTAGAGATAACCGGTCTAAAAGAGTCTTATTTAGACCGGTGTTTTTTACATCAACCGGTCTATATAGCGAAAACATTTAGACCGGTTAGAATTATTTAAACCGGTCTAAAAGAGTTTTTTAAAAAAAAGAGGCCAACGGCTACATAACCAGATCTGCCATTATTAATACCCCAACAACCTTAATTTTCTCATTTAATTCACCCGAAAATTATAAAAAATATCCTTATAATTACCAAATTTTTCCGCATTAACTACAATTAAAAGGTATGAATCACTTCTTATACATTTATATCAATACTAACTAATGTTTTTATGATTATTTTTGTAATCTTTTATATAAAAATGTTATACTTATGTTAATCACTACTTGTTTGTTTATGTATATAAATTTGTTATTATGCATAAATCAAATATAACATGAATATTTTTTCTATTTGTATAGGAACGTTTGTGTAAATAGGCCTTGTATGGTTGCGTTGTTAGGTTGATTAACTCGTGGAAGTGAGGTATTTTCTAAATTTACGGAAATAATTTTTTTATGCAACATTCATGTAGTATAAATTTATTGCAACTCTTGCGCCATTAGTTTAGTTCCCGTCCGAAAATAACCTAATAGAGGTTAATTTCGGATTGTCCCCATTTGAGAATGCTTTCTGAATACTTTGTCGCATTTAGGATGTGAATGTGTATTATCATATTGAGTGTAATTTAAGATGGATCGTAGTGTATGGATGTACCAAATAGAACGTGCTACCATCGAATACTTGGAACATTTGTCTCATTTCCTAAAACTTGCCGAAGATGATCGGGTGAAAAGAGGAAAATCAAGAGTTCATTGTCCTTGTAAAAATTGTTTGAATTGGAAGTGTCATACTGATTTGAAAACTATTAAAAACCATCTTATAGAAAAAGGGTTTATGCAAAGGTATACTTGTTGGGAATTTCATGGAGAAGTCAAAGCTAAAAGTAACACGTCTGTTTCCAATTGTAATGTCGAACAAAACAATGATTCATACAATAATGATCGTTTAAATGAGATGTTACATAATTTGGGGAAAAATGACTTATAGTTATGTTATGTACTTTTACAAATTTCCCACTTTAAGTACTCAACAATATTTGTATTTAAAATAGGAAAAGTTTGAATGTGCAAGACTGATACAATCAATTTTCCCTACTATTTTTTGTGATATTTGTATTTGTACCTACTTAGGCTAATTAATTACTTGTTAACAGGAGAACACCCCGACTTCGAAAGATAAAGCTTCACAGAGAAAAGCATCAACGTCAGAATCCACATTGGCCACACCCACTCCTGTAAACACTAAACTTTCTAGTTTTACATGAATAAAAATTTCAAATTTGTATAAAATCAAAGATATAACGGTGTATGTGCAGGTGGCTCAAGAAACAACACTGTTGCTGCCGGCCATACAAACACCAGCGTTATTGGAGACCCAACAAACCGAAACATCATCGGCAGTGGAGGATGCTATAAAAGCTAAAAAGGAGGTGGAGAAAAAATTTGATAACTTTGAACATGTCGTGTTTAGGAAACAACCGTGCGTGCAAGCTGCCCATCTTCGTTGGTCACAACGTGATGATGATATGGCTGACCACATTTTTGAAGTTCCTGGCGGGATTATTGCTGGTCATGAAGATACATTTAATGTTCCAATTTCTACCGAAGACATATTGAACTTATGGAATTTAGATGGGCTCAGTAGTAGCATCTTATTATATTTCGAGTGGTAAGTACATTAACACTCTTGTGCACATTTTTCATGCTAAATCACAGTTTTGTATCTGTACAATGTCTTGTATTTTTTCAGGGGGCTATGCAATATGTTGCGGTCAAGAAACGACAACCGATGCGGGTTTTTGAACCCTTATTCAATTGAAGGGAGCTTATGTATTCAACCGGGTCCTGCTGTTAAAGATTACTTGACACAGGCATTAAGCGTCTCTAACTACGATTTTATGCTAGCACCTTATGCTCAAGAGTACGATATACTACTTACTAAAGCTTTAAATAAACGGTTTATGTGTTGATTATCTTTACTAACGTGCTAATGTATTTACACTTTACTAGGGACCATTGGGTATTATTTGTTATATGCCCAAAACAACGCACGGGGTACATCCTGGATTCAAAAAATAAGAAGCAAACAAAGACGGAGCGCAGTTACTGGTTAACAAGACATTTGCAAGAGTAATTCTTTTTTCCAAAACTGTCATAGGATTTCTATTTGTTTTTACAACATTAACACATGGCGTATCTACTTTTCAGTGCTGTTGGCAGTTGCACATGGACTATGGCAAAGGTAACTTTATCTCACTGTAAATATAACTGTTTAGGCGTGGTTTTTCTAATTGCTTATTCTCATCGTATATTCGTATTAAATTGTAGAGCAATCAACAAAAAAGCGACTCGCATGCCGGTTATTATGTCATGAGATGGATGTATGATTTTGTGAATACTCATCAGCTTCACTTCCCTAAAACAGTATGTACCCATTAGCTCTTTTTTGACTTTATCTCTTTCTATATTAGTTACATATCATATTTATGTATTTTTATACCTTTTAAATATAGATCCCATGGATGTATCGAAGCCAGCTTGTTGAAAAAGAAATCGATCGAACCGTCGAGCAGTGGCATACCATGTGTCCTATTTGATTATGGATGAAGTGATTTTTCTTGGAATTGCATGGATTAATGCTTATTAGATACAGCTCTCGTGTGCTTTTGTTGAGGCTGTTAGGATTGCTCTTTTGTTTAAATGATGTCTAGAATTCTGCTTACTTTGAAACTATGTATGGATTTCTATTTAAATTAGACCATGTATGGATTTCTAATTAAAATTAGCAGCTTACTTGATTTTGCTTCTTAAAGTATTGAGCTACAGGCTTTGCTTATTAAGTGCTTACTTCTGGGACCAAAACTGCTTGGCCCAGCTTTTTTTTGTCTGATAATACATATTTAGACCGGTGGTAATGAACCCAGCAGTCTAAGTTTCATGTATATTTTAGACCCTTGAACATGTCTTTTAAACCGGTTGGTAACGGGTCTAAATAATAGTCAGCAGGTCTAAGCTTCATATTTTTTAGACCCATGAACATGTCTTTTAAACCGGTTGGTAACGGGTCTAAATAATAGTCTTTTAGACCGGTGCTTACACCGGTCTATAAAAGAAATACTCTTTTGGACCTCCCCCCATCTAGACCCTCGGGGACACCGGTCTAAAAGTACTTTGTAACCGGTCTAAAAGACGTTGTTTGTAGTAGTGAGTATTCCTATTAACTTTCTCATTACTATTACTCTATTTGAACCAAGGCCTCCTAAGTGTCTCACTTCTATCAAAGTACATTAAGTTAAAAAAAAAAAAAATGTCTGATGATCAAGTAACAAAACCGTTACCACTTAACTAAAAGATAGTGGGTAATATGGAATTCCTTTTTGAAGTTTTGTGGCTCTAAAAAATTACACCATTCGTCGTTGAGTTAGTTACATAAAAGGTCCTTGTAACTCTAAAAATTTTCACCTGTTGTCCTTTTAGATTTAATCAAGAGTTAATTACATAAATCGTCCATGTGGCTCTAAAAAACTTACCCCCTTCATCCTTAAGTTAATTCAAATATCGTCACTGTGACTCTAAAAATTTACAACAATCGTCTTTGTGGTTAGAAATAATTAAAATTGCCCATAGGCGAGGCTCAAACTCGGGTCTAATGCTTTACAAACGAACGACTTACAACTCAACCAAGCGTCAGTTGTGTTATATTTTCTTTCTTTTATCCTTTTAACCAATCTTTTTGGATGAGTATTTTTATTTCACTTTTTTATCCAATCATTTTATCAAATCTTTTGATCGATCACATATACTTTTAAAAGAGTAAACTACACCATTCGTCCTTGTGGTATGCGTTGACCGACACATTTCGTCCTTTGACCAAAAAAATTGCACAGTTCGTCCTTAATTGCGAAACGTTATGCGTCGTTCGTCCCTCACTCTAACTGGCTTCACTAACGGGTGTTAGATGAGGTCCAATGGAGGGTATTACAGTCATTTCTCACCCACACCACAAGGACGATCGGTGTAATTTACTCTTCTTTTAATTTGTATACCTCCACACGTGGGCTCTCACACTACCAACCATCTCCCTCATCACATCCAACATTCTTTTCGAGTTCATGTTTAGATTCGACCCCATCCTCCTCTCTCTCTCTAAAAACAAATCCTCCTCCTTCTCTCTAAAATCTATCAAAGCCAAATAAATCCCTGCTTTTCCGGCGGTCGGTTTCGGCCGGCCGTCTGGACCCCCTTCTCTCTCCCTTTCTTGTAATTATATCCTTCCTATAATAAAAGCCTTCCCACAGATCTGTCATCTCCCATCTCCGCCGCTGCTGCTGCTGCTGTCGCTGCCGCCACTGTCGCTGCCGCCGCCGCTGTATCTGCTCAGATCCGTTCATCCGGTCTTCTGCTCAGATCTGTTGTGGTCCGTATCGATGGCTTGCTGCTGTCTTGGGGTTAGATTAGATCTGTTGGTTTTTGCTCCGGCTCCTTTTTAGGATGCTTGGTTTTATCTTCTTTGTATGTTTTATTGTACTTTGTGTACTTTTGTTAAGCTACATCTTATGGTTGTGTCTACCAATGGCTCACTTTGGTGATTCCCCCCACCCTTGTATGGTGTTGCTGTATTTGGTCTCAACTATTAAGGTGTATGTCTTATGGTGGCTTAGCTAGTTACCTTGTGTATTTGTCTGGCAAGTCGGTTTCGATCTTGCCTTCATATCTCGATGTAACTTGTTGAGTTCATATTTGCTCCTTTTGTGGGCTGTGTAATGGAATTCATGTTCAAAAAAAAAAAAAATCCAACATTATTTTCTTTCTTTTCTTTCACCAATATTACCATCTTCGTCCCTTTAGCATCACCACCAACAATCTCTAAATTGAGAAACCAAAATTCACAGTTATTTTGAAAAAGTGAACTAATCACTCGTATGTATATGAAGTAATATGTATTAAAGTAACACTATTTTATTTTTTAGCTTTATGAAATTTTATAAAGGTATAAGAAATTTATTTTTTGTTTGTTTAAGTCCTCTTATTGTTTTTTGAATGAATATTTCGCTTACTGATGCCTGCTAAAAATCAACTAATCCACAAATGTCATTCTCTTCCACAAACATATCATGATAAAGACGGTGGTTGTTTGTCGCATGTGATCGAAACCACCATCTAGTTCTTTTGAAGACCGCCGTTCACAGCTGCACCTACAACCCATCACACTTCTTTCAAAACTTTTTTAATCTTTTTGTTTTTGCCGGCGATTAATAGCCGCTCAGATCCGGTTAAATTTTCCGGCGAATTCCGGCTATATATTCGGACAAACGGCGCCGCTATTTGATCCATGACTTCAACTGTTTCCGTAGCTTATGTATACCCGAAATAATCAAACACATAAATCATCGCAAGAAACTTGTTGATACATTATACTCTCTAATGGCTCCACCTTATTAGCAATTTCGAAAGCATATTATATTTTCCGGTCATGGAGGGTTACAGTGGTATGAAAATGGGTTTTGGTGTATTTTAGATGTAAAACAAAAATGAGATAGATGTTGATTGTGTGTTGATTTTGTGGTTTTTATTGGTGGAGTGATTAATATTTACAGTGATTAGCAATGGTGGTGATGGTGGTGAAGATAAAATAGAAAGAATGGGTGGTTTGAAGGGTTGGAGTGAGATGAAGAAGTATAAATGCTTGGTAATTGTGGAAAATTTATGTTTATTAAAAAAATTATATTTTATTATGATATTTTGATAATATGAAAGATGTAAATAATGAAAGAAGATGATGGTGATGAGAGTGAGAGAAGCAGAAAATAAGGAGAGAGAGGAAAAAGAAAGAGTGTGTATTGATTATGATTTATGTTGGTGTTTTAGTGTGTGTTTTTGGAAAGAGTTGGTTATGATTTATGTTGCAGTGATTCTTTATGAAATGAGAAGTGGTTGGGAAAATAATCAAAAGGTGGATGTATTGTTGAGGAAGATGAAGTAGAGAGAGAAATGGTAAAATGACAAAAATACCCTTACATAATTAGACTTAACGATTGTTAGTGTGTCCTGTTAAAGCAAAGGACCAACGGTAGATAACGTTTCGCATTTAGGGACGGACGGTGCAATTTTTTTTGTCAAAGGACGAAACTTGTCGGTCAACGCATACCACAAGGACGAATGGTGTAGTTTACTCTACTTTTCTATGAAGCCCCAAGGATCCGTATACGTGATCGATCACGTTTTTGCTTCGATAAAATTTTTATCGATCACGTATACATTTTTATACATGATCGATAAAAATTTGCAAGTCTGGCCACATTTGTATACGTGAACGAGTTGCAAATTTTTATACTTGATCGATAATAACTTGCAACTCAGGCCACATTTTTATACGTGATCGATAAAAGTTTGCAACTCGGGCCACATTTTTATACATGATCAAGTTGCAAATTTTTATACGTGATCGATAAAAACTTGCAACTCGGGCCACATCTTTTATATGTGATGGAGTTGCAAATTTTTATACGTGGTCGATAAAAACTTGCAACTCAGGCCACATTCTTATACGTGAACGAGTTGCAAATTTTTATACGTGATCGATAAAAACTTGCAACTTGGGTCACATTTTTATACTTGATCAAGTTGCAAATTTTTATACATTTTTATCGATCACGTATAAAATTTGCAAGTCGATCACGTATAAGTTGTTACCAAATATTATCCATCAGGTCATCCTTTGTTCTCTTCGTCAGTACTTTGTGCCTCGGTTCTATATGTATTTCACGTGCATAGAAGGTTGACAAATATTTGTCATTTTTTTTTTTTCATTCTATCATCTGGTGCCGTGAAACTGTTACCGTACCCTTTTGTCCCGAAAAACAAAATTTATATAAAAAAATATAAGTGTCTCACTTCAATCAAACTACATTAAGTACAAACAAAAACCGTTTGATGATCAAGTAACGAAACCGTTACCACTTAACTTGTGGAAAGCAATACGTATAGTATAGTTAAAGAAAGTGGATAATGTGGAAGCAATTTTTAAGGGACTACGTATGGTATAGCTTAATGAGTTTATTGATTGAAAAAGTGGAATTCTGCATTGTATATATTGACATTCAAGCCTCATAAAATGTGACATTGAAGAACAAAATATCTTTGTCATATCCAAAATTTAAGAGTATGAGTTTAATTTGACTTTTAATATTTATATAGTTTGATGTGTATGATTTTATTGGGGCTTATTGTTGTGGTTTGTCATAGTAGTTCATTATATGTTAATGTTAAATCATTATTATCATGCATTTCTTAAGGGAGAGAGAAAAAAAAAAAAAAAAAAAGTAATTTTTTTTTAGAACGGTATTTTCATTAAACTAGCAAGAAGCTAAAAAGAACAAGGATTACAAGGTAATATTACAAGAAGATTTTGGATCACAAATCCAGTGGACGGTAGTAAAGTTGGTGATCTGAGAAATGCACGGTAGTTTAGTAAGAAATTACGATAAGAGATGATAATTCTCCTTAAGGTGAGAAAAATAATAAAACATGGTAAATAATACATTATTCAAGACATTTCAATGTCACTTATTCAGAATATGGAAAATTCTTTGAAAAAACATTATACTTGTAAAAAATGTGACTTTCGCGTACAGAACAAAACATTTCATTGATAAAGCACTATACTTGTCAATTTTTCTTTCTTTAAGTATTATAACCATTTTTTTTTTCCTCTTCAAAAAAAATAACCATTTTAACCCTTCCAAGTTACATAAATGATCCCTGTGTGTTTGCGAAAATTGCATCCACCATCCTTAGGCTAAATTACATAAATGGTCTCTGTCGTTTGGAGAAAATTGCGTCCAATGTCCATATTTTTTTCCAATTTTTTTCTTTTTTTTTTCTGAAATGTTTTTTCGAAATTATCTTTTTTTCCATTTTTTTTTTAAATTTTTTTAGAAATTATTTTTTCTAAAAAAATTATTACAAAAGAAAAAATGGAAAAAAAAAATTTCAAAAAAAAAATATTTTTCTAAAAAATTTCTACATTTTTTTCTTTTCGAAAAAAGTTTCTAAAAATGTTATTTCAGAAAAAATATGGGAAAAAAATAATTTCGAAAATAAAATTATTTTACTATAAAAATTTCTAAAAAAAATATCTAAACAAAAATTAGTTCACGAAAAAAAATTCTAAACAAAATAATTTCAGAAAAAAAATTTGAAAAAAAAAAAGAATTTTGAAAAAAAAAAGTATTTAAAAAAATTGGAAAAAGAAAAAGAATTTCGAAAAAAAATGGATAAAAAATTTCGAAAATAAAATAGGGACGATGGACGCAATTTTCTCCAAACGACAGGGACCATTTATGTAATTTAGCCTAGGGATAGTGGATGCAATTTTCAAAAATTCAATGGTAAAATGGTTATGACATAATTTTTTATTTATTTATTTATTTTTTTTTTATTTTTTTATCTTTAATACTCAAAAGCAGACAATAATGTCAACATTAATGTATAAAGGCGTATTTTTTTAATTCGCTACACAGAACTGACATTTGTAACAAGTATGATGCTTTTTCAAAGAATTATCCTCTCAGAATATCAAACTTAATATTTAAACGGCTCTTAACTTCTACAATCATCATTAAGGCACCCAGAATATTTTCTTAATGAATATGGTTATATTGAATTTCATGTTGATTTCAACGAGTATGATTTCAGTTTCATGCATGATTAAGTGTTGTTAATTAACCTTCGTCATCTACATATATCTTAGAACGAACATGTAAGTTTCTCCATCTTTTCAGATTTTTATTTTACATTATATTTGATTTTGTTCGACACTTATATTTGTTTATGGTTATTAAACAATTAGTTGAGTATGGACATTAGGTATTTTTTACTTCAAATACATGATTAGTTTTGTATTCGTTTTTCTTACACTTTTTTTTCTTGTTTTGATTTTCTTGTTTGTTTGGTGTTTGGTTCTCTTCCATGGAGATTGTCAGGTTTGGTGTTTTGAATCTCTAAATATTTTGAGCTTATAATAAAGTTTCCTTGCCCTTAAAAAAATATTACGGAAGTGAGGTTACGGGTTAAAAACAATGATACATTTTGCACTAAGATTTAGCGCGGATAATTTAATACTGATTTAACTATTAAAATTTGTTTCGGATTTTGGTTACGTAACACCATCTGCGATGGATTAGTATATTGTGTTAGCTTTTAAACGGATTAGTATTTACATATGGCCTATTAATTTACTTATGTCGGGCCATTTAGCAGTTTCAATGTATTTATATGATGACTGGAGACATTACTTGGTGTTATGAGCTTATAACTTATGAGAAATACATGATTCTAAGTTGAATTTGACCAATACCGATTATCATCCTTAAAACCTTAAAATCATAACAGCTCACGGCTCCAAACTCCTGCCGTCAACTTCATACCACCACCATATATGTAATCATAGGATATGGTATATATGCTGTGAATTCCATCCAAATCTCATACCCGTAAAATTGGATGCTGAAAAACTAAGTCTTAGATTTCGTTAAAGGACCAGCCACGCCTACCAGCACTAGCGCACCGCTACACCTAGGAATGAATGGTCAACCGTAGACTCCGTTGTTAAATCGTGTATATATATAGCATGCAATCTCGATCAAGATCCTCCTTGAACGTGTCTTTTGATGACGTATAATACGGATAACTGGCCTAATGGGCCTTGACCGTACTATACACGTCTGGGCTCCGGCCCAACAAAGTAAACAAGCAAGTATACCGGGCCGCCACTAAGCCCAATGGAAAACGGGTCACGGCCCGGATACACAAGGACACACGCAGGTCATCCAATGGTACTTCCACAGTCCTACAACGGACCAGCGCAGGGGCCGCGGAAGACAATCTGTGTCCGCAAACACGATTACAGAGTCATTGACCGAAAAAGGTCCCACTCTAACCACTAATCATAAAAAGCTAAATACTAGGAAACCCTAGTATTGGACTCGCCTATAAAAGGGGGTCTTCACAAACCTTTTGAGGTATGACTGTCTCACACATAAATACACATTTCAAACATTCTCTGACAAATATGGTTGCTTACTCTCACGCCGGAGCTTAATCGTGGGGTCCGTCCCCACGGTAAGGCTAATGGTTTATTTTCATTTGTGCATGGAATGATTTCATTAGTTGGTTTAGTGCAAGCATAACCCATCAGCGGCCCAATAAGCAATTCCAACCCAACTCAATACCCATCACACATTTTTCACTAACAAGTTTGCGCCATCAGCCACCTGTTACAAAAGCATAAGTATTGTTATCACTACAAGATTCATAATGCAAAAGGATTATGTCCAGTTACAAGTAGGGGTGAGCAAACGGACCGGATGGACCGGACCGACCGACAAAACCGACCGGACCGGACCGGACCGGACCGGACCGACCACATTCGGTCCGGTCCTCGGTCTAAGCTTTTTGGCTATTTCGGTCCTCGGTCCGGTCGGTCCGGTCGGTCCGGTCCGGACCGACCAAAAAACCGAAAAAACATGCCAAATCTTGCCTAATTGGACCGGACCGACCGAAGACCGACCGGACCGAGACCGGAGACCGGACGACCACATTCGGTCCGGTCTCGGTCTATGGTTTTTCCGGTTCTCGGTCTTCGGTCCGGTCCGGTCCTGGCCGGTCCGGTCCGGTTTTTGGACCGTGATCACCCTTAGTTACAAGTAGCCGCTACAAAAAGACTACACACGGTCTCGGTGCGAAACAGTTAATACTAAAAACTAGCTCGCATTATCATGATCCGAAGCGGTCTCAATTTCTTCCTTCTCAAGCTCAACTGAAGGAAAGAAGAAGAAGCATCTCCGTCATGGCATTGATTGCCAATATCCGTTATCTCATAATCATTCGTTGAGATAAACCCGGAGGGTGTACTGAGAGAAAAGGTTGTTGATAAAGCAGTAGTGGACGCGATAGTAGCGGGTTCACCATCTGAACTGACTGTCGTGCCTATTAAGATCCCAGTAGATAAGGGCTCAAACAAAGGAGTAAAAACACCGACAAGTGCGGACCGCTGTGCAGCAATATTCTCCTTAATCTTCTCAACCCTCTGATGAGCAACACTTAAGGAGGAAGATAAGGAAGTTTCACCAATTACCACATTATTCTCCGCATTATGAATGGGAACAAAAAGTTGCTCCATGACAGGCTGCAAGTCCGCCATGCCAGGAACATCCGCAAGGGGACCTTCAAGACGGAGGAGATCCATGATATCTCCGATACAAGCATCCTTGTGATCTTTTAGCGCAGCTAACAAAGGAAACCCTGGATCACGAAGCGTTTGCAACGCATAATTGTAATCTGCTTCCGCAGAATGGTTATAGGCAGTAATATCCGCAAGGCTGCTACCTTCCTTACCATGGACAATACCAGCAACAAGCCCTTCTTGCATCCCCTTCTCAATGGCACGGCTTAAAGCGGCCCCCAAAGCCGCAAGGAACTCCGGTGAGTTCAAGCATTTGGTAATAACAAGCTTCATATCATACGTCAACAACCACCGTCGACCAGATATAACAGTGAGAAGATGCGGGTAAAAGGTCTCATCAAGATGCAAGGCTATCCCTGTAAGATCAGTCTCCAATTTAGCCACCTTGCCAGCAAGATCGTTCACCTGCGCATCCTAAATCTTCTCAAACTGGTCCTTCAAATTCTTAAAACCTGAGAGTTGGCTACGGAGATCAGAACATGTAGCCTCTAATGCGCGCACCTTTGGCAAGGAAAGATATGCAACGGATAAGGATACATAATAAAGAAAAAAGGAAAAACAGAATGCACAAAATTCAAAGACACATACCTGACTCGCAAGACCATCATTTTGAGACGTGGAAGTAGTAACCGCGGCATTTAAATCCGCAAGCTCGTACTCCTTGCCTCCACGGAAGATTGAAGTTCCGCCACCTTTGCATCAAGGGAGTCCCGTTCTCTCTCAAGCACAGAGGTCCGCTCTTTCAAAGAACTCACCTCGGCAGCACGAGAACTCTTAGAGGATTCAAGAGCAGAAACTTGGCCATGGAGGCGAATTGCCTCCGCAGCTTCAGCCTCAACTAATGTCAGTTTAGCTTTTAACCTTGAAATTTCTCCGTCCTTCTCTTCCAACAAACCATCCAATTTCCTTTTTTCCTGGATGTTGTACTCAGCACGCATCCTAACCTCCGCACTCAAGACTGTTTGGCGGGCAACCCCCACATAGAACTCGGAAAACGGCTGATCATACCCCATATCACGAATCGAAGCAAAAAAAATCGTAGAGTAGCAAACTCATCAATCATTTCGCGGCACTCAAGAGGATCATCAAGGCGGGAACCATTAGTCACCTTCCACCTCGGAATAAAGTCTTGTGCGAAATATCAGCCTCCACATCAGTTGCGGCATGGATTCCCCCTATTAAAAATTCACTCTAGAAAGATTCGAAAAGCCACCGGTTTAGGCTTAGTACCACTGGTGGATAAAGAAGCATCAAGAAAAAGAGAAGGCTCAGCTATTTTTTCTTTCCCTTTTTCCTTTGAAACAGAGGCAAAGGCAACGGAAACAGTGGCAGTAGTGGCCACTGTCGTCACCGGAATAGGAGGCCTAGTAAAAGAATCAACTTCAGCATCATGAGTACCATAATGATGCGAAGAATCGGGGGAAATAACAAACCTCCCGGAAGGTTCAACAGAGCGAAGTTGAGGCCCAGCAATAGAGTCAGACCGAGTGTCCGCTTCACGCTCCGGCGTAATTAACACAGAGGACGTAATAAGAGTCATGGTAGGCAAAGCTTTAACCCTACCTTCCACCTCAAGCATGCTCCCTTTGAGCAACTCCTGAATAACAGTCCTAGATTTACGACCAACTGCAGACCTGCTAGAATCTCCATGATCACAACTTCTTTGGAGGGTGGTTAGGCTTACCAGCACCATCTCCTTTCCTCTTCCTCTGTTTAGGTTTCACGACAGTAGCATCTTCAGCTGCCGTGACCACAGTCTCAAGAGCTGGCTGGATCTCCAAGTCATTTCCACCACCAGCAACGGAACCACTCGGTCCCACACCACCACCACCAGGCGCAGTATCATCTTGATTCACACCATCGCCTTCATCACCAAACTCTCTGTCAATACTCGCCTCCAACTCACCCTCCGAGCGGACAGGTGCAATGGGAAAGAGCGGAACCGTCCGTCCTACAGTGGAATCCAACAGTTTTGGCTCCTCTTCCACATGCTCCCTTTCCACAACATTCACTTTTGTGGGATCCGCAACCTTAATGAAGGCAGAAAAATCTATCTCTGCATAATCAAGAGAAACATTTAGAAGAAAAATCAAAAACTACAAGATGAAGGACATATAAATAGCAAAGTACCCACCCTATCCGTTGTCATCGAGAAATACGGGATAAGTCTCCTCATCCAAGGTGTAATAACGACTTAATCCAACCCAACAAAGAAAGGGTTCCGGAAACTTCCGAAACGGAGCAGGATGGGCAATAAGGGTAGCAACATCATCGGCGTTAAACTCGCCGGCCTTGGGAACAGGGTCCTTAGTAACACTCTTATAGGAAAAATATCAGGGCAAGCAAAACTAACAATCCAGAAGAAATGATCATTCCATCTCTTGAGAGAATCAAGAACCTTCGTGTAACAAACACCAGCATTATCAGAACGCTTGCTAAAAGACAACCATCCCTTATTTTTCGACTTTACATAAAACACCGAAACAACCCAACCGTAGGCACTACGTTACGAACGCGGCACAAAATCTCAAAATGAGAAACCTTGGCCACTCCTATAACGGACAATTGGGATATATTGATGCGATAATATCTTAAAATATCAACAAAAAAGACAGACAAAGGTAACCAAAAATTGGCATACTAAAAAATCTAGTATAAACGCCAATTTTCCCGGAGGGACTCTCATGAATGGTTTGGTTTTGATGGGGTAATAATGGATGAACTTCTGGAGGAATATGAAATTTACGGCAGAAATCGGCAAGTGTTTTCTAAGAAAGATGGGATTTAACATCCATAATAGTTCCCATGACAAAAGAAAAGTACTGAAATCTAACCTGCCAATTCAAATATCTCTCAACGAGAAGTGCGGCACAAGAAGAGCAGTTAAAACTCGGAGAAATTTTAACAATGGCGAAGACAATGGAGGAGAAGAAGCAAAATAGTAAAAGTCAAAATTGGGTATTTATACCTACGGTATATTTTAATTCAAGATAATCCCAGATGACGGCACGCGTCAATGACGTTTGAGTCGACGGTTTGGATCAAAAGTAAAAGATAAAGATGACAGTAAGATCAAGGGGCCACACGGTCAAATCAGTCAGAAGACGAAAGGCCAAGAGATGTCCACGTCTCATAGACTTCACCTACCAAGTGCAACAAAACGTCACGGAAAAATAACAGACCACGGAAGAAGCAGAGTTGCCACGGAACCTTAGTCTAGTAACATTCACCGCACGCTACCAACAGGGACGCACGCAATGGACGAACTAGACTTGGGGACTTGATGACGTATAATACGGATAACAGGCCTATTGGGCCTGGACCGAACTATACATATCTGGGCTCCGGCCCAACAAAGTAAACAAGCAAGTATACCGGGCCGCCACTAAGCCCAATGGCAAACGGGTCACGGCCCGGATACACAAGGACGCACGCAGATCATCCAAGGGAACTTCCGCAGTCCTATAAAGAACCAGCCCATGGGCCGCGGAAGACAATCTGTGTCCGCAAGCATGATTACAGCGGACCCTTGCCCGATACGGGTCCCACTCTGGTCACTAATCATAAAAATCGAAATACTAGGAAACTATAGTATTGGACTCGCCTATAAAAGGGGGTCCTCACACACTTTTCGAGGTATTACTTTCTCACACATAAATACACATTTCAAATATTCTCTGACAAATATGGTTGCTTACTCTCACGCCGGAGCTTAATCGTGGGGTCCGTCCCCACGGTAAGGCTAACGGTTTACTTTCATTTGTACAGTGAATCATTTCATTACTTGGTTTAGTGCAAGCATAACCCATCAGCGGCCCGTTAGAGCGGCCCAATACGCAATTCCAACCCAGCTCAATACCCATCATACATTTTGCTGTAACATCTTTGAAGCAAAACCCAAGACGTCCAAAGAGGCATGAGATATCTTGCAAAATATATTGACATTTTGGTGGGTTTCTTCACTGTTTTGCAGAAGAAAATTTTTCTTTGTTAAATATTTTGTGATATGCCACACGTAAAAGCATCCAAGCTTCCATGTTTTCAGGGATTGTATCCATTCTTTTGGAATCGTTAACCAATTATAATTATTTATGTATCACTATGTAATAAAATACATCTTTGTATACATAGTATGTAATAGATAATAGCATGTCATTAGGATAGTGGGGAAAATTGGGCTACAATAAAGAAAATCAACATAAAAGATTAACCCCTTGCGTCACGTTATAGAATTAGCTAAACGGTTTACAATCAGTAGACGATGAACTATTCGACCCTCATGTCCCGTTATATTTTTAGATGAACTAATAAATACCCTATATGGCTACAGTGGACATTTATTTAAAACTTATTAAAGAGAATGCAAGTGCTTAACCCCCTTAATAACTTGTTTTACCTCATCAGATGGTTCATAATCCAACAAGAAGCTGTAATTGGGTGCCATACTCGGGTCATCAACAAAAGCGCGAAAAGATTCTACAACTGATTCTGCAAGAGAAGTCACATGGTATCCTCCGTCCAAAAAAAACACGCATCGGCCACCACACACAATACGTGCAAGTCCTTTGATCTTTAATGCTAGCCTGTAATACCCACCTGTTGTCATCTGGAATTGGTAGTCCTTATCGAGGACATGTCCATTATATCTATGAACAAACAAAATATGGAATTTAAAAGTGAATGCACATAATTATATAGGAGGATTAAATACATACCCATTTAAACTTCACTAATTGCATATATCCCAACAAAATTTTAAAATAATAAATATACCCATCTTTATCTATCTCTTATTTTTTAGACCATTATATCCTTCTTTCTACATGATTTGGGCTTCAGAACACTTAACCATTTTAATTTTGAAATGCCAGCATATATTCCTCTTTTAAATTCGTATAAGGCTAAACAATTAATATTAAAAAAAAGAAAAAAAAAATAAAAATAAATCTGATTGTATCATTGAATGCTAGGTGATGTGATTTGACGATGTATGTTTTTTTTTTTTTTCTCTAATTTTGTTTGATTTTTATTGATAGACTAACAATGTGTTATTCTTTTGCTTTACTTCTTGTTTATTGATATTTTATGATTAAAAAATGTAATAAATCATGGGCTTATAATCTAAGAGATAAACATAAGAGAGCAATAGATGCGAACAACATTAAATGGACATAATTTTCATTAACAAACAGTAGGTATTTTTCGACCTCAGAGAATTCAAATGAATCACAAATGTGTAACAAAAAGTCAATGGCTGTCAGAGGTTCATCACTTCATTGAGGTTTCTACATTCTAAAGGAACTAACTGATTTGGATTGTGAAGTCTTGAATTGAGATCAAGATTTAAAGGGTAAAATAGTCATATACTGAATTGTTTATATTAGAAGAGACAAAAATGGGTACATTTGTGAGTTTAATAAGTTGAATTGGGTATATTTGTTATTTTAAACTTTTGTTGGGGATATACGCAATTAGTGAAGTTTAAATGGGGATATATGTAACTCTCCCAATTATATATGTATAATGGCTTTGGGTATATGAATCGAAAAAAGCTCACCCTGCGGATACAAGAATTATGTCCGGCTCAAATTTTTTGACAGCTGGTTCGATGACCTCATCAAACACATTTCGCATGGCCACATCACCCGTTAGGTCTGGCAATTCCACATTAATTGTTGTTCCTTCACCACTACCACGCCCTATGTTTTCAATTAAGCCCTCCTCACCGATAGGGAAGCCTTCGAGCTAAATCAATATAAATAAGAGGCAACAGTGAGAGGCTATATAATAACTAATGATAAATGAGAGACAACATTAAAAGTAAGCTAAATCATAGTGAGTTATTTCGATATTATAAAATATATTCATATATATGTAAAAAGCGTGGTTATAGAAGTAAATAAATGAATGAAACTTTGTTCAGCTGTTGCTTACTTCGTGAGTTGAAAGATATAATACATCTGGGTCATCATAGAATGTAGAAGAAGTCTGAGACCCGTAACAAACATCAAAATCGATGATTGAAACACGCTTCAGTCTATGGACGCGTTGAACATATCGAGCTGCAATAGCTACAGTATTAAAAAGACAGCTTTCCCAATCATTTACAGAAGGTCTTATCAATGCAAAACCAATTGGGGGGATATCAGTTGATTTTGCTGCCTCCACCTACAATAATATATAACATAGCTCGAATTAATACATTATGTGACCGCTAACTAAAATATAAGATGATATGGCCAGGCTTACCACATTATCGACTACGGATAGGCCTATTCCAACATCAACCATCGACTCCTCAATAGTCTGCATGCAATGTTTACAATAATGACAAAAATTATATTAATATAATAAACTTAGTTGCAATTTTTCTTCAACAAATAACCTTCTTAAACGCTCTTACCTCTTACTCGGCAAGAAACAATAAGTGCTATAAGGCGGTAACACATAAGATGTTCTTACTGAAGTAGATTTGAAGGGGTTATCGTATTACCTCTCAATGCCTATAACCTACCATTTTGTCTTTCTCTTTTAATTTGTTTTACCATTTTATCGCTTTTTTAATTGTATACTGAAGAAAAGATAAATAAGATAACACCAACTCTTCCTTTTTATTGATGATGAATGAAGAACATATTACAAGGAAATAATAGAGTTGGGTGATCCAACAACACTGAGTAGAAAGTATACTCAGAGATGATAAACTTGGATACCTAAACATTGAACCAAGAAGACTAAATACTAAGAGGGAGGATGTTACCGTTACACAAGTGTTACCGTTACAAAAAAGAAGGCATGCCCATCATCTCTTGAAGGCAGTAAAGAATGGAACAAGTATCAAGAGAACAGCAGGGAATAGGACTAATATGGACCCAAGTGTACCAGTTGTCAATATCAGTCCTTGCACTTATATTCTTTACCATCTGGGCATAACTTTATATTTTAACACTCCCCCTCAAGTTGAACGGTGGGAACTCCAAAAATTCAACTTGAACTGAATTTCTACTGCGGGCTGAAAAAATTTGAAGCTCAGACTATAGATGACAAGGAACTGAAACATATAGCAAGAAGCTAGGCTCAGTATACTTCTGAATCCATGAGAGACCCTGAAACCAATCAAAATCCCTCAATCCATCACAATACACTGAGCCCAACAGCTGCAATGAATTGTCACAAAAAAAAACATTGTTGCATAAGTCGCAACAGCAGCTCCAATAATCAGTACTTGAGTATAACAACAATACAACCACCTGATAATGACCAGAAGTTATAACAGCCACCTTCATGCTTTTCTTTAGATCCCTTGTTTTTCAATCAATCTCAACACTAAAAAGCTCCAAAAACAACATTCTTCCCAATTTGATCAGCAAAAGCATCAATCCTTTTTCACAAGAGTCACCTTAAAATCTTCTTGCACCTTATTCCTCACAGTCAAAAAAAGGCTCTCACCTTAAAAGTCACTGCTTTTTCTTTATCTTTTCCACTTTTAACAATCTTCGCTATATCTTCACTTATAGCAGATTTAACCACCACCTTAACAACCCATGACTTCACTATATTCTTGACCCATTTTGAGAAATGGGTATATGGTTATGATGCATGGGTTTGAGAGTGTGAGAAAGTATCAGAATCTTCAAATTGAATGTGACCAGGACCCGCCACAAAAGCAGTTAAATTTGTTTTGCATTTCAACAATCCAGAATGCAGAATCTAGCCAGTGGGTCAACCAGTATATAACAACAATTCTTCTTCTTCACCTCGTTGAGGCTGATTTTTCAGCCAACAAAACACCCTTGGTACTGCTGTAAATTTAGCAGCAATACACCGCCTTTGGGGCAAGAAGAGTATCTTCAAAGCACGTTGCAGATTCGAAGTGCTTATGAGCTTGTGGAACAAACACGGTCCGAATCAGGCGAAAAAGTTTCAATCTTGGAGGTGCCACAAAGGACACCAAAAACTGCTAGGCAACACAAAACTTCAGGGGTTGAAGCCGACAATTCGGTATCTCATAGTCCTGCTAACAGAACACCAAAAACCAGAAGCCCAAAAATTACTGACCGTCGGTCACCTCGTACTTCCAACATCCACCATAATACATCAGATCTTTGATTTTTTTTTTTTTTTTTCTTCTTCAACACTCTTTCTTGCTTCAAGTGTCGTTCTTGCATTTGCGTAGGTAGCTATTGAGTTAGCACCAGCACCTAATCGCCAAAGCATCCCCACCAGATCAGCAAATGAACCAATGATCTATCAATAGGGGTATCAAACCCTCAACCTCAATATGTCCGTATATCAAACCCAAGAACTATAACCAATCAGAATTCGACCAGTTCTAATATACGGAACCACCAACATATAATCACACAACTTATCATCATTCAAACCGAGCAATAAGGAAATCAAATCCCTAACTTTCAGCATCATTAGGACCAGTTATGAGAATGATAATAGGGTACACAAACCCTATCTTACAGCAGCCACATTCTCGATCCGTCAAGCAAATCGAACAGCAGCAGAAGTAGACCAGGTTTCCAACTTCAATAGGGTGTTCAATCCCTTTCTTCGCTTCTGTCAGCATGTAGTGCGTGTAGTTGAAATCCATGAGAATTCATGCGTTGAAGGTATTGTTCCTTAAGCGCATTTCTTGATTTAGCAGACCCAGCTTTTGTCTTGGTTGAAAAACGAGGCAAATGCGCAACCGACTTGCTCGTTAAAGAAACACTCAACATCGATTGAGGTTGAACTCCCCATAAAGCGACCCATGTACCTCCACAAGGTACACTCGCCATTAACTATAGCCTCTGAGGTAAGAAACTGTTGTGGTTGTGGGCGAAGTTATCGCCTTCAACTCAACATTATAATGTGCCTCGGGAATCATTGGTGTTGTTTGTACTTTCGGCTGCACAGCTTCTCCGATAGCGAATATGCCTCCTCCTTGAGGTATTAAACTGCAAGACAAACAAGCTAGAAATATAGTTAGCAACAGATATGCTGATATGCATGAGAAACAGATTATGATAGCTTATATGAGCATCCCCCTTAATCTGTTTCCCAAGGAAGCAATTCAGCATATCAAAAAGAAAAAAATTCTATTTATGCAGAAAAATTGCATACAAACAGCAACAACCAAAAATACCCATAGTGGGCGGTGGTGGCTGACCCGAAACAACAAGCACACCCTTGCGGTGTCTTGAATGCCAAAACACAACAAAAAAAGGCGCTCTTAAAGTGCAGAATTTCCAGCATATATATATCCTTATAAGAGCAGAATTTTCAGCATAAAAACACTCAATATAGGGGCAGTTTGGCAGCCACCAAAGCAGCCACCAAACACCCTCGGTTGGGCTGAGTTACAGCAGCAAAACACTCCCCCTTGGGGCTGCAAATAAGCAAAACAAACACCCCTCCTGCTGCTGAAAAATCAGCAGGAAGATACCCCATTTGGGGCTTAAAAAAACAGCATTCAACAAGCCCTCTAGAGCAGGAGAAAAAAAGGGCATAGAAACAAGTCCCATGGGGGGCTGAAAAATCAATCGGTAGTACACAAACCAAGCGCACCAGAAACAGCTTGAAATTGTGCTAAAAAACAAATAGGCCAGGTTGAAAGCATAAACGAATCAGATTAGTCTCAATAAGAGTCAATTAATGACAGCAGTGAAAAAAATAATATAGAACGGATAAGACACGAACAATAAGGATAACAACATCCCTAACATCCATAAGCATACATAACATACATAACTAACCAATGGCAGAACCCAAGTACCAACAGTAGTTATATGTGTGATCATGAGCATAAGCACCACATAAGCATAAGCACCACATAGCATAAGCACCACATATGTGTGATTATGACAATCCGTGAATAAAAAACATAGCATAAGCACCACATAAGCACATAATCACCACCAGCTTTAAGACCCAAAAAACGGACAAGCTAGTGAACATACCAGAAAGAAAAAAAACTAATTACACAAAGAGGTCCTGATTCTACCAAAATCAGGTAGGAAAGAGAACAATACAGTGAATTAGCAGCAGCGGAAGACGAAGGACATAAAATCCATCAGTATTTTTCTCTCCCCCTTAGCATCAACATTCTTCAAGGAACTTTTGGGTTCCTTTTTCCAACTTCTTTCTAGATCGTCTGTCAAACTTGGTCGAGATCTTACCGAACTTAACTTCAGTGGTCAAACTAGATGGTTACCAATCGGATTCGCCAAATACAGCACAATCCACCCACGAATCAATAAGATTTGATCAAACCCCCAATGAATCGAAACCTTCACGTTTCAGAACCACCAGGCTGACCAATTAAAATATGGTCGAAACCCTCGATGAAACACTTAAAAGCACCACCGTAGAGCCACCAGATCAGCAGAAATCACTGACCAATTGAATACTGGTCGAAACCTTTAATTTGATGAAACACTTAACCCAACTTGATTAAGCACCACCATAGGCCACCAATTTTTGTGATCAATTTCCCCAATGAATCGAAACTTTTTGTTTCAGAACCACCGGTTGATCAATTTTTGTGATCAATTTCCCCAATGAATCGAAACTTTTTGTTTCAGAACCACCGGTTGATCATTTTTTTTTTTTTTTTTGTGATGAAACACTTAACCCATCCGATTAAGCACCACCGTTTTGTAATAAAAACCGAGGGCCACCATTTTGATGATCGAAACCCTCGATTTTGATGAAACCCTAGACAGATGAATCCCTTATCTCAACCGAGCAGGAACCTCCGTCGGACCACCAATCAATAGAAACCGATGAACCTCAAACTGATGAAACCCTTGACTCAACCGAGCAGGAACCACCGTCGGATCACCGATTTGTAATAAATACCGATCGGAAAAAAATATCAATCGGAAAACCAACAACCCAATCGGATTGTTATCACTTGAAGACCCAAGAAACCAAGGCTCTTGATACCATGAAGAAATTTGAAGAAATTATAAAACCAACTCTTCCCTTTTATTGATGATTAATTGAAGAACATAATCGGATTGTATTTTTCCTGTCGTTATAAAGACTTTTTCACTACTTAGCTTATTATCGTACTAATATTAGTCTAACATTCAAACCATGTACTGTATTACATAAGTTCATAAACTAGTGCATTTTACGCGATAATAGGTATATATCTTTATGCATAAGTTAAACATGAAAAAAATAAAGACATTTAAACTTTAGTATCAATGACTTGTCGATTCGATCCATGGCTAAATCACGCATGAGCATGACCTTTGGCAATCACTTATCATGCAAGGTTGTTTGGCTCGAGTTGCCGATATGATGCGTCATAATGTATAATGATCCAACCAGTCTTATGTATAGCTAGACCAAGTTGATATTCGTGTTGGCTGAGTTAAAATTTTGCATCATATGGCACACTCAAATTTAGAGTGTCTTGACATTTATACCTTCACATCACTTTTACTCACCATTTTCTTCGACCATTTTATATTTTATATTTTTATTTTTTATTTTTTTCGACCATTTTTATTTTGCATCATATGATTGGCACACTCAAATTTAGAGTGTCTTGACATTTATACCTTCACATCACTTTTACACATTTTCACCCTTAAGAGTATAATTGTCAAGACACTCTAAATTTGAGTGTGCCAATCAATTTGAAGAGTGTGCAAAGCATCTCCCATTTTGTAACTGTATAGATTAAATTCTGAGTTTCATTTAAATTAAATCATATTCCCTCTGTCTCTAAATAAATGTCCACTATGATTTTTTGAAGTCAATATTTCATAACTTTAATTTTAAATATTTTTGTGTGTTATATAATAATTAATGTAAAATATATAAATGGATTGAGTTTCAAACGTATTTTCATCAAGCATTATACAATATAACACAAACAAAAATATTTAACGTCAACGTTGGAAAAAAATTAAAAAAATTAAAAGTGGACACTTATTTAGAGACGGACGAAGTATTAATTATCAACAGCTATTTTATCCAACAAAAAATTTCACACGTTTTAAGTAGTATTTGAACTCATAACTATTTGATTGAAGAACAATCACTAAAACATAAGTCTGTTGATTTTTTCCTTCAATTTTCTCTTTATATATGTTTAAGCAGTATTTGAACTCATAACTTTAGCTACAACTACGTGACCAAACACTTTAATAAATCAAACTGGTACTACTTATAGGCTTACAGCTACTGCTACTATGACCGCTAATTTCACCAAACATAATGTGTTTCTAGTGGAGTAGTAAGTAATTTGAAGTTGCTCAGAGGGTGCTTGGATTAGGAAAAAACATGAGATGAAAAATGCATCATGTTGTCTAGATAATTGGATGAGGAGAAGTCGTTTTCTAATGCTTTTAGCTTTATGTAGAAGAGTAGTTGGACTCATCTGAAATGGAATAGGAGTCGGGTTCTTGTTTTGCAGAAGTCGGGAACGTTTGTAGAAAAAAACTCATTCTTTTATTGTCCAAATGAATGGTTGTATCATATGAATGAACATATGGTTAATAAATTCCATTGCACTTCTATTGGTTGACAAAAACGTTATTTAAATGTTAATGTTTCTTTGTCGATAATAGATTCTGCATATTGATAGACTAGTTATAATGATCGCGCACGTGCGGCTTTTTATAAACTTTTTTTTTTTAATGATATATTTTTATTTATTAAAAAATAAATAATTTAATCTTTGTTTTGTTTGATTTATGATTTTTAATTATATTTGTTTATTATTAAAGATAATCATTTAAAAAGTTTAATCTTATTGTTAGTTGCATCTTATCTATATTTTTTTGTATTTATATTCGACTTATCAACTCCTATATAAAACAAGGTTTTTCTAAGGAAACTTTTGCTCAAAATTACCAGATAATGACACCTGGCATTTAATTTGATCCAATGGACCAAAAGCATTTCCTCTTCACAGCATTCAATACAAACAAAAAACACACATTGAAACACACATTCGGTAGATCAAAACACACACTCAAATCCACCGAATTCATTTAGATCCCCAAAAAATTAACCTCCCATCAATAATCGCTCAACAAAAATTATCCTCAATTAATTTTAACCCTAAATCAATTCATCCCCAATATCATTTATCATGATCAATTCATCCCCAAAAAAATTCGTAACCGAAATCAATTCATCCCCAATAGGTTTACAACAAATCAGTTTAACCTAAATCAATTCATCACCAATCACATTAAATGTCGAATAATTCAATCAGGATGATAATAGATTAGAACAGTTTGGGGCAAATCAGTTTATATTAATTTTTGCAGCCTTTAAATGAAATCGAATAATTACTTGATTTCATATTCACGTATCTGAATCTTCGATTCAATCAGGTATACTCTCAGTTTCTTTATTTTTTTTACTTACAATTATTTATAAAATGGATTTAGTTTTGTTGTTGTTTTTTATGATTAATTTTGAATAATTTGTTAGGTATTGCAGTTTCATCAAATGTTTGGATTTTTAGATAACCTTATTTCGAATGGATTATTTTTCCTGGAATTGATTCAAATCAATAGGAAGAGTATTGAGGTATGAAATGGTTTGACTTTCTCTGATATACTCCAAGATGATTTTTAATGAATGTTAATTTATTTTATGTGTTATTTATGGAATCAACTTTAGACATGATATTTGAGGTGGGATTTGGTTGTAATCTTAATACGTTATATGCTTAAGATGTGGTTACTCATCGGTTAATGGTTTCGGTTGATTTAATGATTTACATATTCGTTGTCTTATTATTGAATTGTGGAACTGAAGTGTGGTTGTTATCAATTTTTGTGTGTTGATGTGTTAGGGTTATTGAAAGATTAATCAAGCCCGCAAGTATTGACGAATGATGATACACTAAAGGTAATATCATGATTAAAAATTTTATGGTTCTTATGATAACATTGAATATTTAATCTCCAATTAGGTTTGTTGGATTTCCAGTAACATTGAATCTTTTTTTGAAAATTGGATTGGTAGGAAAGAAAGTCCATGAATGCGTACGAGGTTCGAGCTGTTGTTATATCACTAAGGTCAAACTTTTCTTACATAGAGGCGTTTTACATCATTCTTCAAAATTTTATTTATGTGTGTAACATTTAGGTATTTAGTTGTTCAATGAACCCGTCATGTTCAGGCACCATTTACGTTGAACTTTGGGTTTGATGATTCATGGGATATTGATTCATTACCCATTTCCACTCCATAATCAGTACATTAACATATATATTAACAAATATTGATCCATTACCAAATTCAGATACTTATGTAACAATTTTTGAACCATTAATAAACTTTGCATCATGTATATTCTCCCCAAATCAGGCATCCCCTAAAACATAAATATAACATTAAACCCCTAAATCAAATCATCCCTAAATCAAACATCCCCAAATTCAGTTATGAAGATATGATAATCTCCACATGATGAATAAATCAATCACTATGTCTTACTATTATCTTAAACCAAAAAACGCATATATATATCAGTGATTACCATGTTCCAATTTGCAAACAGGTGCGTTTTTTAAGGTACTAATATAGTGAGTAATTTGCAACATAGGTTTATGAAAATCGATAACATAGTGTATAGTCTCCAACTTTCGATCCTGATAAAAGTGCATCTTCCTGCTGATTTTGTAAGATCGGATCAAGATACATTATCACCACTTCTAGGAAAGAAATAGTTGTACACATATGAAACTATGGATTCTAGGAACAAATAAAGACACCTAGGTAAGCAGCCCGCGTTAGATTTCCCAAAAAGCCAATATTTCCAGCTATTAGTTAAGCCGGTTCATAATGATGTAATCACTCTTTGTTCTTATTTATTCAGAATGTTCCTAAAATGCTTTGGCTTGTCTCTTAATTTTCACAATTTTGTCCAAATGTTTCCATATCTACCAAATGCACGTGTAGGAGCTGCTGTAAGGCTGATCAATTGTATCATTCTTGATGATGTTGGAATCAAGGTATAATAGTGCAACATTGAAAGTTTACACAAGCCCCCAGACTTATTGTATCACTTATGTAGCTTAACATAAATTAATCTATGATTTCAGGAAAATGCAGTTGTAATTCATTCAATTGTTACTATTGGTCGGCGGTCACATATCAAGGCTGAAGGAGACCACAATGCAAAGCTTGGAGTAACCAATCTTGGTAAGCTCTTTGTTTATAGATTCATTTTCTTATTCGACTTTTGAATAATAAGCATACCACTACCTTATATAAAATTTAACTTTAAGTAGATTACAATAGGACAATGAGTTATTACCACTACCAAAAGATTGAAATTAGTATGTTAACAGATAAATTACAAATTCAGTTATGCATTCACTTTTTTGGTTTTTCATTTGTATGTGTGTTATTATAATTTTAGATTTTACACTATTATTCTAATATGTAGTTATATATTTTCGTAATATCACCAATTAAAGCCACATAGGAGCTAATAACTCATATTGAATACTCTCCAATTGTTTCAGCTGCTATATCTTTTGATTGGCTGGATGTGTGTAAATATATGGGATGATATAGATGTTGGCAAATTCATTTTATATATATGCTTCTGTCAAATATGAGTTATTTGAATCATGTTTTTTAATTTGTGGAAACTACCGTTGAGAAATGAGAGATCATTAGTATGCTGTTTTGAAGTGGCTTAATCATATCATTTTTATCTATATATGAAAGAAGGATTATATCCTTTACTTATTAGTTTCAACATCTAAACAGAGTGCTTCAACGGCTAGATTTCCCTCA
>CP139504.1:405829320-406079416 GCA_021014915.2 Artemisia tridentata subsp. tridentata
TGAACCACTTTTTTCAGTACAAATATTGTACAATTTTTAGCCTTAAAATTAGGTCCTTGTTTGTATTTCTTTCAAATTTCGCATTCAATACAAAATCATCAAACTAGTAACAAAGGGTAAAATTTTTTCAGACATTTTATTCAAGCTTACAAGGTGATAAAGTGTCGAATATAAAAAGCTTAAAAACCTAAACATTCTAAATTTTGGGTCCCCAACGAGCATTATGTAACTAGCGTGTCGCTTTCTCTCTCAAACCCTAAACACTCTCATACTCTCTCTCTCACCAAAGAAACCCTAGTTGTGTATTTGATTATCTTGATCAATACACTCTATTCTGATTGATTGTTGTTATACTTGATTGAGATCAAGTTTAGTATTACTGAAGTTGTATCTGTTTGAGAACAGTTTTGTATTGTCTGGTTTAAAGATCAATAAACGAAGTTTAGATTGTGTTTTTCTACAATATTCATGTGCATGAACTACCCATTTTAGCTCGTATGACCCAATTTAAAAAGATCTCATGGCATGTTAAATGTAAGAAACTTTGGTTATAATTTGTGAATATTCTTGAACACACGTTTTCAGTACAAATATTGTACAATGTTAGCCTTACATTAGGCCCTTGTTTGTATTTCTTTCAAACTCGCATTCAATACTTATCATCAAACTAGTAACAAACGTACAATTTTCAGACATTTTATTCAAGCTTACAAGGTGATAAAGTGTCGAATATCAAGCTTACAACCTAAACATTCTCAATTTTGGTCTCACGAGCATTATGTAACTAGCGTGTCGCCTTAAATTTGAGATTAAATATTCTATGGGATTCACGAGAATCACGAAAGCATATGCTGGGTCAATTTTGACGTTTTTAAATCCACTCACTAATGTATATTCGTAATCTTTTTCACAATGTTTCGAAAACCATTTTTTTAATTGACCCAAGTCCTAACCGAGCTCGTGATCTCGTGGCTCAACCAATTTAACCGTCGATCAAATTGGGTTTGTTTTACCAAAAACCATCTTCCGGTAATCAAACAAGCTCTGATTTAAGCGGTTTGATCTGTCCAGATTTTAAAACATGATTGTTGCATACGAACCAATTTAATAATATAATGGAGTTTTATGATTTAGATTAGCATGTAAGGCATGCTATAGTTTTAAATAGTGCAACTGGTTAGTTGATTAAGATCGTTAAGAATTGTAGGGCATCACTAATTTAAGTTAAAATTTGATATAAATAGATTCGAACATGTCTATTTAATAATTCAATTATTAATCAGTATGGTCAAATATGATACAATGAGTTTATTATCATTATCAAAATAGTTTTATATTATAGCAGCCCACATTTATTCAATTTATATATTACATATTGAAAATTACATGTCAAATAACAACTTACTAATGTATTTTTCCAAGTTAATGTTTGTGTAGTTTCTTTAATCATTTTCTTAGCTATTTGATTTTAACCTAACTATCATTTTATTGGTATCTTTCATTGCAAATTTGCTATGTACAAGTTATGAGATATTTTGATCTAGCTTTTGTTCTGATAACTATGCAGGATGCCAATATGTTTTGTCATGAATACAAGGTAATATGGTAATCACATGAACTGTCTTGTCAAACACTCATACTATACTAAGTTTGGTCTAATGAAAAAATGGTCAACATATAATGCAAATAGTACTCCCTCCGTCCCAGTAAAAGTGTCCTACTTTGAATATTCAAAGTCTTTGTTTTTCAACTTTGACCGTAAATATTTTTGTTTGTGTTATATAATACTTGATGAAAGTTATATGAATTGATTTAGTTTTAGATGTGTTTTCATTGGGTATACTTTTCATCAAGTATTATATAACACAAACAAAAATATTTACGGTCAAAGTTGAAAAACAAAGACTTTGAATATTCAAAGTAGGACACTTTTACTGGGACGGAGGGAGTATTTGATATATAGGGTAGTGAGTACGTGATCAAAACCAATATTATGGACAGTTTTAATGGTGTTTAATAATCCATCATAAGTTCATAACACTAATTGGTTGGTGGTCCTTTTTTTCAGCCAATAACTAGACATCTAAGATCATTACATACGTATAAGTCTATAACTAATTGGGGGCTTATGAACAAGAAATTAGCTGCCAACGTAAACTTTTAAAAGATTATATAATCAGTGACGGAACTGGGCCGGGGTCCCGTTGTGTCACGGGACACCGATAAAATTTTGTTTCATAGTGTTACTTTTTCTAAAATGTCTCGATTTTGTTTAAATGCACCTGGTCTCAAAAACTTGTGCCAATGTTATGATTTAGATTTTGTTGTGCACCGGGTTCCTTTCACTCCTGATTTCGTCCCTGATTATAATAAACATACTAGTGCAATTAAAGTAATTAAAATATGTGGTTTTTAACTGTTATCTTTCTAACATTTGATTTTCTCCTCCATTTCAACAATTAAGCCCATAGTTTCCTCCCATTTTTCCCCTTCACGCTTAGTCTCGTCCCCCCCCCCCCCCCCCCCCCCCCCCCCCCCCTCCCCCCTTTCCTCTTCTCATGTGACGGTCTTTCACGCGTGATATAATAAGCAAATTAGTCCTATCTCAAAAATTATAAAAAGATCACAAAAAAATCTACTAAAATTAAATGATGTTACTATCATTACTAAAAAATCATCAATCAAATATCACAAGTAGAAAAAGTCAGCACTTCAAGTTGTGACCATCAAGTGACTTAAATGAGAATATGCGGGAGAATATAACCTACCATCTACATGTACACAAAATTTGCCTCATGGGGCACGTTTCTTATATCTACTTATCTTTTACTCAATTCCAAGATATTTTAGCTCAACTAATATAGATAAGACTTTTTAAACGGGAAATGTTTATTTTTTATTTTTATTTTTTTATTTTTTTTTACGACAATTAACGATCTCACATCATAAATACAACAAATCAATCTTATTTTGAACTTACAATTATTTGATTAGAAAACATTATTACATATAAGGTACTATTAAGACACAAAACCTTTAATTTTAAACGGAAAATGTATTCCTCGTGGGTGTTAACATGTTTTTGGTGGTATGTTCTAAACACCAGATATCAAGAGTATATATAACATGCCATAAAAATAGGATATTTGTTTGCGTTAGACTAACAAATTGGTTTTAAAGCTTTTGAGACTTGCAAAAGGATTAAACTTTAAATCGGCCGTATCAAGACTTCCTTTTCAACGTAAGTTTGATTATTCGTATCTAGACAACTTACTATCTCATTACGGAGTAATTGATAAGTCACTCAATAATCTTACATAGTACTCACACATAAACTCCTTTATCATAAGTCACTCATAAAACTAAACCAAATATGCCAATGACACATCGTCACATTATTTTGTTCATATTTTCAACTTCTCTTTCTTTTTACTTGCATCTTCATCTTAGCGTTACCCCGTCTATCATGATTCGTAGCTCAAGAATAATATTCTAAATTCTAATGATAAACTAAAAGATTTACGATGTATTTGGCGAAACTATCTGAGAGGATGATCGATACACTGTAAGGTTGTTAAACCTTTGGTACTTTGTGTATATGATGTAATAAACGGTGTATACTTTTATTAATAAATCAGATTACAAACAGTAAATAACAGAAAAATTAAACAGCAGACAGAATGGAGTAGAAGCAGAAGACAGACACTATGAAAAGTAAATAAATAAACAGTAAACGGTTGAAGCACGAGGCTCGTGTAAACACGATTCCCTTAAAACAGATTCGCCGTCTGTTTCCCAGGGTACAACGTACAAAGCTGTTGTACAGCCGGACCTAACAACTTGCCTGAAAATTCACTGAAACGAAGATTGTTTCTGATCGAAGACGACTGCTGGAATTCGGTTGCTAGAGCTGCGTGTTTCTGTACTTCGAAAACTGAATGAGAAGGACGTGAATATATAGCCTCAACTTGTCTTGGACACCAAGACAATATATTTGCTAAAAAATAACCCGATTTGCAAATAAGTTATATAATAAACGTGATATGCAAATCGTTTATTAAACACAATATATTCTGCATAGCTTAGTCAATAAGCTAAATCTATTCCTAAAATAGATTTACAGAATTTTCTGGAAAAAGAAACTCAAATCTGCTGCAAAAAGATACGCAGGTATGCGAGGTTTCGGAGCTGCATTCGTGTCCGCAGGTCGCGCAGGCTCGCATGAGTTCAGAAGCTTCGAACCCATCTTGGCCCAGAAACCCTGCGCGCGCGCACGTAGGTGTGGGAGTAAAACCCAACTAAAGAATTTGAAAGCCAATACCAAGATTACCTTATAAACTAGCTTTCACTTCCTATATTGGGCGATGTGGGATGAGTCATTTTTCCCATATATTGTGTTTCACGTGCCTCACTTTGAGACACGATATCTCATTCATATCAACTCCATATTTGACACATTTTAGCTCGTTGCGAAGCTCTCGTCAAGGAGAACGCAAAGCTACCAAGAAATATAAATATATATAACATATACATATATTAAATAGTGTCAAACAATTTGCAAAAATCATTTTTGCAAAACTATTTTCCAACAATCCCCCACATGAATGGAAATCGGTCGAAAACATATATAAGTTTCGGTGAAATTTCTGCGGTTAAGTCCTGCATAGGATAGGTAGGTGCAACCCTTTGAACCTTCCCTTGTGAGATGCACTTAGTCTCCTAGATCTGAGTAGACGCGATGTCCTTGAACTCAGCCTCTGTTTCCGTAGACGACATTACACTTCACACAAGACTCTCCCTAACATTGTCAAGTCCTCATAGTCGTGTTCGTTATGGTCATGAACACTAGCCTGGTTCTGCAAGAGCTCTTAGGAATTGCGCCCCCCACAATTCCTTTCGAAGCGACCCCACTTCTCTCTCACATAGGTGATTTCATCTTGAATCATTAAAAACATATGTTTTGTGATTTCATCTTGCATCATTATGCTTTGTGATTTCATCCTGAATCATTAAAGCCATATGTTTAGCCTCTCGATAAGTCACATTTGTTATAGGAATGGACTAGGAGGTTACAATTTAATAACTCCCCCACATTGACGTGACTTCCCCCACATTTCTATGATTATGTTGTCCTATTGAACGCAGATCTTGGGATCTCCAGTCAACTGGGTTAGGTTTTCCTTTATAGAAACTCATTCCTTCAAGGGCTTTAGTCCCATTCCTTTAGACGACTTACTAACTAACTCTCTGCTTAAGCCTTTCGTAAGCGGATCCGCGATGTTATCCTTTGACGTCACATAGTCAATTGAGATAACTCCTGTTGAGAGTAGTTGTCGTATCGAATTATGTCGACGACGGATATGTCTGGACTTTCCATTATACATTATGCTATGAGCTCTGCCAATTGCCGATTGACTATCACAATGTATACTAATGGCCGTTACCGGTTTAGGCCACCTTGGTATGTCCTCTACGAATTGACGTAGCCTTTCCGCCTCTTGTCCGCATTTATCTAACGCGATAAATTCTGATTCCATCGTGGACTTAGCTATAACAGTTTGCTTGGAAGACTTCCAAGATATAGCTGCCCCTCCTAGTGTAAACACGTATCCACTAGTCGATCTAGAATCCTTTATGTCAGATATCCAATTTGCATCACTGTATCCTTCTATAACAGCTAGATATCTTTCATAATGCAGTCCATAATTGCGACTGTATCTCAAATAATGAAGTACCCTAGTCATAGCTCCCCAATGTGCATAACTTGGATAACTGGTATACCTACTTAGCCTGCTAACTGCATATGCTAAGTCAGGTCGGGTACTTGTCATCAAGTACATTAACATGCCAATAATTCTTGAATACTCTAATTGGGCAACACCTAAGCCTCTATTTTTAGATAGATGCTTACTGGTGTCAATTGGAGTTCTAGCTAGGCCGGAATCCCCCGCATTATGAGTATTAAGAATTTTGTCAACGTAATGTGCTTGACTTAACACAAGTCCATTTGGAGTTCGTATGATCTTTATTCCAAGGATCACATCAGCCAAACCCATATCCTTCATGTCAAACTTTGATTTCAACATGTCTTTAGTAGATTTGATCATCTTGTCGTTACTACCAATGATAAGCATATCATCAACATATAAACACAAGATTACATATCCACTACTTGTGTCCTTTACATAAACACACTTGTCGCATTCATTAATTTTGAATCCACTCTCTAGCATGGCGTGGTCAAATTTTTGATGCCATTGTTTGGGAGCTTGCTTTAAGCCATATAATGACTTAACAAGCCTACAAACTTTGTTCTCTTGTCCAGGAGCTATGAAACCCTCAGGTTGGTTCATGTAGATTTCTTCTTCTAAATCCCCGTTTAGAAAAGCCGTTTTCACATCCATTTGGTGAACTTCCAAATTTCTCAAAGCGGCAATAGCAAGTATCATCCTGATAGAGGTTATTCGCGTAACAGGCGAATATGTATCAAAATAATCTAGACCTTCTCGTTGTCTAAATCCTTTGATTACCAATCTTGCTTTGTACTTGTCAATGGTGCCATTGGCTTTCATCTTCTTCTTGAAGATCCATTTATAGCCTAGTGGTTCACAACCAGGAGGTAAATCCACGAGCTCCCAAGTATGATTTTGTAAAATATAATCTATTTCACTTTTAATGGCTTCTTTCCATTGAGGCCCTTCCGAGAAAGTTACCGCTTCTCGATAAGAAGTAGGTTCATTTTCTACCATAAAAGAAACAAAATCAGGTCCAAACGATTTCTCGGTTCTTGCCCTTTTGCTTCTTCTAGGTTCAACCTCTTCTTCCTCGATATGATCTTGTCTCTCATCTTGGAGATCTTTATCATCTCGTTGTCTCTCATCTTGGACAACATCGTCATCTATTCTAGATGAACTTCTAGTTTCCTTCGTTAAACAAGGAAATATATTTTCAAAGAAGGAAGCATTCCTTGATTCCATTAGTGTACCCTTTAGTATATCTGGATTTTTCGAATCATGTACAATGAAACGATAAGCACTGCTATTCTTAGCATATCCAATGAATATACAATCCACAGATTTAGGTCCAATCTTTTGGGCCTTAGGTGTCGGTATAGCTACCTTTGCTAGACACCCCCACACTCGTAAGTATTGATATGATGGTTTTCTTACCATCCATAGTTCATAAGGGGTCTCTGCTTTTTCCTTATGAGGTATCTTATTTAAAAGATAAGTAGCCGTTAGAATGGCTTCCCCCCACATGTCCTGGCTTAAACCAGAACTTATCAACATGGCATTAACCATTTCCTTCAAGGTACGGTTCTTCCTTTCGTCAATACCGTTTTGCTGAGGTGAATAAGGAGCAGTGAATTCGTGTCTAATTCCATGTTTAGCACATAAATCAGCGAATGGAGACACGTATTCACCTCCTCTATCACTTCGTACAACCTTGATTTTCTTATTAAGTTGATTTTCAACTTCGTTTTTGTATAGAACAAACTTGTCTATAGCTTCATCTTTACTTTTTAACAAGTAAACGTAGCAATACTTTGTACAATCATCAATAAACGTGATAAAGTACCTATTACCACCTTTTGTGGGTAGTGATTTCAAATCACATATGTCAGTGTGTATCATATCAAGTGGTTCGGTTTTCCGTTCAACCGATTTGAAAGATGATCTTGTAAGTTTGGTGATGCGTGGGTTTTGCAACCTTACAACAGGTTTTACCTCTCGAGGGATCTCAAGAGGCTTACAACCCCACCAGGCAGTGTACCTGACCGATGTAGTATAGTGTAGTGGTAAGTACGGGGGATTGATCGTTCTCCACAGGGAATAGTGTTCGTTAGGTATGAAAGACTACTCTAATAGGTCTAAGGGTTGAGAAAGATTCTTTTTTATGTTTTTATATTTTTATGAAAGCAAGTAAAATCTCGGTTTTGAAGGAGTGGGCGGAATTAGTTGCTAGTCAACTAACCCAAAATTACTACGGATGCAAATAAAATAAAATAACTGAAAATAAAAATGTGGTGAGAAACTTATGTGTAGAGAAATGTGTTTACTTAGATTTCCTTACTCCCTAACTATCTTTTACCGGTTAATTAGTGTGTATTAGTCGCGTGGATGACGGGTGTATTCCTTAATACCATTCGTGGGGTGGCGTACTTACTTCCCCAACTCTACAAGCTCCTACTTCACTCCTATGTCGAGCCGGCTAGGAAGCTCCTAACATGGGATCACTAGAATTCGCTTGTGCATTAAATACAACCATAAAAACCTTTAGTACGCATTTGGTTCATGTTTCTTAAGACGTTCAAGCAAGTTACCGAATAGGAAGTTAGCCAGTTTTCTTAAGCCTAACATAGATAAACAATCATCCAATACAACTAATAACACACTAATAACCAATAATCAATAGCTAGGTTTCATTAGATCTAAGCAAACACAAGATAAATTTAGCCTAACATGTTAATCAAAAGACAAGAATAAGATAAAATCAAACAACACATAGACATATTGAATGATTGATTGATAACTTATCTTCAATGTAACATGGAAGATCTCAAGGCAAAAAGCCTTGAAAAAGATGCTAAAATCGTCCTAGGGTTTCCTCCCAAAATTCCACACACTAAGCTCTCCCTAATGACAAAAAATTAGAAAACTATATATAGACTTTTGCATCTGACGGCGTCACCTTATGGATTGTGACGCCGTCACCTCGCCGCTTTTAGGGTTCCCGGATGACCTTCTTGACGCCGTCCCTCTTTAGCTCTTCAAAAATCCATTCTGGCTTATCAAGGCTTGACGCCGTCGAACCTTGAACGTGACGCCGTCCCCTTATGATTTAAGCCGTGACGCCCTTGATCAAGTTAAAGCGTGACGCCGTCAGAATTCACATGCTATTTTCACTGGCTTATCATGAGTAAATTTCACGTCCATCTTTTCTTGCCAAGGCATGACGCCGTCCAGAGTAAATTATGACGCCGTCAAAGGTAACTTTTAGCCGATTTTTGAGACTTTGTCGTTTTCTTCACTTTTATGCTCCAAAAACGTCCAAAATGCCTCCTTTTCCAGATTTCTCCTCAAAAGTACCTAAAATGACAAAAGGAACGATTTAGGGCGATATTTGATCAAATAAATACGATTTAGGGCTTAAATGACCCCTTAAAAGCGGTACACTTTTCGCCTCATCAAATACCCTTACACTTGAGATTTGCTTGTCCTCAAGCAAATGCGCTTTTATTCTAATCAAAATACAAGCTAGGGGTCATTTAATGCAAACATAAAAGTAATTACAACAAATAATCGTTCCACTTCAATCATAATAAGCACGGAGATTATAAACTAGCACCTCACAAGTAGTGTTTAGATACTCACATCTCTCAAGTGTCATCAAAATAAATCTCATAAATGAAAACGGATAATATCTCTCACTACCTGTCATAGCAAATAGATTACCATAGGCTTGGGAAAGGATCGAAAACCTCCTCCACTAGGCGTAAGCACCTAAGATAAACTATCAAAGAGGGCTTTTAAATGGGTTATAACGTTAGGTGTAGGGAAAAGGAAAACACGGTTTTGTTGGATAAGGGATATTTTACTGGTGGCGAGTTAAAAATCTTGATTAATTACATGTACTATACAATGTTGCTAAGCCAAGACTAGACTCGATCTTAAGCTGATGAAAGAAAATAACAAAACATAAAACAAACATAAAATGAAACGGGATGGTAGTCCGTATGTTTTTTCTATTTTTCATTTTCTCATTTTTTTGTATTTTTCTTGATTTTTTTTTTTTTTTTTTTTTTCTCATACACTCTTGCCCTACCATCCAAAATAATACATCATAGGGGCGTTGCATTCCCCTTACACTTGAACTTTTACATAACTTTACAAATACTAATCTAATGACTCGAATTAAGATAATTGAAAAACTTGGAGTACTTTTAAAACATTTAGCACATATGGGGGTAATAAATGATGTTCTTCCCCATTACTCCATTACACTAGTACTTTACCCATGAGTCTCAATCGTCCCAAAACAATATGTACAAGGATATGACTCGACTTAGCAACCATGTAATCAATTAGATAATTAACTTGGGTTTAAACAAATGTTGTAACAATAATGCACTAAAAATGAGTGCATACAAAGTAGGCTAAGGCGATTTGGGTGTACGTTTAAGTGGGGTGTAACAAATTCTTCCTTTAAGTAAAATGCTTAAAGGTCGAAGCGAAAAGATAGGCTCTGGGGGGTGTACTAGGGGTATCGTGTACTAAAAATGAGTACAACGCAAAGGGGTGTGGGAGAATTACTTGACCAATGTAACCAAAGTAATTATAACAAAAACACAGGTGTAAAACAATGGGTTAATCCTAATGCCTCTTATCATGTAGTAAATCTAACTACACGAATGTAGTCTCACTTGTGGCCTCGGAATGGTCCTAACGCAAGTTCTAGAATCTAAGTGCTACCGGTACACACATCATAGCATAAATGCTTTTCCTACCAATTCTAGGGGCGAACCTCACATATTTGGGGTGGAAAAATTTTTTAGTGGTACGGTTTTTGTGCTAGTCATATAACTCCTATCCATGAGACGCTCATTAAGATCAAAGTTTCACTCCTAAATGTTGTAAAAAATTTTAAATTTGGCACTAAAATTGCCCTAACAAGTATTTATCTCAGTTTTATTACACATCTTCCATTAAACAAACGAAAAATCAAGCGTAATAGCATTCTCCAAAGTCGTACTTTTACCCCCCCCCTTACACTTAAGATGAACATTGTCCCCAATGTTCAATAACAAGATGTAAAAGAAAAAAGTAAAAGAATGAAATCAAATACTCCCCTGATTCGCTCGGTGGATAATGAAGTTACACGGTTAGATCTTCCTTCAAGGTAATGTTGAAGCTCCATGACTAATGCATCGCCAAAAGCTTGATTCAAACATCTCCTTGTCCAAAATAACCTGTTAAACCTGAGAAAACAAACACGAAAACCTGCATAACATCGGCGGGATAAATCTATATATAAGGATATAATGCTTGTGGAATGATAATTTTGCAGATTCCTGGAGATTATAAGTTGGAGATTTTATAAAAAACTTTTTAAAAACAAAACTTTCAAAAATTTCAGAAAATTAAAACCTGACGCCGTCAGGTTGTAAGGCCTGACGCCGTCAGAAATGATCTGACAGAATTCTCATGTTAAGTTTCCGGAAAATTTCTGGAAAAACCTATACCTCATTTCCTGGAAATCCTGCAAAATATCATTATGACTCGATACAAGCATTTGACTCAAACAAATACTAATATGCATGTTAATTTATTATTATTACGATTCATGCTCATTTGTGTTCTAATAAACCGATTTGGATTTCCCTTACACTTGTCTTTTGCAAAATACCTTTATATGTAGTTAAGACGAAGTTAAAAACAACATAAAGCATTTTCACAATTTACTTTTGAACATGAATCAATACTAATAAAAATTAAACACACATACGGAAAATAAAATCAAACAAACAAACAATTAAACACACAAAGCAAATAAAACAAATAAAGCTTGGGTTGCCTCCCAAGAAGCGCTTTTCTTTATTAACGAGTCTTGTAGCTAGACTCAAAGTCACGCACATTACGTGACTCCATCATCGGTCACGGTTCCTAGGCCATTCTCCTTCGATCCTTTATCAGAATCACTTTCATAGTAAAGGTATTTCGGGTCCACGTGATCAAAAGAATTGTTTCGGTATTTAGAACTAAGTTCCTTATCGTGCTTAAAGAATCCGCTTGACAGGTCAAAAGTGTCCTTACATCCCCTTCTCACATCATCATCACATAACACGAGTTGGGAACTTAACCCATCGAGCCCTTTATAATCATTCTCCTTGAATTCTCTCATCTTGTAAGGCGTTTGGTATGAGATTTCCCTAATCCCATCGGTGAAAGTCATGATCCCATTGAGCTCGTCCACAACCAAGCTTGTGGCCTGGCAAAAAGGTGCCCCAAAAACAACTTGTGATAACCTGGGATCGATGTACTCTTCGATATTATCGACGATTGCGAAGCTCATAGTGAATGTCATATTTCCTACAAACACCTTGATGAACTCAAATAAGTACATTTTATTACTATCATTTATCCTACTAATTTGACTTGTTTTACTATATTATGTATGAGGATTGATACTTAATCGTTTACTTTTGTAATTCTCAGTTGAAAACAAGCATTTGGTGAAACTTGGCGATTTTGGACTAATAATGGAGCAAAACATGCATAATGAGAAGAGTCTGCTGAAATGAAGAAGATCAAGACTAATCTGCTCCAGATGCGCCGCATCTCACTCATGACATGCGCCGCATCTCTATCAAGATATCACCAGATACGATCCAAGATACAAGAGGACATGCGCCGCATCTATAAAGGCAGTTACGCCGCATCTTCTGGCGGTGTACGAATATTCCTGAATATTATAATCTTGGACCCCACGCGAAGTTAAGTCAATGCGCCGCATCTACTTAATAGATGCGCCGCATCTTCCCTCAGACAGAAACTATAAATACCCCGTAGACCAGACGAATTAGAGGGATCCGAACCTTAAACCTAAAGACCGAACAGAAGAGAAGGACGAATTCAGTCAAGGAGGCAGCACAAGACACACCCAAATCAAAGATACAAGAGCTGTAAAAAGGTGCTGCATGTGTTTAATTCATTAAGTAGTTTTGTTTTATTGTTTTAGCAAACTTTAATTCATCAGGATTGGTGGCTTGTGTAATGTGACAACGGAAAGATTGCACTCCCTTTAATATTGCTTTCCCATCGATTAAAGTTTATATGTTGATGTCTTTGGTTACTACTTATTAGTGCATTGATCACCTCTGTGTTTATCAGTGGCTTGTGTAATGTGGCAACGGAAAGGTTGCACTCCCACGGTTGTTTCTAAATTGATCACTTAGGAATAACTTTTAGACATAAGTCGTCATTAAGGGTTTACTCGCCGATAAGCTTAGGACCAACGAGAAAGGGTTAATTACATACACTTCATATAAAGCTATCAATAAAACAAGTGACAATCTACTTAATTATAAGGACAGCCCTCTTATTGTCTCAAGTATCTATCTGTGTACGTGTGTGCTACTTGCTGAATTCGTGCCTGCTAGTTTATTTATTATTTTATTACATACAACAAATTGTGCCAGTCTCTCAGGCTGAAACCCCCTTTGCGTTAGGATATTAAAATACTGATTAGATTAACGAGATTATACGTTCCACTCTTAGTGATCGACACTCTGCTTACCACTATATTCATACTGACCGGGTACACTGCTCGTTAAGTGTGTGTGTTATTGATAAGTCGGCTAAATATAAATTTAAAGCTTGAATTCTAAACGTGTTAAAACTATACTACAACATACGCACGCACCAAGTTTTTGGCGCCGTTGCCGGGGAGTGAATTGTTATTTTCTGTTAATTTAATTAGTATTTTAATTAGGTTTTTCTTTTTATTAGATTAATTGCATCATTGTATTATTTTGCATAATTGTTGTATTGTGTGCTATTTGTTTTCTTTTATTTTTGTGTGTTTAATTTTTTGTTCGTGTGTTTAATTTTTGTTTTTATTTTTCGTATTTTTGTGTGATCTGCTATCGTTGTACTGTGCTAAATCAAACGATACGGCGCATCTGACCTCTCAGATACGGCGTATTGCGTTTAATTTTTTTAAATACAACGCGTTTAATTAATTCGATACGACGCATCTTTTCCCCAAGATACGGCGTATCTGTTTTTAATAAGAAAATTTTTTCTAAGCGATAAAGTAATACGACGCATCTGCTTCTGCGGATACGGCGTATCTGTTTTTGATAAAAAATTTTTCTAAACGTCAACGCCATACGACGCATCTGCTTTCGTAGATACGGCGTATCTAATATTTTAATTAAAAACAGTTTGCGAATTATTAAACAGATACGGCGTATCGATCTCTGTCGATACGGCGCATCTTACTGAATCAAAAATCTTCTATTTTGAAACGTAACGAAAATACAGCGCATTAACTTTCGTTAATACGACAAATATAATTTGATAAATATAGTTGATTTTTGATATTTACTTTGATCGGACCGCTACTCTCGTGTGCAAGTTGTTTATTTTTCAGGATAAATGATGACTCAAGCATCACCAAGCGAGACTACGTTCTGAACTAAACCAAGAGAAGATTGCTGGAGGATCAAAACGTAACCTCTTCGATTATTCAAACAAGCCCTAAGGGAAGTCCTCTCCACTATAATCTCAATTTTATTTATCCAGATTATACATCTAATTCAAATCGTAATCTTAATTTTGTACGCTTAAAAACGATATTTGTTCCTAACATCGGAATAAAAACTTATCCTCTAAACAATAAGATTACAATTATTAATAAAACGTTTATGCCTATTGCTCTTATCTTGAATTTATTTATATGGTATGCCGTTTAACCCCAATTTGATGTATAAAGAACTGTGTTGCGGAGGCCAAGGTACGTTCTCTATTTAAATTTCGTTAACTATAATAGAGATACGGCGGATCTAAATATCCAAAGCGCCGTATCCCTGACCAATTAGAACTTATTGACTAGTCAACGAAATTGAATAGATACGGCGCATCCCAATTTTCTAATACGGCGCATCGTGTCGCCCTATAAATACGACGGGAATGCGCCGCATAAACACACACAGTTAAGAACACACACAGTTAAAATTATACTCGAATCCCGATCATCTTTCCTTAACCCACACTTTAATCCGAGCTATAATCCTTCTCCTAATCACAAAAACTAAGGTAATTGTTCTATTTCGATTTGATCTTGATTAATACGAAAACTAGGGTTTATATGATTGAATCGATTCGTGCCTAAATGATATAGAGATATGGTTAGGATTTGCTCTGGATGGTTTCCCCCGTATTTAATTTGCATAAATAATTGAATTTATAACCTAATTTGATCTAACGAAAAATTTAGGTTTTGGGTTCGATTTGAATATTTAGCGGGAAGGCGAATGCGCAGTGGTAGGAAGAGTTATTAGAACTAATATATAGTGTATAAGAAACTGTAATATAGAGTGGGTGTTTTCGTCACGGATACGGATTCTTGAAAAACGTGCCTAACCCTTTATTTTATACTGATCTGTTTTTAGATGCGGCGCATCTGGGTTGATTAATGCGGCGCAACAACCTATTTCAAAATTGATAAAATTATAGATACGCCGCATTGATTAATCTAGATACGACGCATATCAATACGCCGTATCTATTTTATTGGCCCGCATCCCTTATACTTAGAGAAGATACGCCGCATTGATTTAATCAATGCGCCGTATCTACCTGACTTACAGACTGCTTACTGACTGTGAATGTTTATTGCAGATGGAGTTACCTGATCCTGCACGTAGACACCCGTGGCTTCGTTTTGAAACGATGGGACTAGCACAGGGTGTTGTTGATGATTATATGACTAAGCTCAGAAAGTTTTATCAGAGGAAAGTATTCAGTGTTCCGGTTTTGAATTTTGACAGCATCAACAATATTGACGAAGGTAACGCTGCTGAAAGGTTGAGAACTAGGTTTGAAATGATACACAAAGATGGAGAGGGGCAGATTTTGTTTAGGTCCTACGCCTGGGAAAGGTTGTTCAGGATAGAGGAACCGTTAATTAAGGTTCTGATGTTGGAGTTTTTCTGCACTTTACACTATAGGGAGACTGATCTCGGTCTCGACACGTTTGACACTCTAGTATTCAGATTGGGTGGTTTTGAGAGAAGGATGTCTATGGGACAGTTTATACTTGCTCTTGGGTTGCATACTACAGCAGAGATGGCATCTCCTGGTTTTACTGATTATTGGGCTAACAGCTTGAGAGTAGTTTCAGATCGTGGGGAGTTGGGAGATTACTGGGTTGAGATTTCATCTGGAGGTGATTCTACCTCCACCACTCCCTCGTACACACTGATTAGAGAGCCAATGAGGAGGCTTTGTCATCGCCTGATTGCCCTGACTATTGCCGGGAGGGGACAATCCCCTGAGAAGGTAACTACTTTGGATCTTTTTCTCTTACGGAGCATGGATGGGGGAGCTGTGGTGAACATACCGCACTTCTTAGCACATTATTTACACCGAGTTGCTCCAGGGAGAGATGGTAGGAGCCAGATGACTGGGGGCCATTTTGTCTCTCGTCTTGCTAGGCATTTTGGGATATTAGGTGATGAGATTCCCGGTGATCTTCCAGTTGATGTTGCTAGATTACCTAGTATGGATGCGGATTATCTTGCGACTAGGCTTGGGTTATGTGAAGAGATGATAGATGGGTATTTCTGGGCACCTTTGGGACCACCTAGGCCTGCTGAGCCAGGGCAGGGGGATGCTCAGGCAGCCCCGGCTGCTGCTCCTGCTCAGGAGGAGGTACATGCACCAGCACCAGCTCCCCGCACTATTGGACAGAGAGTCGAGAGAGTGGAGCTGGAGGTTAGGTCATTGAGGGAGGCTCTGGAGGCGCAGAGAGTTGAGCTCGCTGGAGTAAGGAGAGATACGAGTTGGTTGGTCGACGGTGTCAGTAGGTTGATGGCTGTTAATGGGGTTAGCCACAACCTCCCGGACGGTGCTTATGTGAGAGGGATTATCAGATACGAGCGCAGGGTCCGCCCCAGAACCGACGGAGCTAGCACTTCAGGAGCCCAATCAGATGACGTGACTCCTGACCAGCCCATGGATTGACCACTCTTTGCATTTTCATTATGGACACGTTTCCCCGTACATTACTTATATTACATTTTGGATTGTACTAATCGGTATTCTTATGTTTATGTTTAAATGTTTCAGTTTATATTTCTTGTTGTGTTTGATGAAGACTGGCATTAAGTTCAGCATGAGAGTACGAGAGGACATGAGAGATTAAACCGTGGAACGTGCCATTTTACAACAGACTGTTAACAGTCTGTTTGGTAATCACATGCGCCGCATCTGGTAACCAGATGCGACGCATCCTATCCCTTATTTCATTTTATTTTATATTTATCAGTTTATTTTAATGCGGCGCATCCCTGGTTAAGGATGCGGCGCATCTTTATTCTGATCCGTATTAATTCCAGGCTCGATACGGCGTATCTTCTTCCATAAGATACGGCGCATCGACTGACCTGATGATTTCCAGTTTTTATTTTTCAATTTTTTATTTTTATCTAACTACTAATGTATTATGCAAGTTGTACCTTTCTTATCTTAGGTGTGTTTTAAAGTATTGGTGGTATAATAGTTTCCTGGATTTCCTGTGGATACATCAAGTGTGAAGCTTAAAAGTTCTAATCCACAAGAAGTTGATTTTTGCTCTAATCAAATGGAGGATCATACCGAGCAAATCTCAGGGGAGTTTTTCTGTTCTAATTCTTTTTATTTTCCTGATTTTAACCTTTTATACAAACAACGAGGACGTTGTTTAACTTAAGTGGGGGGATAGGAGAATTAGAACACTTAACATTTACTTGTCCTTAACTTTTTCAAAAATTATGCTTAAAATGTGCTTAATATATCAAAACTTAAAAATTTTTAGCATGTTTTTGTTTAAGATCTAAGTTGCATAGCTGCACACATAACGTTATTTTCAAAAATTGTGATTTTTCAAAATTCACAAATCTATGAGTGTGCCGGTGACTTGTAAACTTTAGAACTTGGCTTGTATACTATTCGAGACCACCATAATGAGTATTATTTTTATAATTGGAATGACTTGTCTAAATTGGTAAAATTCTAGGATTACACCCAAATAGCCTATTATATGTTATGTGTTATTAACTAACTACACTGGTTAGTTAACCCCCGTATAAACCCTTTGTTACTCTCACTTTTAGAGTAAGATACCCCTAGAAAAACACTCAGAGCCATTCCTTTCGTTTCTTACACCTATGTTAAAAATGTTTCGTTACACCTTACACCTTAGCCTACCCTGTAGATTAGAATCCGTGGTTGGTTAATTGCTATAGGCAAAGTGTGTTTCCTTACATTACCTGTGTTCGTGTGCGTAATTCATTATCTTTGGTTAGGTCGGGAAATTGCACAATGCAATTGGAGTGAAAGTAAATATTGTATATCTTTTAGTTTGTTTTTCGTGTGTTTACTACTTTCACTATTAGCGTTATTTCTGAAAGTATGAAAATTATGGAAAAATTATCCGGAAAGAAAGTTATAGTGATGTGGTGAAATTTTACACATCTATGTTTATGTTTCAAGTTAAAAAAAAAAAAAAAAAAAAAAAAAAAAAAAAAAAAAAAAAAAAAAAAAAAAAAAAAATCGAAAAAATGAGAAAAGAAAAAGAAAAAGGGAGTGTTGGATGTTTGTTAAACCAACAATGTAAAGTTATGTAAGTGGTTCATATGGCCACTATTTGTTGTACTATATTTATGGATTGAATGGGAATTGGCCGTTATGGAACGCCAATTAAGGTTTATTCTTTGATTAAGATCTTGTTGAGTATAATTCGTGTCTACCTAAAAGCGTGTGTTTCAAGTGTTAAAGCGTGAGTTATTCTATGATATGAGTCTTATTCATGGGATGGTTGGGATAGTGATTAACCACACTTTGGATTTTAATTTATTTGTTTTGTTTTGTTTATTTTTATTTTTACACCAATTTATATCCCAAATGTTATCCATACCCTATTCTTTATCCAACCAAACCTTTGATTTATTGAGATTAGGGATTTGAGCAATCTTAAGTATCGTAGTCGTGGATTCGGCTATGTATTTATGATTTTGTCGCCCTTTTTGATATATTATTATTGGTGAAGTTTGGACCTATCTTTAGCCTATTCGAGTTAAGGATTTGAGCAATTGCAAGTATCGTGTTCGTGGATTCGATCATGTATTTGTGATTTTGTCGCCTTTTCTGGAATTTGAGATCGATAGTGATTAAGAATAATTAACCCTTAAGCCTAAAAACCCTTTTTACCGCTTTAGACTTGTTATTCCTTAGCTTTAGTGGTGGAGATGTGTATACTTGCCAAGCTTATGATAGGATATTCGTCGCGACTGGACAGTTAAACGATTAGATTTGCTTTTATCGAGATATTTTATTTTACTTCTAATTCGTTAAGTGTTTAGTTGTGTGATTATGAATAAACGAATACATGCTTAAATATAAAAATAAATCCTAACATCTTTTAGGATACATTTTCATAAGATTTAATTCTAAGGTTTACTTGGGGACAAGTAAAGTTCAAGTGGGGGGATATTTGATGAACTCAAATAAGTACATTTTATTACTATCATTTATCCTACTAATTTGACTTGTTTTACTATATTATGTATGAGGATTGATACTTAATCGTTTACTTTTGTAATTCTCAGTTGAAAACAAGCATTTGGTGAAACTTGGCGATTTTGGACTAATAATGGAGCAAAACATGCATAATGAGAAGAGTCTGCTGAAATGAAGAAGATCAAGACTAATCTGCTCCAGATGCGCCGCATCTCACTCATGACATGCGCCGCATCTCTATCAAGATATCACCAGATACGATCCAAGATACAAGAGGACATGCGCCGCATCTATAAAGGCAGTTACGCCGCATCTTCTGGCGGTGTACGAATATTCCTGAATATTATAATCTTGGACCCCACGCGAAGTTAAGTCAATGCGCCGCATCTACTTAATAGATGCGCCGCATCTTCCCTCAGACAGAAACTATAAATACCCCGTAGACCAGACGAATTAGAGGGATCCGAACCTTAAACCTAAAGACCGAACAGAAGAGAAGGACGAATTCAGTCAAGGAGGCAGCACAAGACACACCCAAATCAAAGATACAAGAGCTGTAAAAAGGTGCTGCATGTGTTTAATTCATTAAGTAGTTTTGTTTTATTGTTTTAGAAAAACTTTAATTCATCAGGATTGGTGGCTTGTGTAATGTGACAACGGAAAGATTGCACTCCCTTTAATATTGCTTTCCCATCGATTAAAGTTTATATGTTGATGTCTTTGGTTACTACTTATTAGTGCATTGATCACCTCTGTGTTTATCAGTGGCTTGTGTAATGTGGCAACGGAAAGGTTGCACTCCCACGGTTGTTTCTAAATTGATCACTTAGGAATAACTTTTAGACATAAGTCGTCATTAAGGGTTTACTCGCCGATAAGCTTAGGACCAACGAGAAAGGGTTAATTACATACACTTCATATAAAGCTATCAATAAAACAAGTGACAATCTACTTAATTATAAGGACAGCCCTCTTATTGTCTCAAGTATCTATCTGTGTACGTGTGTGCTACTTGCTGAATTCGTGCCTGCTAGTTTATTTATTATTTTATTACATACAACAAATTGTGCCAGTCTCTCAGGCTGAAACCCCCTTTGCGTTAGGATATTAAAATACTGATTAGATTAACGAGATTATACGTTCCACTCTTAGTGATCGACACTCTGCTTACCACTATATTCATACTGACCGGGTACACTGCTCGTTAAGTGTGTGTGTTATTGATAAGTCGGCTAAATATAAATTTAAAGCTTGAATTCTAAACGTGTTAAAACTATACTACAACATACGCACGCATCACACCTGTATATCATCATCTATGCCGATGTCGTCCTTCCCTTTATGAATCATCCCCCATCTGCAAATGTTGTTATAATGAAACAAGGACATCACATTTTTGGGTAAACATGTGTCAATGTAAACATTATAAAAATGCTTGTGACCAATCATGCAAGGTATTTTGAGATTATTTGGATCATGTCGCTTAATTCGGCCAGGCCTTCTACCGTGTAACCCCCATGCGTTGCCACTTGCTGATGGTTGATACTCATACACTTCTTCACAGCCATCCCGAAAAATCACTTTCCTGACACCATCGGTAAATAATGCACTCCTATCATCCTCATCGAGTATCACTCTCGTTGCTTTTATGAATGGTTTGCCTAGAACAAGGCCAGTTAAGGATGGGCTGATGATAGAGTTCATGTTATTAATTACAGTTAATTCGATATGAAAGAGGAACTTTTCTATCACAATTGGTACCCTCCTTATTACCCCGATGATATTAGACCCTTCATATTTGACTTGTTCAGTGAAGGCTTCGTTATATAGAGAGAGGGATATTGCGCTCATAGAAGAGTTGGGGTTTATGTAGGCATCTTTTATAAACTTTTTCCTAGTGGTGCAAGATACCTTAAAGACCCTAGGAGCGCCATCCTCTATTCTCTCTCCGAATCCCATAGGCGACCTTGCTGTGCCCCTCTCAAGTTCCTCAACCAGGGGGCGGTCTAGCAGTCCTGGGAGCCCATGAGGCATTTCGGATTTCTCTTCCGAGCCCTCCTCATCACTCACCTCTATTGTACTCGAGTTCTTTGGTGAGTCTAGATAGTCGTCGGGCGCGTCGGGCTTCTTTTCGGGAACTTCACCCTCCATTTCATTGTCCACATTCTTGGCTGTTTGTTGGTCCAAATTTGGTTTAGGAACAGGTATTGTTGTAATGGTGTTCACGAAGTGGAGAGGTTTCGAAGGGGTATGAGTATCTCCTGTTTTTTTTTTTCGTTTTGTGATATGTATTTGAAGAGTTTACTAGGGTGCTTGATTTTTACAGGAGGGGGTGTTTGGTGGGTCACTGTAACAGATTTGATCTCATTAACTCGTGCCAACTCACAAGTTGACCTGCCAGCAAGGCGATCATTGATAACCTTTAACAGGTCATCAACCTTGTTGTTCATATCAACTTGCTGTTGTCTGAATTGATTCTCAAGTTTGGAGAGCTGTGTTTCTTGAGAGAGAATGAATTTTTGCAGTGATTCCTCGCGATTTTGTTGTTTATGCGTGTGTCGCTGAGGATAATGTTCAGACCAGGTAAGCGGGGTAGAGTCATTGAATGATACGCTACGAGTTTGGTTCCAACTAAAATTTGGCTTATTCTTCCATGCCTCATACCCATCTTTGGAATTTTTGGGCCCATAATTAGTGGCGAGCCACTTATCTCTCGCCTTATCGATTCGCGAGGATGCGAATTCTTTGAAAGCCTGTTTGGGAAGTTCCATGCAATCATGAGTGTCGTGGGGACCACTACATAATTTACACGAAGAAGTGATTTTGTTCACTTGGCTTGAAGGTTTAGGAGCCTCGTAAGATTTCATAAGAAACTTGACTTGGTCTTCAAGTTCTATGATCCTACGGTCGGAAGTGCTTGAATTGTTCGAAGGCAAAGATATTGCCTTGACCGTTTTATTCAAATCACGGGGATCACTCCAACTTTCGTTGTCATAAAGAGCAAGATCCTCTAGGAGAGCCCATGATTGTTCCGCACTAAGATCACGTAGCTTGCCACCGGCCGATTGGTCAATGGTTTGCCTTGTGGAGAGATTGATATGGTCATAGAAGATTTGGACTTGGAGCCAAAGTTCTATGCCATGATGAGGGACTTTTTGGAGTAAGTCCTTGAATCGAGTCCATGCCTCGTAGAGAGTTTCGCCTTGACGTTGTTGGAACATCAAGATATCATTCCTTAGCTTGGTAGTTCTTCCCGGTGGGAAAAACTGAGCAAGGAAACGAGTGGTGAGATCATCCTAAGAGGTGATGGATCCTGCGGGTTGACGTTCTAGCCACTGACTAGCTTGGTCCCGCAGAGAGAATTGAAAGAGACGCAATCGGGTCGTCTCTCGAGTGGCAACATCAAGGTCTATAGAATCAACGATTTTAAGAAAGTCCTTGAGGTGTTGATTAGGATCTTCAGAACGAAGTCCATGGAATGCGCATCCGCTTTGCACCAACCGGATGGTGTCGGATCGCAAGGGTGTGATATTGGCTCCTTGAGTGAGCTCAATGGTGTTTCGATAGCCATGGTGGCTAGGACGGGAATACTCTCCTAAAGTACGGGCTCTAGGAGGTGGTGGTGGTTGTTGTGGTGGTGGGTTGTGGGGGTTAAGGATATTACCATCTTCCATGATGTTGGATGGTAATGGTTACGAACAAAGACACGAAGAAAATAGATAGACTAAAGAAAACCTAGAAAAAGAAAATAAAAATCTCACTAGAAAGGAATCTAGTGAGTAGACCTAATAGAAATAAAAATTCAACCTAAACAATAACTATTCCCCGGCAGCGGCGCCAAAAACTTGATCGTGGGTTTTGCAACCTTACAACAGGTTTTACCTCTCGAGGGATCTCAAGAGGCTTACAACCCCACCAGGCAGTGTACCTGACCGATGTAGTATAGTGTAGTGGTAAGTACGGGGGATTGATCGTTCTCCACAGGGAATAGTGTTCGTTAGGTATGAAAGACTACTCTAATAGGTCTAAGGGTTGAGGAAGATTCTTTTTTATGTTTTTATATTTTTATGAAAGCAAGTAAAATCTCGGTTTTGAAGGAGTGGGCGGAATTAGTTGCTAGTCAACTAACCCAAAATTACTACGGATGCAAATAAAATAAAATAACTGAAAATAAAAATGTGGTGAGAAACTTATGTGTAGAGAAATGTGTTTACTTAGATTTCCTTACTCCCTAACTATCTTTTACCGGTTAATTAGTGTGTATTAGTCGCGTGGATGACGGGTGTATTCCTTAATACCATTCGTGGGGTGGCGTACTTACTTCCCCAACTCTACAAGCTCCTACTTCACTCCTATGTCGAGCCGGCTAGGAAGCTCCTAACATGGGATCACTAGAATTCGCTTGTGCATTAAATACAACCATAAAAACCTTTAGTACGCATTTGGTTCATGTTTCTTAAGACGTTCAAGCAAGTTACCGAATAGGAAGTTAGCCAGTTTTCTTAAGCCTAACATAGATAAACAATCATCCAATACAACTAATAACACACTAATAACCAATAATCAATAGCTAGGTTTCATTAGATCTAAGCAAACACAAGATAAATTTAGCCTAACATGTTAATCAAAAGACAAGAATAAGATAAAATCAAACAACACATAGACATATTGAATGATTGATTGATAACTTATCTTCAATGTAACATGGAAGATCTCAAGGCAAAAAGCCTTGAAAAAGATGCTAAAATCGTCCTAGGGTTTCCTCCCAAAATTCCACACACTAAGCTCTCCCTAATGACAAAAAATTAGAAAACTATATATAGACTTTTGCATCTGACGGCGTCACCTTATGGATTGTGACGCCGTCACCTCGCCGCTTTTAGGGTTCCCGGATGACCTTCTTGACGCCGTCCCTCTTTAGCTCTTCAAAAATCCATTCTGGCTTATCAAGGCTTGACGCCGTCGAACCTTGAACGTGACGCCGTCCCCTTATGATTTAAGCCGTGACGCCCTTGATCAAGTTAAAGCGTGACGCCGTCAGAATTCACATGCTATTTTCACTGGCTTATCATGAGTAAATTTCACGTCCATCTTTTCTTGCCAAGGCATGACGCCGTCCAGAGTAAATTATGACGCCGTCAAAGGTAACTTTTAGCCGATTTTTGAGACTTTGTCGTTTTCTTCACTTTTATGCTCCAAAAACGTCCAAAATGCCTCCTTTTCCAGATTTCTCCTCAAAAGTATCTAAAATGACAAAAGGAACGATTTAGGGCGATATTTGATCAAATAAATACGATTTAGGGCTTAAATGACCCCTTAAAAGCGGTACACTTTTCGCCTCATCATTTGGCTTCAACACAAGTTTCACATTTATATTTTGAGTCAATATGGAAATTAGGTATGCAATTAAATTTAATCAAACGACGCATCGAATTAAAATTTACATGTCCAAGACGGCCATGCCACACATTAGAAGACTCAATCAAGTAAGCAGAAGAATTCATTTTATTGATATCATTCTTAACAACCATTACATTGAGCTTAAACATACCATTCAGGGCATATCCCCTACCAACATACATTTGATTCTTAGAAAGAACAAACTTATCAGACTCAAAAACAAGACGAAAACCAAACTTGTTCAACAGCCAATCAGACACAAGATTATTGCGAATCTCTGGAACATACAAGACATTAGTCAACTTAAGCTCTTTCTCGGATGTCATCTTCAAGATTACATCTCCTTCACCCTTGATATCAGCAGTTGCAGAGTTGCCCATGTACAACTTGTCTCCATTGTTAACCGCTCTGAAAGAGTGAAACATACTCTTATCAGTACACACATGACGGGTAGCCCCAGTATCAACCCACCATTCCCTGTTGTTTGAACCTACCAGGTTAACTTCAGAGATCATAGCAATGACGTCAGACACCATAGCAATCATGTCCATATTATCATTCACCATATTCGCCTGGCGTGGAGTCACCCGCTTCGGCATCTTACAATTAGCAGCACGATGACCCGGCTGGTCACAGTTGAAACACACCCCTTGGAACTTCTGTTTCACAATTGCAGCTTTAGGAGCAAGGTACTCAGACTTCCCTTTTCCCTTCTTGTCATTCTTTCCTTTTCCTTTGCCTTTACCCTTGACATTGGACTTTGAAGATGACGAAGCATGCTCAACCATATTTGCCTTGGCAGAATCAGGCGTATAAGCGTTTTTCTGAGCCAGCTTGTTATCCTCTTCAATACGAAGACGAACAACCAAGTCTTCAACACTCATCTCCTTTCGCTTATGCTTCAGGTAGTTCTTAAATTCTATCCAGCTTGGAGGCAACTTTTCAATGATAGCAGCAACTTGAAAAGTTTCACTCAAAGTCATTCCCTCAGCATGAATGACGTTTAGCAAAACCTGCAGATCTTGAACATGACTCATCACGTTCTTTGAATTATCCATCTTGTAATCCAAAAAATGAGCTACCACGAACTTCTTTGTACCAGCATCCTCAGTTTTGTATTTGCGTTCCAATGACTCCCATAATTCTTTGGCAGTCTTGGTCTTGCAGTACACGTTGTACAAAGAGTCCACCAAACCATTCAAAACATAGTTGTGACACAAAAAGTCTGAATGTTTCCATGCTTCCAAGGCTTGAACGGCCTGTTGATTAGCGGATTGACCTTCTGCAGGAGGTTCCACGTGAGGTGGATTCTCTTTTAAGAACCGCGCAAGGTTCAAAGTAGTGAGATAGAAGAACATCTTCTGTTGCCACCTCTTAAAATTCTGCCCATTGAATTTCTTTGGTTTCTCAGCATGATTAGCAACCGTGTTGGTAACTGGCGCACCAGGTACATTAACAGTAGTAGTCACAGGAGTGGTAGTTGTGTCTGTCATCCTGAAAAACAAACACAAACTGTTGTAAATTGGTATCTACTCGTACCAGATCTGATTCAACGAAACTTTATCTTGGTTTCGATGGATCAAGTAATCAGTTTAAAAGAAACTCAATCTTGGTTTCGATATAAACTGATAAGAACAACTAAATAGAAAACGTTAATATCAGTTTAATTAAAACTGATTTCCAAAGAAACTCAACAAGGTTTCGACAGAAAACAGTTTATAAAAATCTGTTAATAATTAATCCGATTTTAACAAAGTGTTTTAAATTCGGTTAAACCGAATCTGTTTTAAGACTGTAGGAAACGGTGTATACTTTTATTAATAAATCAGATTACAAACAGTAAATAACAGAAAAATTAAACAGCAGACAGAATGGAGTAGAAGCAGAAGACAGACACTATGAAAAGTAAATAAATAAACAGTAAACGGTAGAATCACGAGGCTCGTGTAAACACGATTCCCTTAAAATAGATTCGCCGTCTGTTTCCCAGGGTACAACGTAAAAAGCTGTTGTACAGCCGGACCTAACAACTTGCCTGAAAATTCACTGAAACGAAGATTGTTTCTGATCGAAGACGACTGCTGGAATTCGGTTGCTAGAGATGCGTGTTTCTGTACTTCGAAAACTGAATGAGAAGGATGTGAATATATAGCCTCAACTTGTCTTGGACACCAAGACAATATATTTGCTAAAAAATAACCCGATTTGCAAATAAGTTATATAATAAACGTGATATGCAAATCGTTTATTAAACACAATATATTCTGCATAGCTTAGTCAATAAGCTAAATCTATTCCTAAAATAGATTTACAGAATTTTCTGGAAAAAGAAACTCAAATCTGCTGCAAAAAGATACACAGGTATGCGAGGTTTCATGATAACGCTCAAATCTAACATGTTTTTATAGCGTTATTCTTATGATTATGCATGTTATTTGGTTGTATTTGTGAACATTTTACGCTTAAAAGGTGCAAAAGATGTGTTTAGATTCAGGTACAACTATGTCGAAGGAAATAGAGAAAAAGATGAAGAAAAGTCGACAAAATCAAGTAAATATGCACGAAGTGAAGTTTTCCGTTCAAGATAAAGATTCATGCTATGATTATGTCCAAGTTAGAGAGAAATATGTGAAAATGAAGTCAAGATTAAGTGCCAAAAAGTGTGTTAAAAGTGGGAATTATATGCTAGCTTGAAGCCAAATTATGTGAAGAAAGTTTGGTCCAAACCCAAGGTTTAAGTTTCCAAACCCAAGGTTTAAGAAGAGGAGCTCATGCCTGAGGTTTAGGATCCATGCCTGAGGTTTAGCCGTCACCCATGCCCAAGGTTTACATTTCAAACCTGAGGTTTATAGAAAAACTGAAATGAAGAGTTGCATTAACTCTCAATTTTAAGCACCATAAAGATTAGAGGCCGGCCATTTACTCCTATTAACTAATTTTCCTACATCTTAATGACCCTTTGTGGCCAAGAAACATGCTTGGTGGCCAAGGAGTAATCAACTATAAATAAAAGTGCTTGGTTATGCATCAAATGATCTCTTTTTACCCATTATCAACCTTATAATCTATCATACCTTTTACAACCACTTGGAGGATTCTATCCTACCACTCCCCCACCATTTCTAGAGGTGTTGGGGAGTTGGTTTGGTCTTCATTAGCATGACATATAACTTGATCATTCCTACACCATAAGGTTTGATCATAGTTCACACCAATTAAACCATATACATCTCCAACAATCCTTATTACCAAACACCCCTAAGTCACATACTCACAACATGGGTCGATTTCCAGGAATGTTTGGGGATGGATGCTTTGTATTTTGGTAGTTTCTTTTGGTTGTAATCACATGGTTGGAATTGTAGCACTCGATGCCTTGACTCTAAGGTTTGGTATTGTTTCTATTTAAATTCAATCATATTATGTCTTTGCTTATGTTGATTATGAGAATTCCTTTGTGTGTTGTGTTACTTGTTTGATTACTATTATCTCTTTATGATTGTTTGAGGAATTATGTATGCCTTTGTGTGAATGATTGACTAGATGGTTAGAGAAAATGATTGTTCTCATAAGTTTGTTTAAATATAATTCGTATTCTAAAACTTGTTGATTAAACATTGTTAGATTTAAAGGTTAAAAAGATTTCATAATATTGTTTGATTCCAAGAAGTTGATGGCCACAATGGATTGGTATTTGATAATTGCAACTATGAGTATTCAAGTTTTTAAATGAATTCAGAAATATTTAATCATGAGATTGGGTCGAAAAAACTCATTAGAACTAATGTTACTAATCACCTTTTTCATACATTTAATCATACAACGAGCTAGCGTAATGGGATGATGGATAGGCCGAAAGGACTCACCCGTGAAACTAGTAGAAACATGGATTTTTTTGATATTACCCATTGACTAGAAATCCTTGTGATATTGATATGTGCCTTCTATGTTTCACCCAAACATGTTCAACATTCCACCACGATTGTTTACTATTCCTAAACAAGTGTTTGTGTTCTTATATCATGCTTTTATAATTGCTTTTCTTGTTGGTTTGATCCGTGATAATCATAACCATCAACTTGTTACTTGCTTAAACAATCAAACAACATTTGAGTACAACCAAGTCTCTTGGGACGACCTTGACTTACTAATCCTTTTACTACAACGGACGAGTATACTTGCTCATATGTGTTCCTAGCTAACCGGTAAGTCTTGTTTTATAAATTTAAAACCCGTTGCGAAAGCACATCAAGTTTTTATAGCTCGGTGAACGCATCAAGTTTTTGGCGCCGTTGCCGGGGACTTGTTTTGCACTTGTTTGTTCGTTTGATTGTTATATTGTTTCCTTGCTTGATCATAATTCCGGCACCGTCACCATCAAGTTTTTGGCGCCGCTGCCGGGGATTTGGCCTTGCATTCTCTTGTTTGTTTGTTTGTTGATTGTTTGCTTGAAATGTTCGATTATTTGTTTGCTTGCTTGCTATATTGTCTTCTTGATTGATATGATGTTTGATTGATTGCTTGTTGGTTGCTCGTTTGCTAATTTGCTCTTGCTTGTTTGCTACTTTGTTTGAATGCTCTTGTTTGCTTGCTTATTTGCTCAATGATAATTGCTTAATTGTTCCCTTGCGTTTAGTTTCAAAAATCTCTTAATTCTCATCTTTGCTTAATGATCTTGGCATCAAAATAAAGTTTTTGGTGTTTGGATTTTTCTTTCATGTCTTCTAAAAATGCTCACTCAAATATTTGCTTCTAAAAATTGTCCTCGAAATTGCTTGCGAAAAAACCCACCCAATGTGTCCGTCTTAATTTTCATTTGCTCTTAAGTGTTTAAATTTATTTTTAAGTTTAATAAAAGTTTTTTAGTTTGTTTATCAATAAAATGTTAAAGAAAAAAAAAATGTCAAAGTAATAAGAAATTTGTAGCAGCGAAAAAGAGAAAAAGAAAGAAAGATTTTTTAAAAAAAACCATATGGCAATTGGCCTAGCGCTACTGCTGTAGCAGTCAAAGGAAGAAAGAAAAAAACAAAGTGTTTGTCTTGTTCGGTTACTGTAGCAAAGAAGAAAAAAAAATATTTTGCTGCATACCGGCGGCATAAAAGCAAACCGCCCGGCATAAACATTCTGTTAACTTTATTTATTTTTTTCTTCAATCCCAAACCGCTGGCATAAACTCAAACCGGGCGGCCTGAACCTTCTGTGAAACTTTGCAAAACCCGACCGCCGGCATAAACTCAAACCGGGCGGCCTGGAGCTTCTGTTTCTTTTTCTTCTTTGTATGCCGAACCAAACCGCCGGCATAGGAAACCAAACCGCCGGTTTTGCTTAAAAAATAAATAAATAAATAAATAAATTAAAAATAATAATAAAAAGTAAAAAAATTTTAAAAATAATTATTTTTGTTTATTTATTTTATTGCTTAAGTTTTATTTTATCTAGTTTTCTTTAATAAGCTTTAACTTATGTTTTGCATTTTAAAGTTTTTTTTTAAATTTGGTACGTCGTAAATAAATAAGTACTTCTTGTTTTTAAATAATAAAAAAATGTCTTCGAACTTTGTGGGTATGTTCACTGGAAACCCTCACGAGACTTAACTCGTCCACTCGGGCCACCGAGGGGTTTAAAAGGCTTGTTGCATGCGCTAAATGCAACCGTGATGCCTACGAAAGTAGGTTTTAGAATTTTACGTGTTTTCTTGTAGTTTAGTTTATTTTTGCAGGTTTAATAAGCTCTTGGAGATTGGATGATTGTGGCATTATTCTCTTGATTGGAAATGTTTGGTTGGAAGAGAAATCGCGATCGAATTCCATATGATAAGATGTTAATATCACGATTTCTTAAGCCCGTGAAGTTTCGTTTCTCTCGGTCTTTTCTTATCTTATTTTTCCCTACTTTTTCATGCTTTGAAGTTTATTTTTAATATGGAATATATTGCGTAACTTAAGTGTGGGGGGGAAACTAAAATAGTGAAAAACGAAACTAGTCTAAATTTTCATATCTTTGGGCCAATTTTTGAAATCTTGTTTGCCCTTAGCTTCTTCTAGTGTTTTCTCGCATATAGGTTAATATATTAGAATAATTAGATGATTCCACTGGTGAAATTGGTAAAATTTTGAAAAATTCGAGATGTGTCCCGATTGACATTGCAATCCATTTTAGGAACGATAACATTTGCTAGCGCAATTATAGCCCCTTACTACTAAATATGTGAGGAATTGAGCCTATTCTTATATAGCATATATCTTTTATGCTTGATCTTTTTGCTATGAGTGTGCCGGTGATCTTATTTATTCTAGAACTTGTACATGCAAATCATTACCAGACCGTAGTGAGATCACATTCGTGTGATATAAGTGTATTCGTGTGATAAAGAGGCACCCTTAGGAATTAAACCAAATGGCCTTCCATTTACATCTAATAATATATTAGCTAGCCACATCGGTTAGTTAACCACCCATATGGACCCATTTGTTAGCACTCATTTTTAGTGCTAGATACCCTTAGTACACCATCCGAGCCATTCTTTTCTTTTGTTACATCCACTAAAAAAATACAAAAAATATTTTACACTTTAAACCTTAGCTCTACCCTTGTTAAAGTCTAAACGGTTGGTTGCTAGTTGCTTGGAATGTTGGATTGTTTTTGATGATTATTAGTTAGCCACACTTTGTCATTTGTGTGTGCCATTCCGACAAAGATGAAGGTGCGCAACTTCTTATTTGTATTTTTGTGGTGTGCTTATGCGAAGTGTGGGGGGAGATGTGATGTATGAAGGAGAAAGGTGTTGAAAAAAAAATGTGAAAAAAAAATGAATAAGTCATCGAAAAAAAATAGAAAGAAAAAATATATATATGTGATGACAATTATAGCCAATGTGCTATATTATTATTATGAAGAAGAAGGAAGATGAAGTATGTTTGAGATATCGATTAGCCAATGTGCTAAGACGTGATATATATATATATATATATATATATTTGGTGATCGATATGTGAAGAGAAGAATATTGTAACTATAATCATTTACGGGTTTGTGGTTTGTTTGGTGACTAGCAACTTGGGAATTAGACTTGACTCAATTTTTATTTTAAAACCAAATTCATAAAATATCCCATGTCTTATCCCTACCCTTTTGGCTTTGTGAAATTATCAAGTGTATTGACATATAGTGACCATCCGATTTCTTGAGGAATTAGATAGCGTTGTTAGCGATCTAAGGTTATCCTTAGTGACCATCCGTTATTTGGTGATGCAAGAATTCATTGTTAGCGAGCTATTATGTTTTGCATGAGATAGTTGCACATAAGTCTTATATAACCCTTTAAGCCTTAAACCCGAATAAAAGTCTTCTTTATATGTTTACACTTGGTGCTTACGCCACGTCGGTGGAGTTTTGTTTCTTGTACAAGCCTATGATAATAGATGGATCATGACTGAGCAATATGAGTGTGATTTTCTTATATATACTCCACCACCAAAAATATATGAGTGTTGAGTGAATTATACTTTCATTCCTTTTCGTGAGGTGCTTAGCCATGTTATCAAGCGAGAGAATCCATAGGGTATTGTCAAACATCTCGGTTTTTCACCATTAAAGCTTAAAACGATGAATTGTATCTAGTACTTGTACTTGGTAAATTCGCATCATATTATAATCATTTTTCATACACCATGTGGGATCTATTTTTCTTAATAGCCATATATGCTTGAGGGCAAGCAAACCCTTAAGTGTGGGGGGGTGTGCGCTCATATTTTCGCTTATTTATAAAAAAACCAAAAAGATTTTTCGATATTTTCTAATTTTTCATAAATTTTAAAATTTTTCTTTTCATTTTGCCATTTAGATATGCATTTTAATTTTCTTTTCTTAGATTTGCTTGAGGGCAAGCAAAGTTCAAGTGTGGGAGATTTGATAACCCTCAAATCTAACATGTTTTTATAGCGTTATTCTTATGATTATGCATGTTATTTGGTTGTATTTGTGAATATTTTACGCTTAAAAGGTGCAAAAGATGTGTTTAGATTCAGGTACAACTATGTCGAAAGAAATAGAGAAAAAGATGAAGAAAAGTCGACAAAATCAAGTAAATATGCACGAAGTGAAGTTTTCCGTTCAAGATAAAGATTCATGCTATGATTATGTCCAAGTTCAAGAGAAAGATGTGAAAATGAAGTCAAGATTAAGTGCCAAGAAGTGTGTTAAAAGTGGGAATTATATGCTAGCTTGAAGCCAAATTATGTGAAGAAAGTTTGGTCCAAACCCAAGGTTTAAGTTTCCAAACCCAAGGTTTAAGAAGAGGAGCTCATGCCTGAGGTTTAGGATCCATGCATGAGGTTTAGCCGTCGCCCATGCCCAAGGTTTACATTTCAAACCTGAGGTTTATAGAAAAACTGAAATGAAGAGTTGCATTAACTCTCAATTTTAAGCACCATAAAGATTAGAGGCCGGCCATTTACTCCTATTAACTAATTTTCCTGCATCTTAATGACCCTTTGTGGCCAAGAAACATGCTTGGTGGCCAAGGAGTAATCAACTATAAATAAAAGTGCTTGGTTATGCATCAAATGATCTCTTTTTACCCATTATCAACCTTATAATCTATCATACCTTTTACAACCACATGGAGGATTCTCTCCTACCACTCCCCACCATTTCTAGAGGTGTTGGGGAGTTGGTTTGGTCTTCATTAGCATGACATATAACTTGATCATTCCTACACCATAAGGTTTGATCATAGTTCACACCAATTAAACCATATACATCTCCAACAATCCTTATTACCAAACACCCCTAAGTCACATACTCACAACATGGGTCGATTTCCAGGAAGGTTTGGGGATGGATGCTTTGTATTTTGGTAGTTTCTTTTGGTTGTAATCACATGGTTGGAATTGTAGCACTCGATGCCTTGACTCTAAGGTTTGGTATTGTTTCTATTTAAATTCAATCATATTATGTCTTTGCTTATGTTGATTATGAGAATTCCTTTGTGTGTTGTGTTACTTGTTTGATTACTATTATCTCTTTATGATTGTTTGAGGAATTATGTATACCTTCGTGTTAATGATTGACTAGATGGTTAGAGAAAATGATTGTTCTCATAAGTTTGTTTAAATATAATTCGTATTCTAAAACTTGTTGATTAAACATTGTTAGATTTAAAGGTTGAAAAGATTTCTAATATTGTTTGATTCCAAGAAGTTGATGGCCACAATGGATTGGTATTTGATAATTGACAACTATGAGTATTCAAGTTTTTAAATGAATTCGGAAATATTTAATCATGAGATTGGGTCGAAAGAACTCATTAGAACTAATGTTACTAATTACCTTTTTCATACATTTAATCATACAACGAGCTAGCGTAATGGGATGATGGATAGGCCGAAAGGACTCACCCGTGAAACTAGTAGAAACATGGATTTTTTTGATATTACCCATTGACTAGAAATCCTTGTGATATTGATATGTGCCTTCTATGTTTCACCCAAACATGTTCAACATTCCACCACGATTGTTTACTATTCCTAAACAAGTGTTTGTGTTCTTATATCATGCTTTTATAATTGTTTTTCTTGTTGGTTTGATCCGTGACAATCATAACCATCAACTTTTTACTTGCTTAAACAATCAAACAATATTTGAGTACAACCAAGTCTCTTGGGACGACCTTGACTTACTAATCCTTTTACTACAACGGACGAGTATACTTGCTCGTATGTGTTCCTAGCTAACCGGTAAGTCTTGTTTTATAAATTTAAAACCCGTTGCGAAAGCACATCAAGTTTTTATAGCTCGGTGAACGCATCAAGTTTTTGGCGCCGTTGCCGGGGACTTGTTTTGCACTTGTTTGTTCGTTTGATTGTTATATTGTTTCCTTGCTTGATCATAATTCCGGCACCGTCACCATCAAGTTTTTGGCGCCGCTGCCGGGGATTTGGCCTTGCATTCTCTTGTTTGTTTGTTTGTTGATTGTTTGCTTGAAATGTTCGATTATTTGTTTGCTTGCTTGCTATATTGTCTTCTTGATTGATATGATGTTTGATTGATTGCTTGTTGGTTGCTCGTTTGCTAATTTGCTCTTGCTTGTTTGCTACTTTGTTTGAATGCTCTTGTTTGCTTGCTTATTTGCTCAATGATAATTGCTTAATTGTTCCCTTGGGTTTAGTTTCAAAAATCTCTTAATTCTCATCTTTGCTTAATGATCTTGGCATCAAAATAAAGTTTTTGGTGTTTGGATTTTTCTTTCATGTCTTCTAAAAATGCTCACTCAAATATTTGCTTTTAAAAATTGTCATCGAAATTGCTTGCGAAAAAACCCACCCAATGTGTCCGTCTTAATTTTCATTTTCTCTTAAGTGTTTAAATTTATTTTTAAGTTTAATAAAAGTTTTTTAGTTTGTTTATCAATAAAATGTTAAAGAAAAAAAAATGTCAAAGTAATAAGAAATTCGTAGCAGCGAAAAAGAGAAAAAGAAAGAAAGATTTTTTTTTAAAAACCATATGGCAATTGGCCTAGCGCTACTGCTGTAGCAGTCAAAGGAAGAAAGAAAAAAACAAAGTTTTTGTCTTGTTCGGTTACTGTAGCAAAGAAGAAGAAAAAAATATTTTGCTGCATACCGGCGGCATAAAAGCAAACCGCCCGGCATAAACATTCTGTTAACTTTATTTTTTTTTTCTTCAATCCCAAACCGCCGGCATAAACTCAAACCGGGCGGCCTGAACCTTCTGTAAAACTTTGCAAAACCCGACCGCCGGCATAAACTCAAACCGGGCGGCCTGGAGCTTCTGTTTCTTTTTCTTCTTTGTATGTCGAACCAAACCGCCGGTTTTGCTTAAAAAAAATAAATAAATAAATAAATTAAAAAAAAATAATAAAAAGTAAAAAAATTTAAAAAATAATTATTTTTGTTTATTTATTTTATTGCTTAAGTTTTATTTTATCTAGTTTTCTTTAATAAGCTTTAACTTATGTTTTGCATTTTAAAATTTTGTACTGCTTCAACCATTTTGAAGGGATTAAGTGTATAACAGACACTTAATCAAAATTTCGGTTTTAAGAAACCTCTGGTTGTGTGAGAACCAATGTTTTCAGTTATAAATAACTGCCTATGTAAAGATAAACCTATTCAAAAGGCTTTCTTGACAGGGTTTTCAGCTCATAGCAATTGTTGCCTCTAACACAAGTGTTAGATTCACTTTTACTAGCTGTTCTTTCTATCAGATGTCCTTAGACTTGCTCATTATACTTAAAAGTATAAAATGGTAGAAAGTGAGTTGAGTCAGTTACTATCTGACCAACTGAACCATTAATTCAATGTGAAACATCATAATCAGGTTTCAAGAAATAAGTTTTAAGGAGGAGTAAATTCCCAAACTCTTTCTATCATGAACCTATTATGTCAGCAACTGTATTATCATTCTGCTGCTCACACATTTCACTTGAAACTTCCTTTGTGCTCAATGTTCATACCTGAAAATGTTAGTCTACAACAAAGAAACAAAATGCAAAGCATATGTCTTATAGCATCATTATTATATGACTAACAGATGAACATGAAACAAACAAAATTTGTATTTATTGGACAAATTTTGCAATTTACCAGTATCTTTACTAGTAATTCTGAATCCTATTCCTTCTTTGATGGTAACATATCCAATGATTAAAAGATGTGACATGTTGCCAGTTTATGTGCCTTTGAACATCCATTATCTAAGAATTTCATTGATCTTTAGCATCTGGTGGTGAATGTTCCTGCACTTCAAATAAGAAATTAGATTTCTTGGGGTACCTAAGCCATTACTGACTTGGGTTTGCCTCTTGCATCATTGTAATCTAATCTTTTAAGAATTGTTGATGCACCATTGAATTTAATAGATCTCCAAATCCAACATGCTGAGGTCTTAACAGCATTTGCCCTGTTTCCCTTAGCAGCAGTATTAACTACTTGCCTAGCAGTATTAACTGCTGGCTTTGCAGTTGTACCCTTAATTTTCCAAACTTGTTTTTGGACCACTGCTTTTATTTGAATGGGCCTTTGAATAGTTTTTGATGCATTTTTGTAAAATGATTTTGCATATTTAACTGTTGGTCTTGGGTTAACAGTCTGAAATGGTCTAGCAGAATTAACTTGTTTTAAGCCAGACTTAACTGAAACTATTTTAGGTTTTGTTCTATTAAAATTAGAACTAGAGTGAAAGTGAGTTTGAGGAGTTTGCCTTTTAAAATTCACCCTATTGTTTTCATACCCAGATACCCATTTGTTACAGAAAGCTGCAAGATGATCAAAACTACCACATGTGTAACAAGCTTTATTATAAAAGAAAAAGTCATCACCTAATTGGTTAGACTTGAGGCCATTCCAATTTCTTTGGTTACCTCTAGGCTTGCTAGTGGATCTATATTGTTTACAATATTTAACTGGTTGCCTAACATGTTTAATGTTTGTTCTAGGCTTAACAGTATCCTTTTTGATCACTTTAGGAACCCTTGTTCCTACTTTCTTAACTTTTTCAGGTTTAGACATAACCTGATCATCATCACTATCAGTTGTAGATTCCTCAACAACTATAGCATCTGGTTTCCTATTAGAGGACACCTTGTCCTCAGAAAGTGAAGTTTTAGATAAACTCTCACTTACTTTCTCTACCTTAGGACTCATTGTAGACTTAGAACCATATTCCATTATTGGTTCTTGAAACTCAGCAAATCCTGTGTGTGCTAGGTCAATACCTGGAGGTGAAGGAACACCTCTGTATGGTGGAGGAACAGAATTGTATCCTAAACCAGACTTAGCTTTATTGATTACTTGAGCTTCCCAAATTTTATTAATTCCCTCTGAGGCATAAGCTAAAGCATCTACTGTTATCTTAACATTTTCACTTTTATTTTTGTGATCTGCTAGGATTTATTCAGTTTAGTAATACACTCATCTTTGAATTCTATGTTTCTTTTTAGTGCATTCATGTCATCAGTAAACCTAGATTCATTTTCTTGAAAATGCAAGATTTGTTTTTCAAGAACAGCTAGACCTCTTTTATGATTACCTAAATTAGCTAATGCATCATATAACTGTTCTAGTTGATCATCAAATCTCTTTTTAAGATCTTCATAAGCTTTAAGAGCAGAGCATGATTCAGTACATTTAATTATGGAGTTTACCTCTGAATCAAAAAAGGCCATTAGTGCAGTCTCAGTGGCCACAAGAGCAGCATTCGTTGGTGCTTCCTCTTCATCAGCCAAGAAGCTCCAATCATAGTTAACACCATCTATGGCTAGCATAACCTTTGGTTCTTCCACTGTGACTTCCTTCTTCTTCTCTTGCCTATACCACGTGCTTCTATTATCCTGCTTCCTTGGGTTTCTACATTCTTTAGCAAAGTTTCCTAACCTGTGACAGTTGAAACACTCTACTTTCTTCTTATCAAACCCAGCAGTTTCATTACCATCAATGGTAATCTGCTTACCAGTTCTCTGCCAGAACTTCTTAGCCCTCATACTAAGTAAAGCAACCTGCCATTTGATGTCCATCTCTTCCAAATCATCATCATCTAACTGATCAAGATCTTCATGAGTTAGAAGAGAACCACTAGTTTTACTAGACATGAATACATAGTATGATGGATCTCCAAGTCCAGCAACATTCTTCTGTGAACTAGTAGTAGGACCACTATAGTTAGTAGTAGAAACACATGCATCTTCATCTACCTCATCTGACTTACTAATACTAGGAGATGACAGAAGTGCCACATTCTCAGAACTAGTACAATAGTTTCCAGACTTCTTTAGACTTTGTTCAACAATTTTGAAGTTGCTGTACAAATCATTGAGTTTCATGGTTTCAATGTCTGGTTTGTTCATCCAGACAACCACATGAGTATGGAACTCATCAGGTAGGCTTCTCAAAAACTTCATGTTGAGATCTTCCTTGGCTATCTCAACCCCCAACACAGTTAACTGACTGACAAGCTTATGTAATCTAGAGAACAGCTTATCAAGTGATTCATTGCTATTTGAATTAAAGTTTTCAAATTGTTGTCTCAGCATTGTCTTCTGTGTTTTCTTGGTAGTTTCATTACCACCAAACCATGCACAAATCTCTTCAAAAAAGAGTTTTTGCATCAGGATACTTGCTAAAGGATAGCATCTGCTCACCAGGAATGGTCATAAGCAACAAATTTCTTGTTTTTAGATCATTTCTTTTCTGCATCTTTTCTTCACCAGTAACTGGTCCAGTATTTCTTCTCCTATCTGTTTTGCCTTCAAGAATAACATCTGTATAACCTAGTGTAAAAGAATCACCATTCATAATGATATCCCAAAGAGCATAATCCTGAACCATAAAGTATTGCTCAATCCTTAACCTCCACAACTCAAACTCATTCTGTTTGATCATGGGCAACTTTGCAGCAATATTTGTAGCCTGAGTATCTTGAACGTCCATTTCTTCTTCTTAATCAACTATATCAACCTGGCTTTGATACCAACTGAGAAGATGATCGATACACTGTAAGGTGGTTAAACCTTTGGTACTTTGTGTATATGATATGTTGAGTTAATATGATTAAGTATGCGAAATCTACTTAACCACACTTAGAATGTTATTTGGTTTATGGAAATGGAAAGTAATGCTTTAGTAACGAACAATGAACATGTAATGTTAACACCAAACGATTCAATATTATTCAAGATAATACGAGTGATCTTCACTATCACTAGGGTTACAAAACCTTGAATCTTATGTTTCTATGACTTGTGATATTGTTGTGTTTGTTCTATGTTCTTAACAGTTATGATCAAAGAAATATATTAAGCACACATATATCTAGTCTAAGATCTTTTTTTATAGTCCAAGAAAGATCTTTACAATATTGTTAAGTCTTGTCGAGCACATGCTAGCTTATCTTATGTGTGTCAGTAACTTATATACAACATATATATGTGAATACAACTTGTTACTGATCACTTTGTCCAAAGATATGATCTACCGTATATACTTGACTTTAGTACACAAATATCTTTTCAATACTTATCCATCCAGCAAGCAGACTTAACATCTCCAGCAAGCATACTTAACATTCGAAGAGCAGACTTAATTTTGGTATTCACCAGAATTAATCTTCAATGACCAGACTTAACCAGCAGACTTAACTACCAGACTTAATATTTAAAGCCACCAGACTTAATCCTTAAAGCCACCAGACTTAATCACTTAAGAGAATTTCCCGATACTTAATCTTCAGAATATTTAATTCTCAACACTATCAATAGCGGGAAATTATAGCAAAAGGTTTCTGCAAATGGCATTTGTAAATAGCTTTTATACAAAACTCAGAAGGATACATGTTACTTAGGTATGTTTGGCAAAAATAGCTGGTGCTGGTGCTGGTGCTGGTGCTGGTGTTGTTGCTGATGCTGATGCTGAAAAAAATTATAAAAAGAGATTATTTTTATAAGCTACATAAAATAATCTTTGATTTTCAAAGATTGTGGAATATTTTTTTTTATATATATAATCTATTATAATTTCTGTCTGCTAAACAAATATTATTTTTTAAGTAGTTTATTATTACTTTGGATGTATTTGTCAAACAGCTTTTGAGAGTATTTTAGAATAATTAGCATTTAACATTTAGGGTGTGTTTGGTAAAAGTAGCAGTGAGCTGTGAGCAGTGAGTGGTGAGCAGTAGGCACAGCTCACTGCCCACCGCTCACAGCTTCTTAAAAAAGCATTGAAAAAAAATAGCATTCCTAAAAAATCGCAAAGCTCACCGCTCATTTTTCAAACGAACAATAAAAATTAAAAAGCTCATTGCTCACCGCTCATCGTCCCAAAAAGCTCCGCGCCAAACATTGGCTGTGTTTGGTAAAAGTAGCAGTAGCCGTGAGCAGTAGCTGTTTTTTAAATAAAAACGTTTGGTAACATAGTTGTAAATATCCACAGCTCTTGTAATATCCACAGCTTCAAAAGGAAGCATTGGGAAAAAAGTTTTCCTAAAAAATTGCTACAACTCATTTCCCTTACCAAACGAACATCAAAAATAAAAAAGCTCATTCTCACCGCTCATTGCTCCAAAAAGCTCTAAAAAGCTACGCGCCAAACATAGCATTGCCTTAGCATTATTGTTACAAAGCTGGTTTGAAAAAAAGCATATAGCATTTAAAAAAGTGTTTTGTTAAACATTACCCACTGGGCAATGCTTAAGGCACATTAAACAATATGTTCTTTCCACATTTAAAATAATTATTCATTTAATGCACAATAAATGAACATAAAAATTAACTTAAATATATGACATTTTTTATTTATTAAAGTCTAAGTTTCATTTTATATTCTTATTAAACATTGCCTAGTGGACATTGTTTAGTAAAACCCTTTAAAAAATTATAAAAACTCTTGTTTCTGAATGCTATTTGAATAAGCGTGTTTAGCATTACGTCATTTAACATTAAAATTACAGCTACAACTATTTTATGAAACAATTTTATAAATTAAACTGCTAACTGCTACTATAAATACTTTTATAAATTAAACTGCTACTACTAACTGATAACTGCTGCTGCTAACTGTTGCTGCTAGTTTCATCTATCACACCCTTGATCATCGAGTTTTATATTTCAAACGCTTAACGATGCTTGTTACAAATCAATTACTACGTAATACTTATTCTACTGAATAATTAAATTGTGTATCTTATCTCATCTTTCTTATTTAATTATCCTAATTATAAAACTTAAAAGAGAAAATTAACAAAAAAGTAGAAAAATCCAAGTTTGATCCACTATATAATCATTTTCAACACCTTTTTCTTAAAATTGTCATGCTCGACTGCTCAGCTGCTCAACTTTATTCAAATTTTGACACGTGTCATTCCTTTGACTGCTCAAGTGCTCGACTTTGACTGCTCGACTCTACCTAATTTTTGACACGTGTCATTCTTTTATACTTTTTCTGAAAGAAAAGTACATAAGAATGACACGTGTCAAAAATTGAAGGAAATCAAACAATTGAGTAGTCGAGTATAACCTAAATAAAAAAAAAAAGTATACTAAAAATGTCTACATAATGGATTAAACTTGAATTTTTTTAACTTTTGGTAATTTTCTCAACTTAAAAATATCAAAACTATAAAAATCAACAAAGAGATAGACAAGAATATTTTCCTATAAGAAACACAAACAAAAAGTAGTATCTTAGTTGGACAAGTCACCATGACCAAACTTCCAAACCGATAAAGTGAATTAAAGTAAACTCTCTCTCTCTCTCACACACACAAACACAAATATCATCATCAAACTTGCTGTTTCTATACTCAAAACTCAATCATCACTTTTTCTTATTTAACCTTCAACTGTGTGTTTGTGTGTGTAAAACCCAGAAAGCAATTTCTCCAATTTTGCCCTAATTTAAATCCCCCAAATTGAAACCCTTATCACCGGAATCAATTTTCCGGTGACTTAACCGGCGATTTGAACAAATTGGTCCCAAAATGTTTCGATTGGAGTGTTGCTGCACTGATTCTGATGATCAGTTTTATAATTTATTGACGGAGGAACAAAAACCCTTTTGTCTTCCTGCACCTTTGCCTCAATGGCCTAAAGGTATGATTTTTATAGTTGAATTTTTGGTTTTTATAAAAATTGATTTATGGGTTTTAATTATCTTCCAAAAGGGTGTCTGAATATGTTGTTAGTTTTGTTATTTGTATCAGATTGATGATGGTTTGACTTTTTCAATCTGAGTTTGAGTTGACTTTTTTATGTGTAATTTGTTGATTTAAAAAAAAAAAAAATATTATATATATATATATATATATATATATATATATATATATATATATATATATATATATATATATTGGATTATGGGTTTTGTTTATCTTCCAAAAGGGTATCTGAATATGTTGTTAGTTTTATTATTTGTATCAGATTGATGATGGTTTGACTTTTTCAATTTGAGTTTGAGTTGACTTTTATATGTGTAATTTGTTGTTTTTTAAAAAAAAATGGATTATGGGTTTTGTTTATCTTCCAAAAGGGTATCTGACTATGTTGTTAGTTTTGTTATTTGTATCAGATTGATGATGGTTTGACTTTTTTAGTTCGGTTTTTTTAGTTGACTTTTCGGAATTGCTACATGGGTATCTGATTTTGTTTGAAATTGAACTATGGGTTCTGTTAATCTCCTAAAAGGGTGTCTAAATGTGTTGTTACTTTTGTTAATTGTACTAGATTGATCTTTGTTTGACTTTTTAAATTTGAGTATATGAGTTGACTTTTTTGAATTTCCATTTGGGTGTTTGGTTTTCGTTTCTGATTGTTGGTGTTGAATATGATTAAAGGATTTTAGGGGTTTAATTTTAGGGTTTTGTTAACTTTCTATAAATATAAGATTAACATTTAATGAACACTTAATGAACTCTAAACATTCCATAATTAACATCACTTATTTGAAATGCAACTTAATGATCATGTTTGACTTTGACTATTATTCCTAACTTTAGTGGTTTGATTGCAAGTTTAATATGGATTTTATCCTGAAACCTGGATTCTACTATTACCTTGTAGGTAATTTATGTGACAAATTTATGCGATATCTAAAAGTATCTTAATAAATTTTGTTGAATTACTGTAGTATGGAAGCTTATGTTTTTTACCTAAAAAGTCAAAGTTTCATACTTTTTATGGACTAGTTCAACTAGTAGTGTGGAGATTGTATATTCATTGGGAAAACTCCTTTTTTTTAACGAGTTTTTGTGAATTAGAAAGTAAAATGGTGCAATTAGAGTTTGACTTTCAAAGGTCAATGCACGATAACAAACCAGAACACTTGTAATTCAAATTTCTGTTGATTACGTATCTTGATTAATGTGATGATCATATGTTATTCAAGATGCATGAAGTTTTTTTGACTAAATAAAAGTCAAACTTTCATACTTTTCCTTGAGTAGCTATAATGGATAATATTTCTGTTTGTTCAAATGTTTATTACTTGGTCAAATTTGGATGACTTTCAATGGTCAAATATTTTAGGTTTTGATCGCAAATTTAATAGAACTGTCTGCTGATAATAGAGATAAGAACCTTATAAGATGCTTAAAGATGTAAAATTGTATCAAAACAAAAAAGTTTGAATTTTAAAAGTCAAAGTTTGACTGTTCAGTCTTTTTATGTTGAATTCACCAAGTTTCTCATTCTACCCGTATGTGGGCGTTATACAGGTCAAGGTTTTGCTACAGGAAGAATAAACCTCGGTGAATTAGAAGTCGCGATGGTCAAAGATTTCGACTTTTTTTCGAGTTACACCCCGAAGAAAAAAGCGAGTGGTGTTACATTCTATAAACCTGCTTCAATACCTGACGGGTTTTTCTCCTTTGGTTATTATGGCCAACCAACCGATCAAGAACTACGAGGATATGTTCTTGTTGCCCGTGCTGCCCAAAACACAGAAACTGAGTTTCCTCCCTTAAAGTCGCCTCTTGGTTACGAACTGATCTGGAATTCTGGTTCCGTTTACGTGTGGCAACCATGTCCTCCCGATGGTTATATAGGGTTAGGATTTGTGGTGACAATTGATGAAATCGTGCCCGATATCGATGAAGTTAGATGTGTCCGAGAGGATCTCACCGATGATTGCGAAGTTGATGATGTCATCCTCGGTAACGCTTCAAATATTAAAATTTGGAGCACAAAAGCATGCAAAACGGGTATGTTTTGTAAAGGTGTTACTGTCGGGACGTTTTTTTGTAGCACGAGTTCGAATTCTGGTGACGATTTGAATATATGTTGCTTGAGGAACGTGAACCCGAATCTTGAAGCAATGCCGAATTTAGAGCAAATCGAGGCGTTAATTGACCATTATGGGCCCACAGTTTACTTCCATCCTGATGAGACTTATTTACCGTCATCAGTACCGTGGTTTTTTGAAAACGGTGCGCTTCTTTTTAGAAAAGGAAAGGATACCGGGATCTCGATTGATTCCGATGGATCAATTCTACCACAAGGCGGGAAAAACGACGGTCAATTTTGGATGGATTTAATCGATGAAGACGATACCGATAAGAATGGTATCATTGTAAAAAATGGTAATCTTGAAAGTGCCGAGCTGTACGTTCACGTGAAACCTGCTTTGGGCGGTACTTTTACCGACATTGTTATGTGGATTTTTTGCCCCTTTAACGGGCCAGTTACATTTACTATTGAATTTCTAAACGTGAACATCGAAATGAATAGAGTCGGTGAACACGTTGGTGATTGGGAACATTACACTCTTAGGATAAGCAATTTTGACGGGGAACTATGGAGCGTATATTTTTCTGAACATAGCGGCGGTGAATGGGTCGACGCGAGTAATCTAGAGTTTATCGAGGGAAATAAACCTATTGTTTATTCATCTAAACATGGTCACGCAAGTTTCCCAAACGCCGGAACGTATATTCAAGGGTCAACAAAGTTAGGGATCGGGGTCAAGAACGATGTTGATAAAAGTGATTGGTTTATCGACTCGAGCAAAAAGTACCAGATCATAGCCGCAGAGTATCTTAACGGGGTTGTGGACGAGCCAGATTGGCTGCAGTATATGCGTGAGTGGGGTCCAACTGTGTTATACGATGGGCGGTCTGAGCTCGAGAAGATCATTAGCCACCTTCCATTTTTCATCCGGTTGACGGTCGAGACGTTTATTGACCTATTCCCGATCGAGCTTTACGGCGAAGAAGGGCCCACCGGGCCTAAAGAAAAGGATAACTGGTATGGTGATGAAAGATGTTAAAGTTTGAAAATTATATATGTGCATTGATTGTGATATGTACTTACTTTTAACGCATGGTGTGATATGTACTAGTATTATGTTTGCAAATATTAGTGGAAAGATTGTTGTAAAATGGAAAAACAGATAAAAAAAATTAAAAGACATATCTGTATTTTCTTATAAATTTTAAAAGCTATATAGTTAAACAAATAGTTTTATGGAGTATTTTGATGTTTTTTGTGTTAAAGCTTGACAGAACTTAATTGTTACTCGGTTAGATTTTTTTTAACCGTAATCAACTTTATAGATGATCATCTCGCCGAAAGCCAGAAAATAAGGACTCAGTGTTCTTATCAGGTTTATCTAACTGTTCTATCTGAATAGGTTTCAAAGCCGTAGCACGATAAGAAAGCACAAGTGTGTGATAGGATTTTGATTTTCGTTTCAAAGCCCAATCACGGAGGGAAGACCACAACAGTGATAGGATTTGAGCCGCCAATGGGCATTCTGTGAAAAGGTGTTCGAGTGATTTTGGTAGCACCATCACATACGGGACAAGAGATCTGTGAAGATGTACCCCCATTGGCAGTCGGTCTAAACATAATCGCCAAGAATGATTGTTTATCTTATCGTATGACGTTGGTATGTGACTGGAGAATCGATTCTCCAGCAGCTTCCTCATACTCGAAAGAGAGTATATGCTGGAGGGATTTTTAACGTGCACATCCAAGTTCCAAGTATCTAGATTATCTTTGGGGCTGAATTCACGTAGGATGTTAAGACGCCCAATAAAACTTGGTCATTTTTGAGGATTCACCAATTGAGTGAACAAGGTAGATTGTCATTAGATTTGGAGCACATATCCTTGTTTTTGCATTCCTTATTGACTTCCAAAGAGAAAAGTCTGGGAAACATAATTTTTAAATTCGTCTCACCATGCAAACTATCATTCCAAAAGCTAAATCACGACCCATCTCCCACTTGTCTAATAAATATCGATCAAAGTAAGGTGTTGGCACCGGTGGCAGACGTGGACATTGGTGATCATAGGGTATGCGCAATTAAAAAAAAATCTGGAATTTGTTAGTTCGTCAGTTTTTGAAGTAGAGTGTGCACCAAATTATTAGTAGGGTATGCACCAAAATTTAAAGAGGGTATGCACTTTGTATTAAACTATTTTTTTTTTACACTACGGATGATTTTCGGAAGGTACTCATGTGCATACCCTCTGCCTTAGGTATGTCTGCCTCTGGTTGGCACATGAGATATGTGTGTCTCAGCTGACAATGCTTCTCCAAGGACGCTAAGAGTCTTTAAGGTATCGGAATCATATTTATTAATAGAAATGTAAACTCCGTGACCATGATACCTGTTAGAGTTGACTTCATATTTTTAAGACTTTTGGGCTTAAACCTCAAGAAGTTAACAAAATGATTTACTCAGTTAAGAAATATGTGTAATACTATTTTTGAAACAACTGTTATATAAAGGCAGGAGCTGAACTAGAAAAAAAGAAACACAAATCAACACAACACCACTATAACGAAAGAAACATAACAGAACATGGCAAGAAAAGCACAACACCGAAAGGTCACATCGCCGAGGCACTTTTGAGTAACGAGAAAAGATCAATAGGCGAGACGTGGGAGTAACATTTTTTTCAAAGAAACTCATCCTAAACTTAAAATTGCAAGTTTGCAACCTACTACTACATTAGGAAAAAAACAAAATTATCCTAGAGTGAAGAACCTCAAAACAAATAGTGATTTGTAAAGCGAGTTAGTCACTTAAAGTAGCTACCCTTTCATGCGGGAGAGCGTGACTAACCATATTACTGCAATCTCCGAATCACTCAAAGCTGTGACTAACCGTACACCTATAAAGATCTTTGAAGCTAAACGACTGCCTAAATGGAAGTTTGCAGAATTTAGAGCATTTAAAGCTCCATGAGGAACAAGCCCTTCAACCTGCCACCATTCAATAACTTGCTTCTAAACACGAGTAATTAAGGGCATAAATAGAGGGAAGAGTGATTCCTCTAATGTGTACTAGAGGATGAAAATCAAGGTGAACCACATGAAATCAGTGACTAAAAATTTAACTTCATGGAAAAATATCTGGATCAAATTTGTTATACTGTTAGTCTGTTACTTCATAATTGCATTTAAACATGGCATCAATTATCCTAATAGCTTTAATTTTTCAAGAGATAAAAGGATGAAAAGCAAACACATAAATGGTATAGAGCATGTGTCAACATATATTTAGTTACTTAACTTACTATATTTAAGGGTGTGTTTGGTATGCTGCCATGAATGACAATGGGTATGAGTTTAATAGTATTGGTGGGTCCCTCACCTATGAAAGATTTATTCCCACCTCTCTTGATGTATATGGAGTATGGATAATATCTCACTTTCATAGTCATAGTGGTGGGCCCTCTCATCTTAAACAAACACCCTTAATCACTTTCATAGTCATAGTTTGATTCCCATAGTGGGATACCAAACGCACCTTATTTGATAGAAACTGCATCCCACATTGGTTGAAGAATTAAAACGTTTTTGGCTTATATAGTATATGTGTATATCATACATATGTGTCAAGACTAATATAACATCTTCAATTTGGTAATTCGACAACATTGATATAAAAATATAATTCAATGTTGTCAAAATCACATTGAAGATAATTATTGTAAAAATAGTGTAATTTTTTAACATGTAAATTAAAATTTTTTATTTACTGCGACTCTTTAGAATTCATTGAAGAGATAAGTACCAAAATAGTACAAAATATTTTTTTGGGTCCCCATCATGGTCACTTTTCAAGTAAATTCCCTAAATGGTCATGCGCATCTGCGCAACTCCGCAACCTATCTAATATATTGACACGTGTACATATTCTGGGCCCACACCAACTACCATAACTAACAAAAATACTCAACCTTTGTAAAAAATACTCAACCTTTGTGCTACTCAACCGGCGGCTATTGATCCACGTGCAAAAGTTGTTTGAAAAGTACATTGGAAATGATGCAAGGTACATATGATTAGACTTGTACTTTGTACCCTTTACTATTACTATTATTTGGACCTTTTACTATCACTTTCACTTAAAAAAAAACTTTACCATCTTCTCCGAGTAACCAACCATTCACTTCATCTTCTCCGATTCTTCTCCGGTCACTTCATCTTCACCGATCACCATTCTTTCTTCCGATCACATCATCTTCTCCGATTCTTCTCCGGTTACTCACACCAATGGCTCCCCCTTTTAACCGTGTTGATGTAAGTTTATTATTATTATTATTATTAGAATATCCAAATGCCATATAGACTAAAAGGTTAGTTTTTGTGAAGCAAATTGTTGAACAACAAATGTAGAAAGGTAGTTAGGATTATAGTCAAATCTATGAAAATTTAGTAGTAACTTTGTGCGCAGAATAGAAAATAGGATATAGAGTGTTTGGATTTAAGTGTTTATGTTCTTCCAGTTTGTCAGTCTTTGGAAGACTCTGAATTATAGGTATGTACTGTTGGAGTTGTTTTGAAGCAATTGAATTATTGCTCATAGATTGTTCACTAGTTAGTGTTAGGGTTTGTTCTTTGTAGGTTTAGGTAGCTTCCTGGGATAGTTTTAAAAGTTTGCTTAAAGATTTGGTACACTTGCTTATTTAGAAGCTTTCAATTAAGCCATCCTTTTGGCTGTTCATCTCTGCTGCTGCATGCTGTTCAATATGGGGCTGAGATTGATTGATTAATTGTGATCTTGGGAATTGTTGTTATTGTTGCATGGATTGTTTTAGCTTAATGTGTTTGGCTTAATTGGAATTAGTTAGTTGCCAAATTTTCAAAGAAACCCATTTTGAACACAAAATACCCCACTGTTGGGTTGCAACGATTCTTCTCCGGTTACTCACACCAATGGCTCCCCCTTTTAACCGTGTTGATGTAAGTTTATTATTATTATTATTATTAGAATATCCAAATGCCATATAGACTAAAAGGTTAGTTTTTGTGAAGCAAATTGTTGAACAACAAATGTAGAAAGGTAGTTAGGATTATAGTCAAATCTATGAAAATTTAGTAGTAACTTTGTGCGCAGAATAGAAAATAGGATATAGAGTGTTTGGATTTAAGTGTTTATGTTCTTCCAGTTTGTCAGTCTTTGGAAGACTCTGAATTATAGGTATGTACTGTTGGAGTTGTTTTGAAGCAATTGAATTATTGCTCATAGATTGTTCACTAGTTAGTGTTAGGGTTTGTTCTTTGTAGGTTTAGGTAGCTTCCTGGGATAGTTTTAAAAGTTTGCTTAAAGATTTGGTACACTTGCTTATTTAGAAGCTTTCAATTAAGCCATCCTTTTGGCTGTTCATCTCTGCTGCTGCATGCTGTTCAATATGGGGCTGAGATTGATTGATTAATTGTGATCTTGGGAATTGTTGTTATTGTTGCATGGATTGTTTTAGCTTAATGTGTTTGGCTTAATTGGAATTAGTTAGTTGCCAAATTTTCAAAGAAACCCATTTTGAACACAAAATACCCCACTGTTGGGTTGCAACGATCTTCTCCGGTTACTCACACCAATGGCTCCCCCTTTTAACCGTGTTGATGTAAGTTTATTATTATTATTATTATTAGAATATCCAAATGCCATATAGACTAAAAGGTTAGTTTTTGTGAAGCAAATTGTTGAACAACAAATGTAGAAAGGTAGTTAGGATTATAGTCAAATCTATGAAAATTTAGTAGTAACTTTGTGCGCAGAATAGAAAATAGGATATAGAGTGTTTGGATTTAAGTGTTTATGTTCTTCCAGTTTGTCAGTCTTTGGAAGACTCTGAATGATAGGTATGTACTGTTGGAGTTGTTTTGAAGCAATTGAATTATTGCTCATAGATTGTTCACTAGTTAGTGTTAGGGTTTGTTCTTTGTAGGTTTAGGTAGCTTCTAGGATAGTTTTAAAAGTTTGCTTAAAGATTTGATACACTTGCTTATTTAGAAGCTTTCAATTAAGCCATCCTTTTGGCTGTTCATCTCTGCTGCTGTTGGAATTAGTTAGTTGCCAAATTTTCAAAGATTTGATACACTTGCTTATTTAGAAGCTTCTAATAAAATTGTTGGCCCATACATATAATGAATATCTTATATACTTATATACATATAATGAATATCCATTATTTACTTGTCTTTTTTTCTTGTTAATGTAGGCTTATGATGTGAAGTTCAGTATGAGAACGAAGTTACACATCTTGAAAACTATAGGAAAACAGTTGGCATTGAAACCGAATGCTTTAAACTTGTTTAAAAAGAGTGTGTTTGGTCCCTGGTTAAATCTACAAACAGAAGAGCATGACAATCATATGCTCCACTTTTTGCTTCTACACCAGAGACGAATCGAGAACGCCAATACAAACGTCCCTTTTTATTTTGATATCGGACATCATGCTTTGGAGTTTGGTAGGAAGGAATTCTGTTTGTTAACTGGTTTTAAATTTGGTAATATTTCGTTAAAGCATTTTGAGGATTGTGTTTCAAGTTTCCGTGCCCGTGTTTTTCCCAAGATAGCAAAAGTTAAAGGATATGATATACAACCACTTATTGAGACAGATGATGAATTTAAAAAACTATCAGATGAAGATGCTGTCCGTGTTTGTTTATTGTTTGCTTTAGAATATGTTTTTATGGGTGTAGAGCTGAGACACGTAATTCAAGAAGAGTTGATGGTATTAGTTGACGATTTTGATGCATGGAATAATTTCCCATGGGGAGAACGTATATGGAAAGGGTTTCACAATAGTGTATATAATACAATGCTCAAAAACCGTGAAGCTCATTTGACCAAAATTGCATACGGTTCCAAGCCTCAATGTACTTTGAATGGCTTTGTTTTCCCTCTGAAGGTAAGTAACCTTTTCTGTTCTTGTTAGATAATTAGAATAAGTTAGCATAATTTGAATAGACATTTTTAAAATCATATAATCCTGTAGCATGTGCTGTTGCATTGCAAGCATTAAAATATACAAGTAGGTGCTTAGTTGTCCATCTCCTTTACTTTATTATTTATTGCAATAAATGCCTATTAAATTATTTATATTGCATTTGTTGTTGTTTACACAGATATGGGTATTGGAAATATTCCCCAATTCAAAGCAGTGGTGGCATACAAAGGAGAAGTCCATACCAAGGTGTGTGTCATGGAGTGACGGTGTGAAATTGCAAAAAGCTGATCGTGAAAGTTTGTTTTATTCGAGAATCCAATTGAATACACTTGAGCCCACACCAAAAGAGATGAAGACACAATGGTGGAGCTCAAGTGTAGAGTATTTTGAATCTGCCTCGACGGGAACCTCGTCATCTGATATACGAGGGAAAAAAAGAAGAGAAAAGTGGTGAAAACTGAGACACGTGTTCACACACGTGTTCATACCACACATGTCCGTACTGAAATCCGTAGTGAGGTTGATTGTCATGGCTTGGTTGAAGCTTCAGTTGGAGAAAAGCTTGTTGCTATGGAACGGGATATTGGTGGTCGCTTAGCTGCAATTGAAGAATATTTGAAAATTCCGAAGGTTATATACTTATAATCAATACATCATTATTTAACATATATTATTATTTACTTGCTTAACACAATATTTTTACGCAGACATCAAGTGGATCCGCCAATCCTGTGCAAGTTGATGATGCTGTCAATGTTTCTGATCCATCTGATATTGAACGAAAATTTGGGGAACTAAAGAATGATTTTCAGAGACGTATGCTAGCAATTGAGCAACACTTTAAGGTCATATTATCACCTAACATTTATCATACACTCTATCTTATACATTTAATTAAACAGTTAACAATTTTTTTTCGTTATGCAGCCCTCTAGTGGATCTGACCATGAAACAAAAAACAAGAAGATTGTTGATTGCTCGTTGGATCTTGATCATGAACCAAACGACAAGAAGACTGTTGATCATGATCAGGAGGTGTGTGATATTGAATGGTATTTATATTATAGATGTCATAAAAGTTAAACAACTATTTTCACTGAAACAGGCGTCACGTTCTAGTACAAAACTGAAGTCGGATGCTGAGCCGTTTTTGGCACAAAGTGATAAGGTTGAGAATGATAAGCAAATGTTTGAAATTGTTATTCCTGTTTCCAAGGTACATGTTTATATGTCAATAGTGAGCTTATAAAGTCAATACATGTTTATATGAATCTTTTTATCTTTTTAGCTTTTTAAAATAGTGAGCTTATATGTCAATACATGTTTATATCAATGGGTCTTCTTAAGTTTATAAGCCTAAAATAGTGAGCTTATGAGCTTTTCCAACTTTTCAATGAAACAGAAGGATGTTCTTTTGGAAACACAATCAAATGAGAAACTGATTTCTGAAGCTGAGAACTCTTTGGCACAAAGTGAGAAGTTTGATTATGGGAAGACAGGGTTTGAAACCAAAACATGTTCGAAGGTACTAACTTTGATTACTTCTATATGTACTATTTACAGACATTGCAATGAATAAATAATTTAATCAACATTTATTTAATAATATGTTTTTTCTTTAAAATACAAGACTGCGGAGGTATTGGAAGATGTGAATGTTGCAAAGCTGAATGTTGATCCTGAAATATTGGCATCAACTGTTAAAATTCTATTTGAGTCACCGATTAATGATCAGGTACTAAATCATTATTTTTATAATCTATCAGTGAACATAATTTGCTTAGCTCGTGTACTTGTATTTTTACAGAGACTAAATGAACAAGATGTAAGAATGTGTGATTTATTTTTAGAAGAGGAGGAACAACAAAAGTATAACGATCTAGAGGTACAAGAACTTATGGCAGTGGATGCTCTAATGAATATATATGTTTTTGATTCTACTCCTAAACAGGTAGTCTTATGTATATACTTTTTCAAAAAAACACCACTTGAGTGATCTTTTTAAATTAAATAATGTAATTTTTTTCCTAATGTTTTTCTTTATTATAGGAAAAAGATAATGAGCTTGATTCTACTCCTAAAAAGGTAGTCTTATCTATATACTTTTTCAAAAAAACACCACTTGAGTGATCTTTTTAAATTAAATAATGTAATCTTTTTTTCCTGATGTTTTTCTTTATTATAGGAAAAAGATAATGAGCTGGACACTATTTAAACGGATTGGTTGGTTACTTGACGAGGTAAGTAAAAATATCTATTTACAATGTATTTTTCGGTAAAACTATATGTTAAATTGTCGTTGACTATGTGTTTTATTGCCTACAGCACATTGATCTTTGGGTATGGTACATGTGGTATTTCAGAGATTCTTCTGCAGATTGGTCAATGGTTAGTTGTTACTTTCTAACTCTTCTAATTCAACACTCAATGCCACTGTTTTATGCAACCGATGAAATTTACCCAATTGCATGGAAGAATGTGGAACAGGTATTTATCGGTAACCCATCTTTTATCATCTAATGGTTTAATTATGTGGATTATATAAATTTTATTCGTAAACATTGTAGGTCTTCATTCCGATAAATGAACCCAAGCAACATTGGTCGCTTGCGCATTTTCACATAAAATCTGGACTTGTTACATTCTATGATAGTGAAGGCTATCATGAACCTGAAACTCGACCTTGGTATTTGAATATGAGAAGGTGTTTGGAGTGTAAGCTTCCGGCAATTCTAGAGCATACTGATGTGTTTGGAAGCAAAGGAATCAATCCCCTAGAATACAACATTAAGTTCAAGAATGCACATAACATCCCGAAGCAGGGCGGGATATTTGGTGATTGTGGCGTCTTTGTCTGCTTATTTCTTTACAGGTTAGTTTGTTTGCATCTATGTTCTTAATTTGGAGATTTTAATCAGCTTAGGTAGGATTTCATAAAACAATACTGATTTGGATCAATCTAGGTAATTGAACATGTTCATGTAGGTGTTAAAATCTAGTATAGAATCTGTTATTGTAGTTACAGTAGATCAAAACTCAGTTCTACCCAATTTGCCCCTATTGCATTAGTTTGTTTGCATCTACCCAATTTGGACCTGTTGGACATATATCTGCCCTGCATTCTATGTGTGAATTGTCTTGATGGATTTTATGAGTTTCTTATTCTCTATACAGGTTATCTCATGGGATGCCGTTGGCTGTTGAAGATCCAGTCCAGACAGCCCTTGCATATCGAGAACAGATGGCTCATTTCTTTTTCAAACACAAGATATTTGTGTAGGTTTTTAAATTGTGTACTAGATGCAAGCAAATGGTTCGTCCTTGTATTTTGCAAACAATTGTGACCTGTTTCACTGTGACTATTTGACTGTGTTTCATGACACTACTTATGTTAAAGAAAAGGTTGCAACTTTCATTGATACGAACTGCTGTTTTACCATACATATAAAAATCTAAAGTATCCCACCCTACGGGTCACCTAAATTAACAGCTTCGAGGCCATCTGGCCAAATTTGTTGCGAGTAGACTTGTCCTTCTTGTGAGCTTGGCATTCCTTGTTGTGAGTAGGAGTGTGCTTCTGCTTGTTGTGAGTAGAATTGTGCATGTGGTTGTTGTGAGTACACTTGTGGTTGTGCTTCTTGTGATCTTGCTTTAGCAGATACCTTTGCCTAAAAATTGTCCAAGTCAATTTACGAATTTAGGAATGAAACTATAAAAAAAAGAGGTGTAACTTACTTTTTTCTTTGGCAATGTTTCTCTACAACTTTGTCGGGTGTGTCCAAGATTTCCGCACCTTCCACACTTGACTGGTACCGGTTCCTCTCCTTGAGATCTAACCCTATCTTTGTTCTTCGGTCTACCATATTGGGGTTTAACCATAACTGGTGGTTTAACAACTTTCAAGTAATTAGGACACTGCCAACCGGAAACTTCTCCAACAGGAAATACCAAACCCATGTACGTAGCTTTAAGCTCTGTTTTCTGAAACCGGTCGCTTGCCAAATGATTAAAATCCGTCATTCCCATAACTCTACAAGCCGCTAAAACATGACCACAAGGCAAGGCAGACATTTTCCACTTGTTACATGTGCATGTACGTTCGTCTAAATCCACCGTATGGATTTTTCGATGATCATTGACTTCGTACATCCTGTTGACAAAAATGCCGGCCACAATCCAATTAGCGCTCTTTATCATTCGGTCCTGAATTTTTGCAGTTGCCCAATCACTTAGTTCACCTAATTTTGCATCTGAATAAAATAATATTCATTAATAAGTAGTCATAACGTTAAATATGCAAAATATTTATCTTATGAAAAAAAACAAACAAAACAAAAATCGTACCTTTATATTTCTCCCGATGATTGCAGTACCACTCTTGGACAAGTCGATTATACCACTCCATAAGGTTAGTGATGGGTACTCTTCGGACATTTCTTGTTAACGAATTGATTGACTCTGCGCTGTTAGACGTCATGTAATTGTAACGATTACCAGCGGAGTATGCCCTAGACCACGTTTCAACGCCAGCTTGTATTAGTTTGTTGTAAGCATCCGGCCTTTTGCCACCAAGTTCAGCTAGCGCCAAATTAAATTCATCGGGTGTGTAAGCTTTACACATCTTCCAAAATAAAGCCCTAATCTTTTTTCCCTTCAAATTACAATTCATCATGAGATGCCTACAACAATGCCCATGGAATGCATTCGGGAAAACAGATTGACATGCAGATTGTATAGATACATGTCGATCAGATATGATAGTTAACCTTGGATCTTCCCCTATGCATTCTTTCAATTTGGACAAAAACCATGTCCACGATTCCAAAGTCTCACCTTGAGACACACCGGTCGCAATAGGTATAATTTGATTATTCCCATCCATTCCAACTGCCAGAAGATTTGTTCCAAGGTAAGTGCCTTTAAGATGAGCTGCATCAATTATTAACAATGGTCGCATATGGCACAAAAAGCTTCGAATCTAATTAAAGGTTTTAAACGGTTAGTTATATGATAATAACAGTTACAAAATAAATTTAAATGTTAATTAATATATAAATGCTTACCGCTACACCAAAAGCTATGAAAACCATCTTAAAATGGTCTTCATCATCAGTATCAATATGTGTTACAGTACCTTCATTTGTCATTTCTAAATTATGACAAAAAACAGGTAATTGTGCAAAAGATGCTTTTGGGCAACCTTCAAGAGTATCTAACGCCACATTTTTTGATCTCCATGCTTGTTTGTAACTAATATCGACGTTGAATTCTTGGTTTATGTCATTTTTTATGTCTTTTGCCTTATAGATACGATTGGGGTCTCTGAACTTAGGTACTAGTAAATGACCCAACAAATTTTTTGAAGCATTACGGTGATTCATACCTATTGTTGTTTTTGAACAAGTGTGATGGTCGTTTACTGTTCCTAATTCCCATTGACTATTATATTTGCACTTAGATGAAATTATTTTCCATTTGCAACCAGGATGCACACAAATTACATCATACCGTAGCGTGTCTGATTTTCTTGGCTTAAATTCATAACCATCTAAAAGAGCTTTACGACCAATTGCCCTCATACATTCTTTTTTATTATCAAATTTATCACCCGTTTTTAAGATACATTTACCATGTTCATTTTGGCTTGTTGGGGTTTTGATAATAGGTTGTGGATCTGGTGGTTTATGAATGTATTTTAGCGTATTCATTTGCCAATCATGCTCATAATGGTCGTTTTCAATAAAATCATTGTGATTTTCACATTTTTCTTTTTTGGGTAATTGTGCATCATAGTGCATAGTGTATTGTGGGTTTAAATAATTTTGAGGCTGAAAATTTTCTTTTTTGGGTAATTGTGAATCATTGTAAACATTGAATTGTGCGTTTAAATCATTAGGAAATAAAGGAACATTAATATCGATGCCGAAAGACTTAGAAGAAGAAGGATTTTCCACAAAGCATTGTTCAATCTTTTTAATAAAAATGGTATGTGGCGTACCTTTCCCTTTGCAAATTTCATTAACGTAAAATTTCACATCATCATCGTCTACTATGTGGACACACTTTGTACCAACTTTGTAAGTAAACATGATGTTGCACGAATCGTTGAGCTTGAACTTTTTCTTCACAATAGCAACTAGTTGATTGTAACTAATATTTTTTTTAAGATTAACACCAAAAGTTACATCTTCATAAACCAAATATACACTAAATTCAATACCCGGTTCACCCATTATGTTTGATTGATATATAAGTTTACAATCTGTTTTTTTTTCCATATATATATGAGTAAGGGTGGTTGGTAATGAAAAAGTGTTATGATACTCGACCACAAGCCGCTACTCGACCCAGATCTACTCGACCATTATAGCTTACATTAATTGAATATGCATTTAATTTTGCATCTACTACATCCCATATGTTGGTGGAAATTTAAATGTTATCAATTAATATTTGTTGGTAGAAAATAATTTTGATAATGAAAAAGTGTTATGATACTCGACCACAAGCCGCTACTCGACCCAGATCTACTCGACCATTATAGCTTACATTAATTGAATATGCATTTAAATTTGCATCTACTACATCACATTTGTTGGTGGAAATTTAAATGTTATCAATTAATATTTGTTGGTAGAAAATAATTTTGATAATTAAAAAGTGTTATGATACTCGACCACAAGCCGCTACTCGACCCAGATCTACTCGACCATTACAACTTACATTAATTGAATATGCATTTAAATTTGCATCTACTACATCACATTTGTTGGTGGAAATTTAAATGTTATCAATTAATATTTGTTGTAAAAAATAATTTTGGTAAGGAAAAAGTGTTATGATACTCGACCACAAGCCGCTACTCGACCCAGATCTACTCGACCATTACAGCTTACATTAATTGAATATGCATTTAAATTTGCATCTACTACATCACATTTGTTGGAGGAAATTTAAATGTTATCAATTAATATTTGTTGTAAAAAATAATTTTGATAATTAAAAAGTGTTATGATACTCGACCACAAGCCGCTACTCGACACAGATCTACTCGACCATTATAGCTTACATTAATTGAATATGCATTTAATTTTGCATCTACTACATCCCATATGTTGGTGGAAATTTAAATGTTATCAATTAATATTTGTTGGTAGAAAATAATTTTGATAATGAAAAAGTGTTATGATACTCGACCACAAGCCGCTACTCGACCCAGATCTACTCGACCATTATAGCTTACATTAATTGAATATGCATTTAATTTTGCATCTACTACATCACATTTGTTGGTGGAAATTTAAATGTTATCAATTAATATTTGTTGGTAGAAAATAATTTTGATAATGAAAAAGTGTTATGATACTCGACCACAAGCCGCTACTCGACCCAGATCTACTCGACCATTACAGCTTACATTAATTGAATATGCATTTAAATTTGCATCTACTACATCACATTTGTTGGTGGAAATTTAAATGTTATCAATTAATATTTGTTGTAAAAAATAATTTTGATAATTAAAAAGTGTTATGATACTCGACCACAAGCCGCTACTCGACCCAGATCTACTCGACCATTACAACTTACATTAATTGAATATGCATTTAAATTTGCATCTACTACATCACATTTGTTGGTGGAAATTTAAATGTTATCAATTAATATTTGTTGTAAAAAATAATTTTGGTAAGGAAAAAGTGTTATGATACTCGACCACAAGCCGCTACTCGACCCAGATCTACTCGACCATTACAGCTTACATTAATTGAATATGCATTTAAATTTGCATCTACTACATCCCCATTTGTTGGGAAATTTAAATGTTATCAATTAATATTTGTTGTAAAAAATAATTTTGATAATTAAAAAGTGTTATGATACTCGACCACAAGCCGCTACTCGACCAGATCTACTCGACCATTACAGCTTACATTAATTGAATATGCATTTAATTTGCATCTACTACATCACATTGTTGGTGGAAATTTAAATGTTATCAATTAATATTTGTTGTAAAAAATAATTTTGATAATGAAAAGTGTTATGATACTCGACCACAAGCCGCTACTCGACCCAGATCTACTCGACCATTAGCTTACATTAATTGAATATGCATTTAATTTTGCATCTACTACATCCCATATGTGGGTGGAAATTTAAATGTTATCAATTAATATTTGTTGTAGAAAATAATTTTGATAATGAAAAAGTGTTATGATACTCGACCACAAGCCGCTACTCGACCCAATCTACTCGACCATTACAGCTTACATTAATTGAATATGCATTTAAATTTGCATCTACTACATCACATTTGTTGGTGGAAATTTAAATTATCAATAATATTGTTGTAAAAAATAATTTTGTAATAAAAAGTGTTATGATACTCGACCACAAGCCGCTACTCGACCCAGATCTACTCGACCATTAACTTACATTAATTGAATATGCATTTAAATTTGCATCTACTACATCACATTTGTTGGTGGAAATTTAAATGTTATCAATTAATATTTGTTGTAAAAAATAATTTTGATAAGAAAAAGTGTTATGATACTCGACCACAAGCCGCTACTCGACCCAGATCTACTCGACCATTACAGCTTACATTAATTGAATATGCATTTAAATTTGCATCTACTACATCACATTTGTTGGTGGAAATTTAAATGTTATCAATTAATATTTGTTGTAAAAAATAATTTTGATAATAAAAAGTGTTATGATACTCGACCACAAGCCGCTACTCGACCCAGATCTACTCGACCATTACAACTTACATTAATTGAATATGCATTTAAATTTGCATCTACTACATCACATTTGTTGGTGGAAATTTAAATGTTATCAATTAATATTTGTTGTAAAAAATAATTTTGATAATGAAAAAGTGTTATGATACTCGACCACAAGCCCCTACTCGACCAGATCTACTCGACCATTAACTACATTAATGAATATGCATTAATTTGCATCTACTACATCACATTGTGGTGGAAATTAAATGTTATCAATTAATATTTGTTGTAAAAAATTTGTAATGAAAAAGTGTTATGATACTCGACCACAAGCGCTACTCGACCCAGATCTACTCGACCATTAAGCTTACATTAATTGAATATGCATTTAAATTGCATTACTACACACATTTGTTGGAAATTTAAATGTTATCATTAATATTTGTTGTAAAAAATAATTTTGATAATAAAAAGTGTTATGATACTCGACCACAAGCCGCTACTCGACCCAGATCTACTCGACCATTACAACTTACATTAATTGAATATGCATTTAAATTTGCATCTACTACATCACATTTGTTGGTGGAAATTTAAATGTTATCAATTAATATTTGTTGTAAAAAATAATTTTGGTAAGGAAAAAGTGTTATGATACTCGACCACAAGCCGCTACTCGACCCAGATCTACTCGACCATTATAGCTTACATTAATTGAATATGCATTTAATTTTGCATCTACTACATCCCATATGTTGGTGGAAATTTAAATGTTATCAATTAATATTTGTTGGTAGAAAATAATTTTGATAATGAAAAGTGTTATGATACTCGACCACAAGCCGCTACTCGACCCAGATCTACTTGACCATTATAGCTTACATTAATTGAATATGCATTTAATTTTGCATCTACTACATCCATATGTTGATAGTTTAATTTCAAACATACAAACGTTATAATACCATTCCCACAACTACAACCACCATTCAAATAACATACACGAATCAACACAAATCACACAAAATCAACAAATTTTTGTAAAAATAAGATAACTCAGTTATACCACCCAAAGTCCGTATCCCCAAACTACTCACCATCAACATACACTACCGGAATATGCACTCTAACATCACCGTACCCATACAACCGGCACACTACAACCACGGCACCCATCCACCACAAAACCACCACGTCCATGTCCGATAAGAACTGTTTGCACAGATATGCAAGATATTTGTTGGTAATAAAGTAATTGGTAAGGAAAAAGAGTGTTATGATACTCGACCACAAGCCGCTACTCAGACCCAGATGCGTACTCGACCATTATAGCTTACATAATTGAATATGCATTTAAATTTGCATCTACTAATCACATATTGTTGGTGGAAATTTAAATGTTATCAATTAATATTTGTTGGTTAGAATATAATTTTGGTAAGGAAAAAGTGTTATGATACTCGACCACAAGCCGCTACTCGACCCAGATCTACTCGACCATTATAGCTTACATTAATTGAATATGCATTTAATTTTGCATCTACTACATCCCATATGTTGGTTAACGTTTAAATTTCAAATCATACAAACGGTCCTATAAATAGCCATTCCCACATACTCACGAAACACACACAAATCACCCACATACTCACGAAACACACACAAATCACACACAAATCATACAAATTCTCTCAAATGTCTAACAACAATTCATCAGATAACTCGTCAGTATACAACACCCCCCCAGAAGATCTTTTCCCCGTATTCCCAAACTACAATCACCAATCCAACAATACACCACCGGAAATTCTGTTTCCACCTCTAAACACTCCACCGGTACCCCACTACAACCCACCGGCACCCCACTACAACCCACCGGCACCCTATCCACCACAAAACCAACCACGTCCATTGTCCGATGAAGAACTGTTTGCACAGGATATGCAAGAATTGTTAAGGGTTCAAGCAGAGGAAGAGGAAGAAGCACGAGCTCGTGAGGAGTACTTACGAGAAAAACAGGCTCGGAGAAACGCTCGTTGTGCATGGCGAATCCAACATGGATTGCCCCGTGTGTCAACAAGTGACGACGATTCGAGTGCTTCGAGTGACGAGGGCTGGGTCTCGGATGATTCGTTTTAGCTGAATCGTAGTTTTCTTATCATTGTCGTATCGTTGTTTAGGGCTTTTAATTTTTGTTTCGTTGTTTCATGTTTTAATTAATTAATCGTAGTTTTAGTTAAGATGTTTTATGTTTAATAATTGTAGTTTAATTAAGATGTTTTTATGTTTAATTATCGTAGTTTAATTAAGATGTTTTATGTAATTTGTGTTTTATAAATGTGTATGTTTTATTTAAATGTTATCAATTAATATTTGTTGTAAAAAATAATTTTGATAATGAAAAAGTGTTATAGCTTACATTAATTGAATATGCATTTAAATTTGCATCTACTACTCGACCATAATTCGCTACTCGGCCAAGATCTACTCGACCGTCATAGCTTTAATAAATAAATATGTATTTAAATTTTCATCTACTATATCCCATATGTTGGTGGAAAGTTTTGACACTTCGATGCGTAGGAACTAGATATCAATTTCTTACATTTTATGTTCACATGTTTAGTAGATAGAAATTTAAATTCATATTTACCTTTTTTTTTTATTTTTTTTTTATAGTTATAGATCTTGCATTGCAAAAACTTCTTTAGAGTATTCATTCAGGATGTAATCAGAAAATGTAACAAGTTTACATCATTCAACGTTAGAAAAAACAAAATAAATTAAAAAAAGACACTTCTTAAACTTTCATTTCACTTCCACTACAACCAACATCGCTGCTTAAAGAAACTACATCTTTGGAGAAAACTTCAACAACATTTTTAATTGTTATGTTAAGATAATGAGCACATGGTTTTGGAGAAAACACAGATACATTTTTCAGTATCAAAACAGCTCCTACGGTAAGCTGCTTTTCAAACCTCGGATCATCAACAACTTTGTGATGAATTGTACCCGAGATTAAACCTGAAACGTCTTTCAATGTCACAGTTAGATCACCTAGCACATTTGGAGTACACGACTTGATAATAGCAACAACCTTGTCAAGTTTCCCTTTCTTGATGAATTTTTTAATATCGGCAAAACAACCAATAACGATCCCACCATCAGCTTTCACATACTCAACCGCGCTAACCCATGGCCCACTTTTAAAATCAGAATCCACTCCCATATCATCAATAACTTTCCTAACATAATCCTGTGTCGACATTACACCATCATCCACACCGTCTTGAATACCCACAGGATCATCTATTTTCCTAACAGGGTTTTCATCATAATTATCAACTCTAGGGAATGTAGATGAGACTCTATTTTGTGTGGTGGCGGAAAGTCGGAGATCGGAGTCGTCTATATCAAGAAGTTGTTCCCATTCCCAATCTTCTTGTGAATTCATTTTTTTTTTCGTTTGATGGGAATACCCTTTGTTATTAACTCATATTTATAAGTGATAGGATACTCGACCATCTGGTGCTACTCGACCCAAATCTACTCGACCTTAGTAAATAAATATGCATTTAAATTTTCATCTACTACATCCCATAGGATGATGGATTTTTAGAGGTGATCAATTAATATGTGTTAGTTGTGAAATTTAAATTGTCATAAAGAATAAGTGATAGGATACTCGACCATCTGGTGCTACTCGACCCAAATCTACTCGACCACGACATTGGTTTAAAGTTATCTATTGTCCAGCTGGTAAATATTTTGTCCAACATGTAATATCCATTATGATCACTATATTAATCCTTTATTTGTTATTGTCCCAAATACACATAATTGACCCAAATAAACATTTTCAATTTTTACACACGATGTCTCAAAGTTGTGATGATCTCATTCTTGAAGTTTTTCATAATGGTGTATTTGACGTGTATCCATTAAAGTATGCATGTATAGATATGATTGAGGTGAAATTATCTAGGTCTAAAAGGTTGTCATATTCTCAAATGTGTGACTTGTTGTTGGAAAAAATAAAAGCTGATATTTGGGCATGGTATTACTGTATGCCTAAACGTAGCCTAGGAGAATGTTTGACTATCGTTGAATGTGATATGGATGTAAAAAAAATGTATGAAATGGCTGAGGTGCATGGTATACTTGAGGTGTATGTTTCTCATATACCTCAAGCATACCTAGTTGATTTTTATCATAAAAACTTGTGTACAGATGAGTCTGATGAGGAGCTGAAACAAAAAGTTAGAATTCATGGTGAAAGAAAAAAAAAGCACGACTCTATGTCGTTGGAAGAGGTTATAGCTTGGGAAGAAGAAGAATCTAAATCACCAGCTTACTTGAGATCACCTCATGTTAAGCCTTTTAAGGAAGCTAGTCTATTTGTTCCAAGGATGCTTTATGACGACTTTGAAACTGCAGCTGATGATGAAGGGTCTAGTGCTCTCCCTTATGTTTCCAAAAACTTGAGTTCCACGGAACAAGCTGATGATGAAGGGTCTAGTGCTCTCCCTTATGTTTCCAAAAACTTGAGTTCCTCGGAACAAATAGACTAGCTTCTTTACGAACTGGTTAGCATATGTATTGTAATTTAGGAATCGTTTTATGCTTTATTTTATGTTGGTTTGTTGCTTTAATTTACGTTGGTTTATGACGACTTTCAAACTGCAGCTGATGATGAAGGGTCTAGTGCTCTCCCTTATGTTACCAAAAACTTGAGTTCCACGGAACAAGCTGATGATGAAGGGTCTAGGGCTCTCCCTTATGTTTCCAAAAACTTGAGTTCCTCGGAACAAATAGACTAGCTTCTTTACAAAATGGTTAGCATATGTATTGTAATTTAGGAATCGTTTTATGCTTTAATTTATGTTGGTTTGTTGCTTTAATTTACGTTGGTTTATGACGACTTTCAAACTGCAGCTGATGATGAAGTGCTCTCCATAATCTATTTTTATTGCTTTACTTTAGGTTGGTTTGTTTCTTTTAAGTAGCATGTATTATCTAAATTTTGGTTACCAAGCTATCAATACAGTTGCAACCAAAATTTACAATACGTATAATACTTGCAACAAAAATTCAACAAAAATACTTGCAACCAAAATTTACAAAAATTTACAATACATACATATTGTTTGCAAACTTAACGACTAGAGTACTACCAAACATATTCAAATAGCGTACTACAGTTAACAATTGTTTGAATGCCAAAGCTAAACCTGAATGCCAAAGTTGGTTTTTGTTTCAATCTTGTACTTCCAGAAAAAATCTGTCAACCTTTCCCTGTAAGCTAAACCTGCCAAAGTTGGATTTTCTACCGCCAAAGATAGATTATGGGTCAACCTATATAAATTGATCATTACCCAAATACCACAGTCACCATATAGATTGCCTTGTCTTGGCACATTCTCGGCATACTTGAAGGTGATTTTGTATGTTTGTTTATCAATGTTTTTCCTGTCCATCACCTCACATTTTTGGAGTAACTTGGGAATTCTAACCTCAAAGGTTGACCGCATCGTAAGCAACCATTTTCTTTTCTCAATGAAAGGAAGCTGGGGGCAAAGACTATCGTAAATGGTTATCACACCACTACGTATGTGTAGTTCTGCCAAGATCCAGTGGTTCTCATTTTGATTTATAGGAAAATACACCTACAATAATGATGACAAAAGATAGCAAGATTAGTCATTTGAAAATTTTACATGAAGCCAATAATCATTCAAAAAGCCAAAGGAATAAGCAAGATGTGGCCAATGAATTGTAACAGGTTCAAGGTTAACTGCCCTGGTGCAGGGGAGTTTTGGTTTAAACAGGACACTAGAAGCTTATTAACTCTTAACATATTCAAATGTTCAAAATGGAGTCATAGTTGTCAGATCAATTTCGCTAAAACCAAGCCTTATTAACTCTTAACATTTTCAAGCACTATACTACAGGCTATATCTTGCATACATCAACACTCAGCAGTCAGCACACATTGTGTGCATCTCAAGAATCCAAATAACAACCTCCTCTTACATATAGCTGTGTGTGGTGATCTAATCAAATGCAAACCCTACAACAGTTGCCCAAAACAAGAAAAGGACAGCCTTAAAATTTGATACAGGTCAGTACTGTGTAGCAAATATGGTATGCAAGTAGCATTCCCTGCTTTGAACCAACCTCCCTTGACCTGACTCCTATGTGCTATGATACAATGATACGCAAAAAGATGCAGCCAGTATGACAATGAATCACAAAATTTTCAAAAATGTCCAAATAGCTAAACATGATTCCGCATAATATATGCAGTTCCTAGCGGTATGATATCATAACCATAAAACAACCCATTACGCAGTTCCTAGAGGTATGATATCATTTCAAGAACCCAAAACCCAATGAGGCTATTATCTATATGCAGTTGACCAAGTACATCATATTTTCGTCCTTCGAGCACTAAAAGAAATCAAGTGATCATAACTATGTGATGCTCTAATCCCATATGCATACCCCACCACCAGCTCCCAAAAACAGGAAAACGACACTCTTGAACTCTGAAACAGGCTTATACTAATTCTATATTCCATCACAACTACAGATTACTTCTAACAATTTAGAAAGAAAAAAAAAAACACACCTTTTCCACAGATTCAGCAAACCAGGGGGTACCATAAGTGATACCGTTAGCATAATAACAAGGCATCCTCTTGTTAAGAATCATCGTGCTAAAAAAGGGGCCAGCAATCACCCAGTCAGCATTAGCAGGTCTAACGTGCCATAGATATAACACCCATAGATCGATGTGCTGCGATTTAAAAAAAAATTACAAATACGCTGAAAGCATTTAAGATTATAGAAAAAATTTAACATGTTCGCATTTACATACCGTACAAGAGAGCCAACCATCTTTCCCTTCAAGGATGCCCAATAACCTTTCCCAAAAGACGGGCATTACACATGCATCTTCTGCCCATGGGAAATAAAAACCAGTAACATCATTCTCATCATCCTTCTTACCTTCCTTCTTATCTTTCTTGTTTGCTCGCAAATAAGCCAGAATATCTTTAGGTACCAAGACTCTATCTTTTGAGGCACCTTTAACACGATTTAGATCCTGAAAAATTATGATAAAAAAATGTAAAGTGCAAAGAATTTAACTAAAAGTTTTAAATAAATAATAAGTAAAATAAATCACCTCTCCAGAATCCATATCTACAAACAGTAAATGTAAAAAAGTCAAATTACAAACAATTTTTTACAATGAAATACATTGACAAGTGTTTGCCTAAAAATGCTAACCTTGAAACACAAGATAAATCCAGACAATGAATACGATGGAACAAAGGTTGGGTCTTTTTCCAATGCTTTATGGTGAGCATTCTTATGCTTAGAGTTAACATTTAAAATGGCATCGTATAACTCACGCCAGATGTGTTCTCCCCAGGGAAACTCATTCCAAGCTTCAAGATTATCTACCATTCTTAGAAATACATCTTCAACAATAGATCCTAACTCACGACCCATAAACATAACTTCCAAAGATAACAAAAGACAAACTCGTATCGAGTCTTCATCTGATAGTTTCGTAAAACGCTCTTCATCCTCAATCACAGATAGAAGATCTATGTTTTTAACATACCTGCCTATCTTCTCCGGAAATACTCGATCACGAAAACTGATATCACCCTCCCTAAAATTACGGAAACTGACAATCCCAAACTTAAATCCAGTAATGAGGCAAAATTCACGACGACCAAAGTGAAGCAAATGTTCATTAACATCGTATATGAGTGGCAAATCATAATGTTCATTATCAGAGAAGACTTGCTTCTGAAGCATGTAATGGATAAGATCCTCCTCATTGTCAACGTAAGTCAAATCAAGCCACGGCCCGAAACATGTAGACCTAAACAATTCACAACGTTCCAAACCTAGTCTGTCTTTGATTAACGGAAAGTAACTGAGTTTGCTTCTAACGTGGACCCTCGCATGATATTCCTAAATTAACAAAAAAAATCAAGACAAAAATAACCAATGCTGTTTCAAAAAACTAGGTTTTAAGCTTTCTTGTTTTTGCCTTTCTAAAACTCTAGTCATTTTCTGGTGTTTCAGTGCAGGGAAGGCATGGAAGCATAAAATTGGTGGTTGCTTTGTTTCGACACTTAACTGCTTATGGTTATGTAACTTCATAAACGATAAAATAAATGTACTTCCCATTTGCTCATTTGGAGCAGTTATTGATTTATGAAACTCCAATAAGCACTTGACACTAGACTTTATGAAAGTCCAATAAGCAGTTTTCAATAATCCAAATGAATAAGTAGTTGCAAATAAGAAAAAGCCAGATGATCCAAGACAGTGTAAAACACTTAAATAAGGTAGTCTTATGTATATACTTTAGAGGTACAAGAACTTATGGCAGTGGATGCTCTTATGAATATATATGTTTTTGATTCTACTCCTAAAAAGGTAGTCTTATGTATATACTTTTTCAAAGGTGGATTTCACAAGTTTAGCTGGTGTATTTTAACTTGTAAAAAGTTCAGGACTTAATTGTGAAAACTAAAATCATGAAAATTCTTTGAAAAACTGACTTTCTGCCTAAACTATGAAATTTGACTTTTTGTAAGTTAACTCCTAAGTTGACTTTACTTAAATTTGGAGGGTCCTAGATTACTAATGATGAGGCGAAAAGTGTACCGCTTTTAAGGGGTCATTTAAGCCCTAATTCGTATTTATTTGATCAAATATCGCCCTAAATCGTTCCTTTTGTCATTTTAGGTACTTTTGAGGAGAAATCTGGAAAAGGAGGCATTTTGGACGTTTTTGGAGCATAAAAGTGAAGAAAACGACAAAGTCTCAAAATCATGCTGAAAGTTACCTTTGACGGCGTCAAGATTTACTCTAGACGGCGTCATGCCTTGGCAAGAAAAGTTGGACGTGAAATTTACTCATGACGGGCCAGAGAAAATAGCATGGAATTCTGACGGCGTCACGTTTTAACTAAATCAAGGGCGTCACGGCTTAAATCATAAGGGGACGGCGTCACGTTCAAGGTTCGACGGCGTCAAGCCTTGATAAGCCAGAGAGCATTTTTGGAGAGCTAAAGAGGGACGGCGTCAAGATGGTCATCCGGGAACCCTAAAAGCGGCGAGGTGACGGCGTCACAATCCATAAGGTGACGCCGTCAGATCCAAAAATCTATATATAGTTTTCTAATCTTTTGTCATTAAGGAGGGCTTAGTGTGTGGAATTTTGGGATAAAACCCTAAGACGATTTTAGCATCTTTTTCAGGGCTTTTTGCCTTGAGATCTTCCATGTTTCATTGAAAGATAAGTTATCAATTAATCATTCAATATGTCTATGTGTTGTTTGATTCTATCTTATTCTTGTCTTTTGTTTAACATGTTAGGCTAATTTTATCTTGTGTTTGCTTAGATCTAATGAAACCTAGCTATTGATTATTGGTTATTAATGTGTTATTAGTTGTATTGGATGATTGTTTATCTTTGTTAGGCTTAAGAAAACTGGCTAACTTCCTATTCGGTAACTTGCTTGAACGTCTTAAGAAACATGAACCAAATGCGTACTAAAGGTTTTTATGGTTGTATTTAATGCACAAGCGAATTCTAGTGATCCCATGTTAGGAGCTTCCTAGCCGGCTCGACATAGGAGTGAAGTAGGAGCTTGTAGAGTTGGGGAAGTAAGTACGCCACCCCACGAATGGTATTAAGGAATACACCCGTCATCCACGCGACTAATACACATTAATTAACCGGTAAAAGATAGCTAGGGAGTAAGGAAATCTAAGTAAACACATTTCTCTACACATAAGTTTCTCACCACATTTTCATTTTTGTTATTTTATTTTATTTGCATTTGTAGTTATTTGGGTTAGTTGACTAGCAACTAATTCCGCCCACTCCTTCAAAACCGAGATTTTACTTGCTTTCAAAAAATTATAAAAACATAAAAAAGAATCTTCCTCAACCCTTAGACCTAATTAGAGTAGCCTTTCATACCTAACGAACACTATTCCCTGTGGAGAACGATCAATCCCCCGTACTTACCACTACACTATACTACATCGGTCAGGTACACTGCCTGGTGGGGTTGTAAGCCTCTTGAGATCCCTCGAGAGGTAAAACCTGTTGTAAGGTTGCAAAACCCACGCATCAAGTTTTTGGCGCCGCTGCCGGGAAATAGTTATTGTTTAGGTTGAATTTTTATTTCTATTAGGTCTACTCACTAGATTCCTTTCTAGTGAGATTTTTATTTTATTTTTCTAGGTTTTCTGTAGTCTATCTTAATTCTTTGTGCTTTTGTTCGTGATACCTTCCACTTACCTCATGAGTAACATTGGTCATTTGATCCCTGTTATTCGTATTTTTCGCCGTGCAAACTTTCAACTACCCGTTCCCGCCCCCATCATTGAAAACAACAACCTTTCACCCGACCACCACTTTGGTAACAATTCTGAGATGGAGGAGTCTGACCGTGAGAATGAATATGTTAGTCCGTTTTACTACTCAGACTCCGATGAGGATGCCGGTAATGGAGAAGTAGTTAACGAGGAATGGAGAAAAGAGGAAATCGATCCCTTTAAGTATGTTGACCGTAGGACTAAGATCGAAAAGGATAGCCTCTTTAACATGCAATTTCCGTGTAAGATTGGTTATCATAGTTTTTATGCTTATCTTAACTCATCTTTGCCTATGAACATTATCTCTCGTGCTAATTATAATAAAATCATGGTAAATGAGCTTGAATATCAAGGAGATAACATTATTGCTAGGATTAAGCCACTACACGTGTTCGTAGGAAGTTTTGCGTATTTGGTGGATTTTATGGTTATGGAGAACTTAGGAGAATTTATCAAAGACAAATTAACCCAAGTCATTTTTGGAGAACCTTTCAAAAGGTTGACCAACCTTGACGAAAAACTTGTGGACGGGTTAATTACATTCTCGGATGGGGATGAAGATTTTACTTACCAAATGCCCCGAGCACATCCTAGGTTTAAAAACTTCTCCATTGAATCTTGCAATAGACTTATGCCTCTTGATTTATTAAGTGAGAATGATAAGAGGAAAGGGCTCAAATATCCACATGAGAAAAACAAAAGATACTATCATGGATGTTTGGAGCTGAATGATGAATACAAGAAAGATGAGGCAACAATTAGATGGCTCACACTCGGATACGTGAGCATAAGCGACACTAGATGAGCCTTACTTTGAGTCTAGCTACAAGACTCGTTAATAAAGAAAAGCGCTCTTGGGAGGCAACCCAAGTTTTATTTGCTTTGTGTGTTTATTTATTTGTTTGTTTGTTTTTATTTATTTCCGTATGCATGTTTAATTTTTATTAGTATTGATTCATGTTCAAAATTAAATTGTGAAAATGCTTTATCTTGTTTTTAACTTCGTCTTAATTACATATAAAGGTATTTTGCAAAAGATAAGTGTAAGGGAAATCCAAATCGGTTTATTAGAACACAAATGAACATGAATCGTAATAATATTAAATTAGCATACATATTCGTATTCGTTAGAGTCAAATGCTTGTATCGAGTCATAGTGATGTTTTGCAGGATTTCCAGGAAGTAAGGTAAAGGTTTTTTCAGAAATTTTCCGGAAACTTAACATAAGAATTTCGTCAGGTCATTTATGACGGCGTCAGGGTCTAAAACCTGACGGCGTCAGATTTAATTTTTCAGAAATTGTTGAAAGTTTTGTTTTTAAAAAGTTTTTATTAAATCTCCAACTTATAATCTCCAGGAATCTGCAAAATTATCATTCCACAAGCATTATATCCTTATATATAGATTTTTCCCGCCGATGTTATGCAGGTTTTCGTGTTTGTTTTCTCAGGTTTAACAGGTTATTTTGGACAAGGAGATGTTTATGGAATCAAGCTTATGGCGATGCATTAGTCATGGAGCTTCTACATTACCTTGGAAGAAGATTTAACCGTGTGACTTCATTATCCACCAAGCGAATCAGGGGAGTATTTGATTTCATTCTTTTACTTTTTACTTTTACATCTTGTTATTTGAACATTGGGGACAATGTTCATCTTAAGTGTAAGGGGAGGGTAAAAGTACGATTTTAGAGAATGCTATTACGCTTGATTTTTGTTTGTTTAATAGTAGATGTGTAATAAAACTGAGAGAAATACTTGTTAAGGTAATTTTAGTGCCAAATTTAAAATTTTTTACAATATTTAGGAGTGAAACTTTGATCTTAATGAGCGTCTCACGGATAGGAGTTATATGACTAGCACAAAAACCGTACCACTAAAAAATTTTCCACCCCCAAATATGTGAGGTTCGCCCCTAGAATTGGTAGGAAAAGCATTTATGCTATGATGTGTGTACCGGTAGCACTTAGATTCTAGAACTTGCGTTAGGACCATTCCGAGGCCACAAGTGAGACTACATTCGTGTAGTTAGATTTACTACATGATAAGAGGCATTAGGATTAACCCATTGTTTTACACCTGTGTTTTTGTTATAATTACTTTGGCTACATTGGTCAAGTAATTCTCCCACACCCTTTGCGTTGTACTCATTTTTAGTACACGATACCCCTAGTACACCCCTCAGAGCCTATCTTTTCGTTTCGACCTTTAAGCATTTTACTTAAAGGAAGAATTTGTTACACCCCACTAAAATGTACACCCAAATCGCCTTAGCCTACCTTGTATGCACTCAATTTTAGTGCATTATTGTGACAACATTTGTTTAAACCCAAGTTAATTATCTAGTTGATTACATGGTTGCTAAGTCGAGTCATATCCTTGTACATATTGTTTTGGGACGATTGGGACTCATGGGTAAAGTACTAGTATAATGGAGTAATGGGGAAGAACATCATTTATTACCCCCATATGTGCTAAATGTTTTAAAAGTACTCAAAGTGTTTTGATTATCTTAATTCGAGTCATTAGAATAGTAATTTGTAAAGTTATGTAAAAGTTCAAGTGTAAGGGGAATGCAATGCCCCTATGATGTATTATTTTGGATGGTAGGGCAAGAATGTATGTCAAAAAAAAAAAAAAAAAAAAAAAAAAAAAAAAATACAAAAAAAATGAGAAAAAGAAAAATAGAAAAAACATACGGACTACCATCCCGTTTCATTTTATGTTTATGTTTTGTTATTTTCTTTCATTAGCTTAAGATCGAGTCTAGTCTTGGCTTAGCAACATTGTATAGTACATGTAATTGATCAAGATCTTTAACTCGCCACCAGTAAAATATCCCTTATCCAACAAAACCGTGTTTTCCTTTTCCCTACACCTAACGTTATAACCCATTTAAAAGCCCTCTTTGATAGTTTATCTTAGGTGCTTACGCCTAGTGGAGGAGGTTTTCGATCCTTTCCCAAGCCTATGGTAATCTATTTGCTATGACAGGTAGTGAGAGATATTATCCGTTTTCATTTATGAGATTTATTTTTATGACACTTGAGAGATGTGAGTATCTAAACACTACTTGTGAGGTGCTAGTATGTAATCTCCGTGCTTATTATGATTAAAGTGGAACGAATATTTGTTGTAATTACTTTTATGTTTGCATTAAATGACCCCTAACTTGTATTTTGATTAGAATAAAAGCGCATTTGCTTGAGGACAAGCAAATCTCAAGTGTAAGGGTATTTGATGAGGCGAAAAGTGTACCGCTTTTAAGGGGTCATTTAAGCCCTAATTCGTATTTATTTGATCAAATATCGCCCTAAATCGTTCCTTTTGTCATTTTAGGTACTTTTGAGGAGAAATCTGGAAAAGGAGGCATTTTGAACGTTTTTGGAGCATAAAAGTGAAGAAAACGACAAAGTCTCAAAATCATGCTGAAAGTTACCTTTGACGGCGTCAAGATTTACTCTAGACGGCGTCATGCCTTGGCAAGAAAAGTTGGACGTGAAATTTACTCATGACGGGCCAGAGAAAATAGCATGGAATTCTGACGGCGTCACGTTTTAACTAAATCAAGGGCGTCACGGCTTAAATCATAAGGGGACGGCGTCACGTTCAAGGTTCGACGGCGTCAAGCCTTGATAAGCCAGAGAGCATTTTTGGAGAGCTAAAGAGGGACGGCGTCAAGATGGTCATCCGGGAACCCTAAAAGCGGCGAGGTGACGGCGTCACAATCCATAAGGTGACGCCGTCAGATCCAAAAATCTATATATAGTTTTCTAATCTTTTGTCATTAAGGAGGGCTTAGTGTGTGGAATTTTGGGATAAAACCCTAAGACGATTTTAGCATCTTTTTCAGGGCTTTTTGCCTTGAGATCTTCCATGTTTCATTGAAAGATAAGTTATCAATTAATCATTCAATATGTCTATGTGTTGTTTGATTCTATCTTATTCTTGTCTTTTGTTTAACATGTTAGGCTAATTTTATCTTGTGTTTGCTTAGATCTAATGAAACCTAGCTATTGATTATTGGTTATTAATGTGTTATTAGTTGTATTGGATGATTGTTTATCTTTGTTAGGCTTAAGAAAACTGGCTAACTTCCTATTCGGTAACTTGCTTGAACGTCTTAAGAAACATGAACCAAATGCGTACTAAAGGTTTTTATGGTTGTATTTAATGCACAAGCGAATTCTAGTGATCCCATGTTAGGAGCTTCCTAGCCGGCTCGACATAGGAGTGAAGTAGGAGCTTGTAGAGTTGGGGAAGTAAGTACGCCACCCCACGAATGGTATTAAGGAATACACCCGTCATCCACGCGACTAATACACATTAATTAACCGGTAAAAGATAGCTAGGGAGTAAGGAAATCTAAGTAAACACATTTCTCTACACATAAGTTTCTCACCACATTTTCATTTTTGTTATTTTATTTTATTTGCATTTGTAGTTATTTGGGTTAGTTGACTAGCAACTAATTCCGCCCACTCCTTCAAAACCGAGATTTTACTTGCTTTCAAAAAATTATAAAAACATAAAAAAGAATCTTCCTCAACCCTTAGACCTAATTAGAGTAGCCTTTCATACCTAACGAACACTATTCCCTGTGGAGAACGATCAATCCCCCGTACTTACCACTACACTATACTACATCGGTCAGGTACACTGCCTGGTGGGGTTGTAAGCCTCTTGAGATCCCTCGAGAGGTAAAACCTGTTGTAAGGTTGCAAAACCTACGCATCAACTAAATAAGTTGTTATAAGCTACAATTGAACTGATTTAAGGTATAATACCTAAATATACATGCTCCTATATGATTATGCTAATCAAAAACCACACAGTTAAGCAGTTAAAAAGCTTTTTAAAGCAACTTTGACTTTTTAACTAATAGACTACTTATTTTATGTTTCCACTAGTCTAAGATTACCCTAGGAATAAAGCCTAAACTGATTTTAACCACTAAAAAAGAATAGGTACCAAGCTAAAAGCTATTGGAAAAAACTAAAAGGTACTGAGATGACTTTAAATAAGCTAAGGGTTTCAAGAAAAAGATGGGAAATAAGCTGTAAAGCTCTCAATAAGCTAGTCTAATATCCTACTCAGAACCACAGATTTGCAAGCAACTTTGAAGGCAATTTGAGCTTATGAAATAAGCTCAAAAGCTCAAAGTGAATGTTGGAATAGCAAGTTGGTCTGGTGGGCTTCTCAAAGAACCAAGAGGGGGTGTGTGGGGCCCACATGAGGTGGTCTGTGGGACCCACCAAAGTGGTAGCAGTGGTGGAGAGCTGCTGTTGCAGCAGTGGATGTAGTGCCCCGCAGTCAACTTTGAAGGGGTGTGGGGCACACATAAAAAATCACAAAAATGTAATGATGGTTGATTTCTAAAGATGAGGTGGAGGGCTTCAATTCCTGAAAGTTTCACAGCTTGAAACACAACACAAAATTCTCAATAATTCTTGCAATTTTTGGATTTACTGCATAGGAGCAAATTTTGACTTTTCCCATTTTTGGTCTATTGTTGACTTTTGTGAGATTTGTTTGATCCTAAATGATTAAATAAGTAATACTAAGCTATTTAGAAACTAGAATAAGCTATAACAACTAGTTATGCAATGAAATGGTGAATTATGCACCCTAATACTCCAACAGTGAATGAAATCAAGAATCTTAAACTTGATCTTGACTTTTATCAAAGGAATGACTAGTTTTTATGCTAGAACTAACTACATAGGCCTAATCAAACCTGTTCATACACAGAACAACAACAACTAACAGCTAAATTACCTAAATATCAAACCATCCAAACACCCCTTTATTCTAACTGCTAACACTAACTAGATTAAGACCACTAACTGCCAAACAAATGATTAAACTAACTCACCTAACTATATTAAAAGCTAAAGGAACAGAAAAATTCAACAATGAGCAGCAAGAACATGTGAATCATTAGTTATGCTATTTGGATAGTGAAATCAAGAATTAGACCAACTCAATCTAAGGCCAAATCGAAAGAAACCCAGATTCACAAACTTATTAGGATAATAATAAACCGAGATTCGTTGGGTTTAATTGCAATAAACCCACGAAAATTTGTAAACCCACAATAACTCTTAATTAACAGAGATTCAACATAATAAACCCACAAAAAAATCAAAAATATAACGTACCAATGGTTTCATTGGAAAAATTGAAAGAATCAAAGAATTATTTTGATGAGTTTCTGGTAATGTGTGTTATTCATTTAAATTTTATGAATACAAATTTTCTGAATAAAAATCAAATACAAGAAAATTAAATAAAATCAAAAAGTATTTTTCTGTACCTTCCCAATAAAGATGAATAGTCATTTCAGCTGCTGGGTTGAGTAGCCGCCGGTCGAGTAGCCGGCGGTTGAGTAATTCTAGCAGTTGGTGTGGGCCCCAAACTATATGTACACGTGTCAATATATTAGATGGGTTGCGGAGTTGCGCAGATGCGCATGACTATTTAAGGAATTTAATTAAAACTTGACCATGATGGGGACCCAAAAAAATATTTTGTACTATTTTGGTACTTATCTCTTCATTGAATATAGAATATGAATTTAACTTAAATTTTATACTTTTACTAGTCATGAATACACGTGTGATGCACGTATTTTGATATTTTTATGTGATAAAAAGTTAAAATTTAACAACGTACATCTACTTCAAAATTAATTATACACGATTCTCTAAAACATACTTGAAAACAAAACGGATTTCTTTGAAAAAAATATATCATATCAAAAAACTTAATTTTGAACCCAATAATTATAAATACATTTAACTTTTTTTTTTTTTTTTTTTTTTTTTTTTTTTTTTTTTTTGTTATATAGATATATAAAACATATTTATACAATAAATATTTCAATTGTTATTTTAGAATCACTGATACATAAGTTTATTATAGTATAATCATTATTTTGTAATCATAATACTACTCGTAATATTTATTACATGAAACTTAAGTTTTAAAAATATATAGACAAAACAAACTGGAAATATCAAATATCAAATCAATTAAAATCACTATAGCCAAAATGTGGTACCAATTTTTAGTAAAGAAGAATAATATGATTTTGGTTTTCATCTTTATCTATTAAAGATAAAAACTTCACTAATTTTACAGAAAATTTCATATTCATGTTGTTATCACCTTTAACTTTTCTTTGCTTGCTCATGTTGTTATAACTTTATCATATGATCATTGGGACGGAGCTAGGATTTAGCAATAAACGAAGCTAATTTTTTTCCAAAGTAACAAAGTCATATAACTTAAACATTAAATGACATGTTCTAGCACTTACGCCAACAAATCCGGATTACAAATTTAAAATTTTGATATGAAAAACACTGCCAAATAATAAATAAAAAAAATAATAATTAGATGAAGACTTTGTGCATGAAACGGTGTCAAACTTCTTCTAATTCTTTTAGGCTGGATGCAGTAAGGAGGGTCAATCCCTCTCATTTTCTTTGCCACGTCAGCTTTCAAAATTTGAAACAAACAATAAGCTGATCAACATCTATACATTCGATGAACTACGTGTGTAATTCAACTAAGAAACTACATATATCTCCATAGCAAGAGAAATCGACAAGCTTCCAACGAGAATCAAGCAAAAGAACAACGAACCCCGAAATGACTTTTTTATACTCGTCTCTTTTTGTAGAGAAATTTAAATAGTTTGCATGTCATGGATCGACAAATTAAAAGTTTCCAAAACCAATACTATAGACATGGATCAACAAATTAAACATATTGGTTTTCAAACTATATGTAATAACTAAGTGTTGATTTTATAAGCACAATCTCAACAAAAAAATTGGAACAAGCTAAGGTATATTCCATTCCAATACACTTTTACCATTTTATAATTTATGAGACGTGGAAGATAGAGTCGATGACCCTTGAAAAAAGTTGATACAAAGTGTAGTTACGCATGAATGCATGATATATTAGTTGGATCTACACTTACAAATAAATAAATACAAGCAAAGATTAGCACCATGCAAATATAAAGCACATTTGCTACTGTAATGCATTGTTGTCTTTATTCATCAAATTCCATTATTCAATATTAAGTTTGGAAATGGAGAAAAAAGTACAGGAATTTTACATATTTAATGAATAAAAATGTGAAATTCAATTAGGATTAAATCAAAGTTTTTGGCAGAAAGTGGATTTTATAAGCAAGAAGTTGTGTATGAGCTGTAGATTTTTTTACTTTAGAGTTTTAGCTAACATATCTTGTATTTTTGCTTTATGAAATGTAAAGATTTTGAGGCTATGGCTATGTTTGGCGAATTGGCGCGGAGCTTTTTGGGGCGATGAGCGGTGAGCACTGAGTTTTTTTATTTTTATTGTTCGTTTGGCAAATGAACGGTGAGCTTTGCGATTTTTTGAGGATGCTCATTTCCCATGCTTCTTTAAGAAGCTGTGAGCTGTAGCTACTGCTCACCGCTCACTGCTACTGCTCACTGCTACTTTTACCAAACACACCCTATAAATAGCGACAAACTTTAATTATTTTTACTTTTATTTACTTTTTTATTAATATTTTTTTGAACGATAATTTTTAATAATGTATATCACATATCTCACATGTGTTCAAACAAAACTTGAATCCACAATCTTTAGGTTGTTGGATCACTCACATACCACTGATTTCGTCCTAATGTCTGAATAGCTTCCAATAGAAACTCACATGATTGCTTATTTGAGGTAGATGGTCCAATTCTAAATCACAATTATGCTCATTCGAAGAGCCATTAACCATTTAAAACACAAGTGATTAATAATTTATAACAAGCAAAGTTACATACAAAGTTTGGTATTCTTATTTTACTGGGTAACCCTTTACCTACAAAAGTTTGGTATTCTAGCATGTAGTGACTATTTTGGTAGCTAACAGTGTCGATTCAACAACGCATATTTTATCATACTTTTAAATCAAGTCAAACAAGATTATCATAACTAATAACGTATATAATTTGGAGAACTAAGGATAGAACATACAATGAATTAACCAAATGGTGTTGATAAGCTTTATTTACCTTTATTGCTCCAATTGATGCCCACACTACATGCACTAAAACAAATTGCCCTTTGGTTAGTTTATGTATTTACTGCTTTTTACGTCTCAAAACTATTTTCTCTTTTTTTATTTTGAGGTGTCTTAAAGTAATTGTCTTATTTTTATTTTCAACTAATCAAAAAACTTTAAAAAATAAACAGATGAGTAATTAATTGAAAAGTATAATGGTCTATTTTTTTTATTTTTCTTTTTAATTTTGTGTTTATTTTCTGGAGACAATAATTTTGAGACTGAAGGAGTATTAGTGTTTTTGTTGATAACATTTCAATCGAAGCCCACTATGTCTCTAATTAAATATGTGTTTAAGTCACAAATTATCAATACTTTGTTGTATTTTGATACCTAGATTTAGCTAAAATATACTTAAAAGGTAGTGTTTTAAAACCCAGATTGACCCGGCTGGTTGAACTTTGAACTAATTGAATTAAAAATCCATTTTTAAAACATTGAAAAAAGTGCTTGCCTTGTTGGTCTCGCAATGTCCTATTTTTAAAGCATAAGCTACAAGCAGCCCAATGGGCCCAAAGTTCAACTCCATAAAGTTCTGGGCCTGATTGCCTTTCACTTTTTAAAGTTGACCAACAATCTTATTTTTGACGCATTAACACTCTATGTCCACTTTGGATTCTCAACTTCTTTTTTTATCATTATTATCATAAATAATGGTGGTAATCCAACTTTAGTTAGTTGAACTCCTATTATTATTACTAGCAGGGTACCCGCGCGTTGCAGCGGCGGGTACCATGCAATTGTAATATTCAGCGAAAATTTCTTTTAGTTTTATATTTTACGATAAAATACATATACGGATGACAGTAATTTTAGTTTTGAATAATTTTATGCAATAACAAGATTTTTCATATAAAAACTGTAGATTATCCACGTGATTTTGTGACAATACTGAGTTGGTAGCTGGTATATTGTAAAGCTATGGGGTTAAAGTAGTTCATAATGGCCCGTAGTCGCAAGTTATCATTAAATAATAACACCATATCGAATTTTAAAAAGCACTTACATTATACTAAGAAAATTTAGTTCTCTAAAAGCAATGTTTGTTATATTTAACCCACATAGATGGATGATACAAGTAAAAGAGTACTTATAAAGATAAATAAAAACTAAATATTCAAGAAGTCATTTAGGTTACTTTAAAGAGTATAATTATTATTATTATACAAATATAAATAATAGATTTAAAATATATAATTAGCACTTAGCACTTTGCACATTTGCATCCTTTGCTTCTTCAAAAATTTTCCGATTTTTATAAAACAAAGTTTTTAGTTTTTTACGGTAAGTTTTATCAAAAAAATTATAAAAGGTGTATGCATTTTGAAACTCTATTGATTTAATAATATCATTTTCGGACGACTTTTATGGGCTAGCCGAACCGGTGGTGACTCCGGTTCCCGGTTGAACCTGTTGGTCCGGTCCATTTTTTAAAATCATATGTTCCATCAACTTGTTTACATATAAATTATATTAAGCTTTGTGTGTTTTATTAGTTTAATATGTATAATAACAAGTATTTTTCATATTAAGGGTATTTTAAAGATAACATCTATTAGGTAATTATTGCTATAAACGTTTTTTTTTTCTTATATTAAATTACTTTGTATTTTTTTATTAATTATTTTAAAAAAACAAGTCTACAAAGAGTGCTTTAAAGTGTTGCAACCAATGCTATTATAGATGTACTTCTTAATGTCTTTCCCTTTTTTTTCCTTACTTGTTTTTGTTTTATTTATTTTTTTATTTTGTTATGATTTTTTTTATTTGGGTTTTATTGTTCATTTTTTTTTTGTCTTGTTTCGCTTAAAGGATTAAATAATTCATATGACTTCGGATTTGATGACGATTAATAATAAACCCCAAAATTCTACTTTAATATATCGAAACCGAGACCAACCGGTAATTTTGGGATTTATTTATATAACTGCGTTACAAATAAATACGATAACTGAGACCTATAAACCAGTTTAGATTATATGAGATTAGATCTTGGAATATTGTTATTGGATATGTGTATCCGCCCCGTAGAACTTGAGTTTGAACACAACGCGAATCGGCACGAGTCTAAACTTAATAATACGAGAAATGTTGATTTCTGACGCGTTAAACAAACATGGACATATTTATAGTCATTTTTAACGGAAAAACAATTCTAAAAATATTGGCGCAACTTAGAACGTCATACGAGCACTTTTGGTATGCTAAACGAGCCCGAGAGTGTTTTTATCAAAAGAATAGTGAAATTACATAAATGGTCCCTGGAGTTCATAATTGGCCGTGCCCTAGGGTTAGATAAAATTACACATTCGGTCCCTGTGGGGATATAACATCCCACACTCCTCTCTCTCTCCTCACTTTTATCAAAACCCTAGAAACTAATATACTCACTCCTCTCCACTTATAGCCGCTGCCGGCCACCTCTCAAACCACCACCAGGGCCACTCAGTACACCACACCACCACCATATAAGCCCTCCACGTGATCTCCTTATCACGTTTTGCTACAACACGCGCCAAAAACACCCTCCACCACCACGACGCGCCTCCACCGCCACGATAACCACAAAAACCGAGTAGATCCGAGCGTTTGGAAGGTAGGTTACACCATTTCACCCACGTGAGTGACTCGGTGTGAGTCAACTCGTACATAACAAGTTGACTAACACTATTTTGGTTCGGATTTGGGTATAAAAACATGTGAGTTAACCTTTTTAATAACTAAAAACATGTGTTCGAGTTTGGTATCATTTATTTGGGTTTGTGTGGTCAAATCGAGGTCAAGCCGTGAGCGGTTTATATTTGTGTTTCATTGTTTGTGTCGAGATTGTGGTTATTGATATGTTGTTATTCTTGTTGTTTGTCATTTCATTTTTGGTTCGGATTAAGGGTTTGGCAAACCCGAGTTATGGTCGGATTTGGTTTAGGATTAGATTGGAAGTTGGTTTGTTGTGTAGTTGAGGTTGTTGTGGAGTTGTAGCCGAGGAGGACGAAGGGTCCGTTTGGTTTGTTGTGGCGTACCGATGTCTTTCTGGTACTAAACCCAACACCAAAGACAAATACTTTAGATCTTTTTCTTTACTTTCTTTCGGCTTCAAGATTTTGGTGTCGAACACAGGTAGGTTTGTTATAGATTTTTGAAGTCAGATATGGTTCCCAGCGAGCGTATTTCTAGAGAAAGTGAAGATTGAAGATGAGAAAGTGAAGATGGTTTTGTTTTTTAGTTTTAAGAGTGGTGTAATTTATATGAATATCAGAGGTTTGTTACAAGTTTATATTCAATAGAATTAAATGACATTTAATTTTTTTTGTTGTTATAAGTTTATAGAATTTAAGATATTTAATTTTATAGGCTGCTACAAGTTTATATAATTTAAGACATTTGATTTTTTTTCTTCAACTTTAATTATGCGTATGATACAAGCTTTGTAAAACACTTATTTCCTCTATACTACATTATAAAGCATTTGGGTGAATAATGTATTTTAGTTTATTATGTTCTTTTTGACAATAAATTTACGAATATCAAGAATTTTGTTTAGCCCGTGCCCTTTCGGGATCGAGCCCGTTTGGCTTGCACCGGTTCGGGCTCAAGCCCATTTGGCCCGTTTCCCGTTCGGGCTTGAATATTTGTATAATGTGCTTTATTATTTGTATTAGTAACATTTAATGTATGAATTGTGTTTAATTTGGTTGTACAATATGCTTGATAATTTGTATTTCTTATGTAAGGGGTGTTTTAATAGCTGTATTAATTGTATTTATTGACCAGTTAATTAATTGACTACATTAAAAAACATTAATGTGGGTTTTTTTTTTTTTTTTTTTTTTTTTTTTTTTTTTTTTTTTTTTTTTTTTTTTTTTAATATGTGCATTAAAGTGGTGTACATTATGCTTCTTATTTTGTAAGTCTGAAAATTATATGTATTAAAGTGGTGTACATTATGCTTCTTTTCTTGTAAGTCTTAAAAGATTACAAGCATTGAAAGCTATACTTGTAACAACCTAGACTTTTTAAAGACACTTAAATTTCTAGGCATTTAATTACATGTGTATGCATCTTTCCTATTAAAGAAATGTTTTTGGTCTTAAACATTTTAAGACTTCTAAATATAGATGTCCTAAATACATTATAAGGTAGTATTTATTATTATTATTATTATTTTTAGAACGGAAATTTTAACAATGTAACAACATTTATACTACAAATTTATCTCACATTTCATAATCACGACTTGAACTCACAACCATTTATTGGGAAACTTCACACACAACATAGAATACCATTGGGATACAAGCCTTTTGGTTGAACTCTTATTAATGTTTCGACTTGTTAATTTGTTATGTAAACAAATTGACAAACTTTCGATATGCTTTTTGTAATGAACATGATAAGTTTTGTAGGCATATACATAAAGTTAAAAAATCATATGAACTTATAATAACAAGTTATAAGTACAACTGTTGTTAAAAGCATGCCTGACGCGCGCCTAGGCTCTAAAGCCCATGTGGCTCAAACAGTGAGGTTTTCTTCAGAGCGAGGCTTAGGACATTTAAGAGGCTTAGCGCCTTGGTTGCAAGGCCCTTATGAGCTTAGGCGCGCCTCATGCATATGTGGAGATTTATCCATTTTTTTATTCACAAAATTTAAGACTTTGAGTGTATACATTTCATGATGGTGATTCTGAAAAAATTCTTGTGTGCATGTTATTTTAAATCTCAACAAAGTTTTGGCAATTTCTGGTGCATGGAGGTCAGAGTCGAAAAACGTTAAGAAAACGTATATCATATCATTAGATACTCTATGTTTGATAGTCTTATATTGAAGTATTAACTTTGTTTGACACTATAAGAGATATAATGCTACATAAGTTTAGTATATATAGTTTTACAATTTATCTCGACACAATGAGCCTCACATACACAAGACTCGTGCCTAGGCATGCGCCTTGCGCCTAAGCCCCAACTAGCCCCCAAGGACCCTTCTGCGCTTTAGTGCGCCTTGAGCTTTTTAAAACATTTGTACAAACAAATATTATCTCCACACTTTAGATACTTCGTTAGACTATTCGATATATGAATATTCTCATTGCTGGTCCCCTATTTGCACATTTGGGGGAAAAAAATATAGAAGTATATATTTTTTTGTGCATAAAATAAGATACTATCAGTCAATTTAAACATCCATACTGAAAGTTACAGGAAAACTAAACAACTTATTATCCAACATAAAATTTTTAAGTTATTGTGAAAGCATATACAACATTTACAAGTTAATAAAGAGGTCAGTGTCGTAAAATAAAAAGTTAGGGTGTGCCTGGTAAGTAATGGGGAAAGGGAAAGGGAATGCAAAGGAATGGGTGATGGTGGGTAATCAATCCCTTAACCCCCCCCCCCCCCCCAATTTACTCTATAATGGTCAATTACCCACTACTGGGTAATCATTATATTACCCCTCTCCAACCAAGCATCTTTAATGATTATATTACTCATTACCCACCCCCTATCCCCCAACCAAGCACCCCCTTAGTGACAACTAGTAGCACCCAAACTGAAATCATACAATTGATACTACAAAAAATCAAACAGTAACTTTTTGAGTTTTATTACACAAACCATTAGGGTGCTCGGAGTGGGCTGGCGGGTTGCCCAGCGGGCTCCTCATACCGCCGGTAACACCATTCCGCCTATAGCGGGTTGGCTTAAACGGTTTGGTGAGTGGGTATATTACCCGTTGGTGAAGCCGCTATTGTGAACGTTATATGGGGGTGGTTGTAACTTTTAATTCTTTTGAAACTTGTCAATTTGGAACGTTGGGCATTCAAAGCAAAAAAAAAAAAAAAAAAGTTTGGCCGGATCTTGGCTGTGATTGTTTGGCCGGATCTTGGCTGTGATGGTTTTTTGGCCGGATCTTGGCTGTGATGGTTTTTTGGCCGGATATTGGCTGTGATTATGTTTGGCCAGATCTTGAAATTTGGCCGGATCTTGGCTGTGATAATATTTTTCTTATTAATTAGAGGCTGTGATGATATTTTTCTTATTGATCCAAGTTGTGAAATTGGAACATGATTTAGAGATGATCTTGCATCTTGGTGGGGCAAATAAATTCAGATGATGGTAAAATATTGCAACCTTTTGAATATTTGCAGCCATGGCTGATTTATCCACATGTTCCCATCGTCTAAACAGATCTGAGCCTCATTTTTTTTTCCTAAAACTTTTTTTTACACAACTTTTATAAAGTATAAAGTTTCTTCTAATTAATGTTTGAGATATGCATTTTGTGATTAGTTATAAAATGTTTTAGTTATAAATTGTATAGTTTAATAGTTTAGGGGGAAAAATAAAAAATTTGGGAGGGCTGAAAAATCATGGGCGCGAGTGAAATTGGTTGGGAAGGCTGGTTGGGAGGGCTGGAGGGTTTAGCTGAGTTGGCATAATTTTATTGGCTAAATTTAGGAGGGTTGAAAGTTTCAAAATGATCACTCCTTGTCCCCTTAGAGCACTCGGTACCCTTGGCTGGTAACATGGCGCCGTCGGACCAGCCGAGAAATTTGGATGGCTCATGGTACCGTGGGTGGCGCCATGGCTGCTGGCGCCATGGTGGCCAGCCCTGGTGATCTTGCGCCGTGTTTTTTTTTTTCTTTTTTTTGTGGGTTTGTTTGTGTTTGTGATTATATGTTGTGTTTGTGTTTGTATTTTTTTTTTTTTTTTTCTCTTCTGTTGCAGCTTTATTGGAGTTGAAGGAAGATGATGTAAGAGAGGGGCGGACAAACAAAGGAAGCGTGTGTAGGGTTAGGTAAAACAAGTGCAAGTAATACACATTTAAAATGGTGGGCTGGTATGCAATTTTTGGACTGGGCTGAACAACTAACAAGTAAACAAATTAATGTTGGGTACACATTTGTCTATTTAAAGTTAAGTATAATACCCTGGCCAAAAGAGTTGTATTTTTTTTAAACGTATAATGTAATGTGTGTTTTTTTTAATGTAATGTGTGTTTTTTTTTTTTAATGTAATGAAGTTTATTTTAGTTATATTGTGTATGTTTTAAAAAAGAAAAAAAAAATTTTGACAACGGCACCACATTTTCTGATGCCGTGGGTACCGCCCAGAATGTGGTGCCGTGAGATTTCTGGTGCAATAGAGATTTTTGCTGACGCGGAAAGGAATTTTGAGCCATGGCACGAAGCCATAGCTCCAGGGTACCCACTGCTCTTAGTATCGTCCCCTTAGTATGAATAAAAAAACCATTTAATCATATATAAGTACTTTAATTAAAAATAAAACATGTCTCGTTACATAATGGACCCTACAAATATGTGTCTTGTTGTATTATTAAATACAACTTGTCAACTTTTTCTTAGTTGCATCCGCTCATATACCAAATAAAAACTAACAAAAATCCAACTCAACCAACTCATTATAAACAACCCACCAAATTATCATTTGCTCATTCCTCTTCTTCATTCTTCACAAACTTTGATTTCTTTAGCCACAAGGAAGTTGAACATGGTTACGAAGCTGTCGGTTGAACGATCAAGATATACCGGGTGGTCATGTGGCCTCGTGTGGAACGTTAGAGTTGCAGCCTCACGAGAACGTCCGAGAAATCATTGAGTTCATGTCTATGTGATCACTTAGGCAAGTCTGAAGCTTGGCTTTTACTTAACACTTTTTTTTGTTGTTGTTAATTTTGATTTTGTTTGTTGTCATGAAAAACATTGGAAGGGAAATACAATAAAAGTTTCGAAATTTCGTTTTAAATTTTGTATATGTAGTGTTTGTTTTTGTCTATTATCAAACTTATTTTATGAAGTATCTATGTGTTTGATTCTAATTATGTGTCTGAATTATTGTTCGTTGTTCGCCTGTACATTTTTTTTTAAATAACGTCATCTAAGGCTAATTACATGATTATAATCGATTTGGGTATCGTTGGAATAACGATTTATATTTCCCAAAGATTTTACTATAAAAAAGGGGCCACTTTTTACCGAGTTGTGTATCCAACTTTTTTTTTTACAAAGTAATGGTTTAAACTTACTAATATTTGCTATGTTGTGTACTAACGGGGTGATTAAGGTTTTCTGTTAGAGTCCTTTTGGTTAGGACCAAATTGCAACGTTAGTCCTTATTGTCAGATAAATTTATTTACATAAACCGTCCTTATAGTTAGGCCCAGATTGCAGCATTAGTCCTTATTGGCGGGTCACCACGTGTCACCACATGAATGTTGCCACGTGGCATCGGGGGGGGGGGGGGGGGCATCGGGGGGGTCAGATCGGGTCACATAACAGGTCGGGTTGCCACGTGGCAACACTCAGGTGGAGACACGTGGCAGCTAGTAAATAAACCCCAACTTTGTTCGAGCCTTGTGTGGGTCAAAGGAAGGCATGCTTACCAGTGGATTGGTGCATACCTTCAATGATTATATGCATAATTAATTTTTTAACCCATCCTTATTGACAGCCCGTTTTATTAATACTAAAAGGTTCAAAATAGTTTTGACCTATCAATTAAAGGGGATTACGGACCGGATAAAAATTTGAGAAAAATACCATCGGACTTGCTTTTTCGTGCTCTTTCCAATGGTATGCTCGGGGAATTTTTTTCGACTTCGTATGAACCTCGAAAAACGCGAAAACGTCATCAAAACTCATCCAAAAATCACTGTTTTTGCTTTGTTTTCAAACCTTTGTACCTACAAGACATAATAACACATAACAAACATATGTGCAATATAATTTCACATATTTGCAATATATTTTATGGTTATTAGTCCATTTTAAACCCTTGTACCTACCAAAAAACACGCTAAAATGGACTAACAACCATAAAATATATTGCAAATATGTGAAATTATATTGCAAATATGTTTGTTATGTGTTATTTTGTCTTGCAGGTACAAGGGTTTGAAAACAAAGCAAAAACAATGATTTTCGGATGAGTTTCGACGACGTTCTCACGTTTAACGAGATTCAAACGAAGTCGAAAAAAATTCCCCGAGCACTCCATTGGAAAGAGCACGAAAAAACGAGTCCAACGGTGCTTTCCTATCCTTTTGAACCTTTCTAAAACTCTTAATATGAACCAGTCAATTTTTATTTGAACCTTAATAAAACGGACTGGCAGCAAAATAGGGTTAAGTAATAAATTGCGCATATAAAGGCTTGAGGGTATGCCCAGTCCAACTGGGAATCACCCTCACCTCTAACCTAGAGGTCCCAAGTTCGATCTGGGCGAGGGCTACTTTGGTTTTATTATCACAGCTGCCACGTGGACCACTCAGGTGGCGACCTGACCCGTAATCCGGCCCGAACCGACCCAGTTCCGACCCAGACCCGACCATTAAAATAAAGAACCAACGTTGCAATTTGTTCCTAACCAGAAGGACGATTTATGTAAATAACTCTAACAGAAAACCTTAATCACCCCGTTAGTACACAACATAGCAGGGATTAGTAAGTTTAGATCATTACTTAGTAAAAATAAAAAGTTGGATACAAATAAATAAATAAATAATAATAATAATAATAAGTTAGATACACAACTCAGTAAAAAATGACAAGTTTGATACATTTAAAACTCATTATCCCATAAAAGAGAGCAACTACAAAACATGCCATCATTAAAGAAATGATCGATGCTTTTTGAACTGTAGAAATATTGGAGAATTTCATAGTTTATTGCTTATTTTAAATTGTTATTAATATTAATATACCATACAATCGACATATCATTTTCATTACTTGGAGACAACATATACAGTTGTATACAAACTAAGAAACCAAAAAGAATATACACACGCCCAATAATGTAATAAAAAATAGTACTCCCTCCGTCTCAATTTATTTGTCATGAGAGAGAAAACACATATTTCCTTTTACGGATGTCTCAAATTAATTGTCCACTTTCCTTATTTAGTAAAAACTAGAGAATCTAGTGGAGGAATATTCTATTTTAGTGGTTGAAAATTAAAGTTGCCCCACTTTTATTAAACTTTGTGTTTTCTCTCTCCTTAAAAGGAAATATGGACAATTAAATTGAGACGGATGGAGTATGATTTATCAGAATATTCAGAATCCATTATTATATGGAAAATTAAGTTGAATAGTTCCTAGAGTAATAAACATTCAGTATTAGGATACATCCCAAGGTTAGTCACCCACAAAGTATAAATTTATACTGTATTATTATTAGAGTTTAATAGAAGATTTAATTTGATAATGATAAATTAAAAACACAAGAGCAATGTCCTTACATAACAACTTACTTGTTCTTCTTGTAATGTCTTTCACATAGAAGTAGGCAAGCAAATCGACTGAGGCTTTACTTTCGTGTTAAGAATTACGCATTTTTTGTTAGATGATTGGTTAAGTTGGACCGAGCTTAATTGTGGGTTTTACCATTAGGTTTAGGGTTAGGGTGTTGCTTATCTTCTAAGACCAAGAATAGTGGGCGTTGAAGTGGGCTTAGTTGCCCTTTTAACGCTCGTTGAACTACCCCCATCAACTGTTGAAGCTCGTTGAAGACCCAAAAAATCAACGCTCGTTGAAGATATTGTTTGGTCAAATATAGCCGTTGAACGGCTATATTTATTAATTATTATTTTTATTTATTTATTTATTTATTTATTTTTTTAACTTCAACTTTTCTATTTAATCTAACATTTCTTTTTCATTTCAACACAAAATTCAACAACTTCCTCTCAACAAAAAATAACGCCCGTTTTTAACAAAAAATGATTCGCCGGCCATTCAATGCCTCGTATTCGAGTAGTGATTCAAGTTCCGACGATGCGGACTATAGCGACGATTGAATTATTTTAGGTTTATGTTGTGTTATTTCTAAATTTAGAATAATTTGTAATAAAATTGTTTAGGAAAAAAAATAATTGTGTAATGGTTGAATAAATAAAAAACGGACATTGAACCATTACCCTCATTTTAGCTTCAACACCCAACTTTCTCTCACTACCACTTGTCGACATTTGCCCCAACCCACTGCCTCACCACTACTCATGGTCTAAGTTATGTTTCATTATAAATAGAGATGCAATGCATAAGAATTACATAATACGGAGTAATACTCTCTTTGCTATTTTACATGATATCAAAACTTTAATTAGGTACAAACCACAACAAAATTACTATCCTCCGGTCATTGGCTACTCGCAGTTGATCAGGAGGGATCCTTATTTATTTATTTTTGTATTGTTGTAAAATATTATTGCTTAAATAATTTCATTTTTTGAATTGTACAATCATATTTGTTTTATTTTTGGCAAGTTTTGGTATGTCACTATGTACACTTGCGATTGTTGTGCATGTTTGATGTTTTATTTTTTGGCACGCGAACATACCAGTTGGCAATGTCAACAGAAAACATACTTTCACAAAATGACTTGCCAAATTAATTCGTCAGATAGTAAAATTAGACCGAAGAATGTATAAGTGTATAACTTAAACATTGTAATATTGAGATCAGTAGATTGTTGTCCATGAACAAGGACACCTGCATAATTTCAAGTTAAAAACTACTGTATCTATGTAACTTTTTAGAGTTTTCTTAAAGTCGTAATTTACTTTGTACGTATGGAACAAACAAATAATCAGTCATAAACATTGCGGCACGTGATATAGGCACCCCCTCCCTATAAAAATAAAAGGCACCCTCTCTAGTGGGAGGGTGTACATTTTTTTTTTTTTTAACTTTTCGTATTTTCGTATTTTATTTTTATTTTTTTTAATATTTTTGAAAGTATGTATTTGTTTTATTTTTTTGTATAATGTTTTTTTAGTGTTTATTTGTTATATTATTTGTATTTGTCTAATGTGTTTTTATTTAATTAAACAATAATAATAACACGTTAACATTAACACATTAAACAACTACAAAAACAACTGTTATTATTCAATTAAACAACAACATTAATACATTATTTAAAAACAACAGCACCTACTACATTTGAAGATTATTTATGTCATCTAAAAGCTCATGGAGCATTGCACCCGACTGACATGCGTGATCCTCATGATTCCTTGCCAATTTCAGTGATGCATCGAGCGTCTTTATTCTTGTCATCAACATCTTGTTTTGAGATACTAACATCTTCTTTCTTGTATGAAACTTGTCAATCTTATTATCTTTAGCTACGCAGTTTGAGCACTGCGTTGAAGAAGAGGCTTGACTAAAGTACTTGTTTTAAAAAGCATCCTTCCACATAAAGTATCCACACCCATAGTTATCTGTTCCTGGCTGTTACATGTTAAGAAAATTATAAGAAATGTATTCTTAACTAACAAATAATTTACATAACTAAGCAAACGTATGATTATTTACCACTGAAAAATGACATGTATAATACGGTTGACCATAAGTAGCATCTGTACGAAATGTCCTTTCTATAATCAATCCTCTCCGACAGCGACACAAGAAAGGATTATTTTGTTCCACCTGACCAAAGAATTAATTTAAATAATACAAATAGTTATTTACAACATAAATCAGTAATATTATTATTAATTTAAATAATACAAACAGTTATTTACAACATAAATCAGTAATCGTTCACTATGTTTTGTCGGTATAATTATTTACAACATAAATCAGTAATAATTTACAATGTTTTGTCAGTATAATTATTTACAACATAAATCAGTAATCATTTACAATGTTTTGTCTGTATAATTATTTACAACATAAATCAGTAATCATTTACTATGTTTGTCTTTGTCTAATCTCAATATACATGTGTTGTCGATCGTAATATAAAGTTGCCCATTCGAATGCATTGGCAACTCTGAATGCCCTCCATTGTGGGTGAGTATCCGGAAGTGGTGAATTTTCGTCTAGCGTCAGATAAATGAAGTGAGCACAGTCGTCATCCCCCACACGGGCAATCACAAGGGGGCCAGTTCCTTGTGATAAATCTGGACCGGAAAAAAGCGAAAAATACGTATGACTTTGTCGCTCGGATATAAATACAACAGACCGGTTAATCACTGAAGCAATAGCCAACCCCGTGTTTGGCATACTCATCCAGTTGTCTCGCGGTGCAAATCCATTTTTGAACCAGGTTACTGATCTTCGAAGTTGGTCAAAGTCATTTTGCCACCACATACTTATGTAAAAGGCACTATTAGTGTTTAACTCTTGCAATAACCACATTCGAACATCACGCCACCTTTCTTCGTGTTGACCAATACCGAGATACGGCGATGATGATTAAAATTTAAAAAATTTGTTTTCATTGGCATGGCATAACCGAATGGATGGTAAAGTGAGTTTTTTCCACTTTGCAACCTTCAAATTTGTAGCCAAAATGATAAAACGATAATAATCTGAGCCTATTAAAAATATCGATTTATAATTTTTTTATAAACGTTACACATTTTTGAAACTAATATGTGTAATAGCGTAAAATTATACCTCAGTCGTGTAAAAAGGAGATGTATTCATCGTTTCTTCCTGCTTATGAAGGCAAGTTTTTGTATTGTGAAGTTGTGATGGTTTGTTTGCTGCTTACGTGCTTTGTGCTGCAATTGTGAATGAAATTGTGATATTTATAATAAAAAATAATAATAATAATAATAATAATAATAATAATAATAATAATAATAATAATAATAATAATAATAATAATAATAATAATAATAATAATAATAAGGATTGTCCCTTGTCTGATAAAGGAGAACCAACCCGTAAAGGAACATGTATTCAGGGGCGGAGCCAGGATTTTGGGTTAAGGGGGGCCGAATTTTTTTTACCGATAGCAATAACGATTGACAGACATCGATATTTCTTATATAACGCAAACCTGACATTTATTTTGAGACGTTGGGAGTACTAAATAATGACTTATCACGAGATGACTAGACATTTAAATTTGAGGGTTAGTTTGATTTTGATTTTGCCAAGGAAAAGATACAATTGTAACGTGAGTTGAGGGTGGCTGACTGCACAAAACATATATATTTTGGGTCATTGGGCTTGTTGTGTCTTTAACCAAATCATTTTCAACATCATATTTAAGATTGGGGCTAATATAGTCAATGTTTAAACTGAAAGGGCATAGACTAAAATGTACATTTAAATAGGGTCATAAATAGTCAAATACATTAAATAATCTCTTTGTTCAACACGCGTGTGGCCATTGTGTTCTTCTTCCCTATAGAAACAAACCCAGCCGTGTTTTTCTAAACATTAAATAATAACTATTTTTCCCGTCCATGGAAGAAGAAAAATATACGTAAACCATATCTGGTTATTTAACAGCAGGTGCCAAACTACATGAAAGTCATGAAACATGGCCTGAAATAGTGAAACTCAAACTATAAGCCGGAGAAGTTGGGGCGGTTGGAGGGGGGGGGGTGTGCTGAGCACCTGCCCGCTACCCTATTGGCTCCGCCCATGCATGTATTCAAACAACAACAAAAAAGAAGGGATAATAATAATAATAATAATAATAATAATAATAATAATAATAATAATAATAATAAATTTAAAAAACGTGCATTAAAAGTGTGAAAACTCAAACAAAAAAAAAAACTTTGACAAAAACGTGCATTAAAAAAAAAAAAAAAAAAAAAAAAAAAAAAAAACTGAGTGTGTGAATATGAGTATGTGAATATGCTATTAGTAGAAGAGAAAAAAGAAAGGAAAAAAAATAAAATAAAAAAATAAATACAGTCATAATAAGACAAAAATGACAAACATAAGTACATATGGTAGGAAGGGTTTGTAGTGGGAGGTAGTAGGGGGTTTGTATAGCGTCTCCCAAATGTTGCATGTTTACCTTTTAGAATAATCAATCACCAAAAACAAGGTACTCCTTCCGTCCTAAATTAATAGTCCCTCTTTTCATTTTGGGTTGTCCCAAAATTATCCTTTCCAAATATAGTTGTGAAGAATGTAACAAGTTTATCATATTGCACCTAATGTTACTAAAAATTATAAATATCATTCAAATATTTAATTAATTCCATAAGGGTAAAAGTGACATTTTGTGAAAAAAGTAAAAGAGATAATGCAGTAATGATTATATTTTCTTAAATTTTGTGTTTTTTATCGGGTGACAATAATTTTGGGACGAAGATAGTAGCTTCTAAGGATATGGATTGATTAATAAGAGGCAATAGCCGCCCACCCATTTTTCTATTCTTCTTGGAATCCGATAGTACTTTTCACCTAACTAATTAATGGACTCTGGATTAACCTAACATATGTTGAAAGTTATTAAAATTAAGATTGAAAGTCTTTAAAATTGACTTATCTTCCTACTTCATGTGTTTAATCATCAAGAAGAAAAGAAGTGGTGTATAACACACGTTAAGTTTTTGTATAACTAAAAAGCTAAGTAAACACATGAAGTAAAAGAACATAGCGATGCTTATTTTATGACTCATGTTTTGAACGAGCACATATATGTGTCATTTTGTTTTTCACCACGTATATGATGATTTTTTTTTTTTTTTTTTTTTTTTTTGGTTGGCATTGTCGGGATGGAATGGAAGAACAAATTGAAAAAGTGATACTTTGAGGATGCTCTAAGAATTTTCTTTCATAAATACAAAGTAAAAAACACATTTCTTCTCTACTACATATAATGCACATATATGTTTGCTTAAATTTAAAAATCTTAAAATTGAGTAATGTTTTAATACCTATAATACCTCATTTAAACTTCAATTTCCACTTAAAATTTCAAAAAATATTGCCATAGAAAACATGACAAATTTTTAAACATGACAAGAATTTTATTTGGAACTTACAAAAAAAATATATATCTTCCTATCAATAATTATGATACATGATAAATTGGTGTATTAACTTTTCTATTTGTCAGTAGAAAGTAAGTCATTAACAATAACAAAATGTATAATGAATATGAGTATTTGAAGGTGAAAACGATATCTGGAGCTACTAATCAAATTTCATACAGTTGGCATATTTAAGGAAACAGACACAATACAGTTACTCCCTCCGTCTTAATTTAATTGGAAATATTTTATTTTAGTGGCTGAAAATTAAAGTGACCTCACTTTTATTAAACTTTGTGATTTCTCTCTTATGACAATTAAATTGAGACAAAGGGAGTACTATATATAGTTGTGTCTTGTATATCTTGTATGGTTTTGGAATCAATCAACATGAACATATGTAATACTAGTAACTAATAAAGACATAATGAAATAGACCTTTCCGACAAATAAAGACAGAATGAACTAGCTTTATTTGAAAATGGAATTTTATAAACTTCCATGATAATGCATCGAGATTGACAAGTATATGGTCACATTAAATGCATCGGTTCAAGTCGAGCAAAGATATATATATTTTTTTTTTCGAACATTCGAAAATTTATTGATATGTAAAACATAACAAGAGGCTAGAGGACAAACATAGTTTAAAAGAGAATACAAGTAAAAGCTAAAAATTGAAATTGCATCATTTGGACCATTTTATACAGGGTTTCTGAGACCTATTCGAGAGCCATAGAAAACTGGTGGTTTTGAGTTCTTTGACAGCGAAGCGAAAGGATGGGGTCTTGCTTGAAAGAATGGAGTCATTTCTGAGTTTCCAGATGATCCAGCAGTAGCATAAGATGATTAAACTGAAGTATTTGCGTTTCTTTAGGTCAATGGGAGGGTATCTGTGAAGAGTGAACAGTTCTTTCATGCTGGAAGGCTTGGCTATTGTGATGTTGCACCATTGCATAATGTGTTTCCAAAGAGAATCAGCGAAGGAACAGTGTAGAAATAAATGGTTTGCGGTTTCATTTTGGTTGTTGCACATGGGACAGCTTGTCGAGGGTAGCGCTACGTTCCTGAGTTGTAGTTGGTCTTTGGTAGGAACTCGATTCATTTCCAAACGTCATCCTAGCATATTTACTTTCAGAGGCGCTAGGCGATTCCAAGGAAAGTTTCAATTGTGAGGACCATATGTAGCTGATCGTAAAACTGTCTTCATTGATTTGACAGTGAAGGAACCAGAGGGGTCGCTATTCCATGACCAAGAGTCCGCCGAGTTGGAGAAGGATGTTTATGAGACTTGTGTTAACATGTTGATTAGTTGATGGACTTCGTTTGGTGAAGATGGTGGTCTTGACCAGCACCATTCCCACTGGGAAAATCTGTCGGCACCTGTGCAACGATCTTTGAGAAGGCAATCCTTTTGCTTTTCCAACTTGAATAGATCCGGGTAGACTATGAAGAGAGGGGTGTCTCCATTCCAAGTATCAATCCAAAAACGGATTGTAGCACCATTCCCAACTTTTCCTGCAATTAAATTCTCCAAGTAGATATTAAATGGGGAAAGATGGGATGTAGCAACCTGTAAAATTCCCGAGTAATTTGTAAATGTTAATCAAGTATTAATCTATCATTACAGTTCATCTAATCATTTTTACGAGCAAAATTTAAAAATTTTGTTTATTATATTACCATGAATCAAAAACATTGTTACGTGATTCACAATACTTTGGAACGAGCTCACACACGTACCACGACAATCCAATTCACGAATAAAAACCAAACGGATCCTTATTACTTATTTCTCGGCCCAACAGGCTAATCAAGCCCACTACTATTCAAGCCCATTATCCATTTTTCTTTTATTCCATACGAGCCAACCCTCATTTACTTGGCCTCGTTTTTTTTTTTTTTTTTTTTTTTTTTTGATACACAAGCCATGCCACATTTTACATGGTTCGAATCACCACACTTCAAGGATTCAGGAATGACAATTCATATTATTGGGTTCGAACGTTTACTATTAAAACGAACCTCAAAGCTAAGCTCCATTCGACATATGTTCAAACACATTCGAGTGATTATCAAACACACCAAAACCTATATTTGCCTAAGTCTTTTGCTTGTGACCGAGCCAAGAGAGTTCTATAATCCTTATCACATGTCCTATAAATCTTTTGGTCACGTCTACAAGTCGTATGGACTATAAACATGTCGAACACAATATTGAACATGCCACTTGACCCTTATTACTATAAACCGAAGCTCACTCACACACACCTCTCTTAATAACAAAACCACTCGAGTGCCTAGCTAGGTTTATTCCCCAAATCCCTTATCTAATCTCTTCGGCATCCAATCATCCCAACTTGTGTGTATAAAATAAATTATATACTAGTTCCATGCATATCACTATATACATATACGTATACACACTCTTTCTTTCACACACAAATATCACACAAATATTTACTAAGTATTTCTCTCTACCGAGTTCATTCGAGAAGCAATAACCACATTTCTAGGCGTTCGTTCCATTTTCTAACTCGTAAACCATTGATCTCGATTCTTTTGTGGTTGTTCAAACGAGCTACGTACAAAACCCATCGTCCTTAGTTCTATTTCAAACGTTCTCACCCCCCTTGTTGGTGTAGTAAGTCCTTCGATATCATTTCTATACATACACATGATTTTTCAAGTTCATACACATTTATTATTTCATTAGATATCATTTACTAGCTTTCTAGTTATATTTTTGATCTCTCGTTATTCATTTTATGTATAAATTTGACCTCCTATATCTATGGATGGCTAGACAAGAAGTACCATAATCATTCGTATCTAATATCAACGTTTAATAAGCTATCGAGACCCATTTTAAAACCATGATGAACATCGAACACTAAATATTCCATATAATCATTTGGACCATGTGGTTATGTCGACTAGAAACACAAGCCATAAAATCATTTTTAGACGTGTCACCTATCGAACTAACTACACAACTCATTTTTCCATCATCTAAACTAATAAGCAGTACCAATAAGCTCCCTTGATAAGCTTTTATAATACCTTATCGAGCCTATAAGCTTAACCCCATCGAAACAGTTTTCCTAAACTATACATATTATCAAGTGAGCCTTAAAGCCCACTAAACTCAAAATAAGCACTTCTATAATAAGCAGTCCATAAGCAGTTTGGATAAGTTAAAAAGACCTTATTTTAAGCCCAATAATCAAGCCCAAATGAATTCGAAACCCATTGGACCTTAAAACCTTAACGGGTCTGTTTTAATTTCCTTAAGGCCCAATAACTTAAAAATAAGCTCTTTTCATGTAATAAGCAGTTTTATAAACTTAAATAAGCTGTTTGAGACTTATGTAAAAATTGGAAATGTTAAATTCTAAGATTTGTGATTTTGGACTATAAATGCAAATATTATGCAAATCGGGTTAAAAGTGTAAACTTTCATATAAATTAGTGTCAAACTGTCATTTTGGTAATTTAAAGGTAAGAAATGAATGTACAGTAACCAGGAGTATTAAAATGTCATAGTTGGATATTTTGGACTAAAAATGTAAATATAATCTAACTTTGGACTAACAATGTAAAAGTTTCACCGGTAGGATTAAAAGTGTAAATTTCATATAAATTGGAGATCCATTCAGTAACTTTATTCTATTTATATTCACACTAAATGTTTTATACATTTTCATCTTAAAAAGCCATTTATACGTTTCGTAAGATTTATTTAAAAGACGATACGTATATATATTTATATAACGGGGTTTCTAACGAATAACATAACTTATCATCCACCAACTTTGAAGAGACGATATCTACGGATTCAATAAACATAAAAAAAGATGATATTATATATAATATTATTTTTAAACTTTAAGCATTTTAAGCATATCATCCATCCTCATCACAAACCATTTCGATATCCGATACTATTTGCACAATCATTATTCGCATTAAGCCAAACTTAAACTATCGAAATCTCAGACTTCCCTATTATTCAGGTCGTGTGTTGGAGCCGTTCCCATATTTCATTTGACGTCACATTATCTTTGTCAACTACATCCGAGGTGAGCTCATAGTCCTACTTTTATCTTTTATATATTTTCAACTCGTGAAGAGATACATGCTACAAAACAGAAGTATTTTTTGTATGCTATACCTGATTGATATTTCCTAAGTTACCACTATTGCCAAAAGCCCCTCCCATCATGAGCCATTAATCACTTGTGAGTGAATACGAATATAGTGAATAGATCTATTTGAGGTTGACTGCCTATTTGAACTAGCCGGAAGATGGCCTTAGTTGCTAGCTGGATTAGTCAAATGCACTTTATTTGAAGGAAATAGGAAGATGGCAATCTCCTACTCGAGGGCCACATACTTACACCATGTCGGTGGTGTATTCATACCATTTCGATGGTACTCGTTAAGGTTTGAGTGTCATGAGACTTAGGGCAATATATCGAACTGCAATATTACTGTTTCTACTATGATTGTGTTTCTATGCAATTATACAAATTGAGACTTGTGTTAAAACTGATTACTATATACAAACACTATGGATTCACTCGACAATTTTGTTGACTTTTAGCATGTTTATCTCAGGTAATTAACGGAGCATTCAAGGCACGGAGTGGGCAAATAAACTGATGGTTTTTTGTGTCAAATAAATTCTATAATTCATTTCAAACTATCATATCTTTTGTGAGATATTAAACATTGGAATCCTTTTTGTATCTGAATTATTAAATGAATGATAATAACTTTCAAAACGCCTCTTTTAAGTCATTTTCTATGATTATGACTGTGATCCTTCCAGTAATACCCCAATTAGTCTTCCACTATTAAGTTGAAATTTAAGGGGTGTTACATGGGAGTTCAGATTAGCGACGCTTTTCCAAACTCCCACCAAATCGGATTTAATTGGAACCGGTGTACAATTACGTTTAGAATAGTGGATGGAGGTTATAACTCGAGCCCAAAGATATTATAATTTCGAATACTTGGTAACCTTGGACCCCTTGATAAGTATAGGGTCACATTAAATGCATCAGTTCAAGTCGACCAAAGATATTACAATCGTCTGATCACGTCCGAAGTATAAATACGATTCTTTTTATTCCCCGTCTTGTATAAATTGACCATCATATATCTAATCTTATACTCTTAAATTAAATATATTATAACGTAGGTCGTTGGTATTTGGGTAAAAGGTAATACCAACATCATTGCATACAAAAGAAGTATTGTTGTGTATGGAAGGTCCGAATACCCTACACAAATTTTTGATAATGTTCAATTGTCACATCAATGAGGAGGTATCCACAATATAAAATCTGTTAAATATGTGTTCAAGTATGTTTACAAGGGTCATGACAAACAAGTCGTACACGTTGATCAAGATGGAGAACAAGTCCTTAACTAGATAAAGTGTTGTTCCCTTAACACACTTAGAGTTAACTAGAAAGTTAATCTATTCGTGTTTATGACTAATACAATGTTATGATTAATTCTAACAAATTAATGAAACGTAAAAGTAAAAACATATAAGTATTTTTCAACGTTTAAATTCTTATTAGAAATGAATCAAAGAATCTATTACCCAAGTGTTTTGCGGAACAAACACTTGGGATTGAATAGACAAGGTATTATGTCTCCTATCTAAACTCAAGCTATGCTTAAGTGGTAACAATTCGACCCACTGAGCTATCTCATGGATACGTTACTCTTTGTAGGAGAGAAGTTGTTTTGCAAAAGTCTAAGGCTTTCAATGTACAAAAAACACACTCAACTTCTCTCCTTTTGAACCTATTTATACACAAGTATAAAAGAGTAAAAGTGATTAAAAAAAAACTACAACTTGTTGAGCAAGCGTGTCTGACAATTACAACAGTAATTGTCATTTCCAATAACCAATGGGAATGGACTATAAAGTCTTTAGGAGTGGTTGGTCTGAAACTCCACGACTTTTAGCCGTTTTAGGGAAAGTTTCTTCCTGACAAGATAAGATTTGATCTTATCTTAAACTCTTCCCAGATCTTCCCGCCTTTCTTTCAGGCGTTGAGTTCTTCAGTCTTCAATCACTTAATGTTGTTGAGGAGACTGGGGTTCAGTGAGTTCTTGTCCAACACTTACTGAACCATCATCTTCTTCTTTGGCTTAAGTCCTACTTAGGGAGTACCGCCTTCCTGAGTAGTGAATCCTTCTTCTTGAATTCGCCTTAAGCATCCTGAAGATGACTAACTGAGTGACTGTTCACTCAGTGACTTGAATTGTTCTCGGTTTAATTTACACTTAGTTAATTTGTGTCCAAATCTTGTTTTAAGTATTCTTGGGTACTGATGGACCCAACAATCTCCCCCTATTTGGATATAAATTATTCCTAAGTGTTTTGATCAGTTATGAGTGAGCTAATGACTTTTACTCATACTGAATGTACTAGAATGTAAATAAGGACACTGGAATAATAAAAACACCATCTTATTAATATCATTACAAGTCCTATCAAAACTAAGTACAAAAAGGTAGTGGTGGTATTCAGGCAGATTCATCAGTTCAACTTAATACCAAGGGCTTCAAGCTTAGGCTTCTTTTACTGCAGCTCATCTTGGTCAGGGTGCTCTCGGATTTTTCTTTTCAGATCTTGACAAAACCTCACATTCTCAGGACTCTTGAATGGAGAGGCCATCATGAGGAAACCCATCATTGCGTTGATCCCTGATAAATCAACATCATTCCACCTCTGGAAGGCTGGGTGATGAGTGTGTAAATACTCATCATTTTTGTCCCATCTGAACTGCAAAAACATTTAAAAACACTCAGAAATGCTTCAAAATACAGAAAATATCATTGGATTGTGTTTTTATCTGTTTCATGTGCAAAAGGATCGAAAACAGGCAGAAACAGCCAAAACCGTGCACAAGATGGGAAAAAGTTGAAAAGCCGAGGACGAGGACGGAATTTATGAGTTTGGTCCGGGAAATTTCTCTACTTGTCAAGAATAACCCTTGGAATTAATTTGCAAAATTGACAACGTTGGTCCTTTGATTTTCATGAAATTACACATATGGTCCCTAAACTTAACCTAATCCTAAACTTAACAAACCCTTATCCTAAAAATAAAATCCAACCCACACCATCACTAAACCCAGCTAATAAAACCAACCCAGCTACAAGCCCAACATACCCAAGCCCAATCCACATAAACCACCCAACCCGATCCACCCCTTAGCTAAACCCAGAAGTTTGACCCAAGTCAAACTTCTCTTCTTCCTCAAAACCGTTTACTGCCAAACCAGAAACCACCCCCCACCTCACCTCTTATCCATGCAATACCACCACACCTCACCCTTTCCCCCTCTACACTCCACCTAACAAGCCAAGGAGCATTAATTGCTCCTTCCCTCCCCACAAGTTATCAGAACCCACATGGACCCATTTTCCCGCCAAAAATCCAAATGGACGACTGAGATGAATTAAGATGATTTCATTGGTGGGATTTGATCAGGATGACTCAGAGATACTTTTGGGAGTGCTATATAAAGAGAAGAAGACACAGAGATAGAGTTGTCACTAGTTTTTAGACCGTTTGTAGTGTAATTTACTTATTGCTTAATGTTAGTTTCAATTTAAGTTTGGTTTGTCATTTCAAGTTTGTTTCAAGTTCTTTGTCCTTATTTACTTCTGTATTGTTCTAAATTCCAAGTTTAATGAAATTTCAAATTCTCATTATTTACTGTTAATCGAATTCAAAGTTATTAGTTGTTAGAAAAAAATCACAAGCTCTCATTAGTGTTTCTATAAGCTCATTCAAGCTTTACATAGCTTTTGTGAGTTTATTAGGTGTTTAATTCAAAGTACTCTCAAAAATTCTAGTTTGGTCAACAAAAGTCAAACTAGGACCATATAAGCAGTTCTGCTGGAATTAAGGTGGAGTAATTAAGCTGGAGTGGAATTTAGCTTGGTATTGACACACCAAGTTTGGTTTTGATCAGTTTCATTGTTCTATAAGCCTCTTTTCAATTGTAAGCAATTTCCAAGTTTTACTTAATTTTCTTGTCCACTGTTCTAGTGCTTATTTAGAGCTTATTATATATCTTTTCTTCTTATTACTAGTTTAAGATTACATAGTATCTGTTTCATCAGTTTTAGATAGCCATTATTCTGTTTTTACTTAAAATCCTTAAAAAAGCCAAAAATAGCTCTTATATAAAATAGTTTATTAGACTGCTTAATTTTATTTCTTAGTTACTAATTAGTGTTTAATATACTCTGCTGTCACCATAGAACTCAATTTTAGCTTAATTGATACCCATTCCAGTTAGAAATCCAAGCAGACCCTTCATTAAGGTGTGTTTGGGTTAAGCCTATCTTAGGTTCTAAACTAGCTTTACACTGTACATTTGCCATAACCCCAACTTTAATCTTATTTAAAATAGGTAATATAAGCTGTTTCTGAGACCTATTAAGTTTATTAGATTGATATAATAGTTTTGAGAGGTCTGTGATAATTTCAGACCATAAGTTAACCATATAAGCCAATATAAGCCATAAGCTTATTTTGACCTTATATTTATCATTACTGAGGTCTTTTAAGTCATATTAGTAAGGACACTAGAGATAGATAGGTTTCATTTGGTTTGTGCAAGTCTGCACACCCTCTGCACAACCCTTGATCAGTCCACTTTTGCAGCCTGCATGTGTCCAGCCCTTTTTCTTAGCTTCATTTCTGCTTATTTACTTGTCCATTTTGCTTGATTTTTGTTTTTATAAATAGCCTGTAGTACTAGCTTTAGATAACTGAGCTTTATTTTCAAATTGTAGCTTATTTAACAGCTGAAAACAGGTCTGCAAGTAGCCTCAGTAGGCTACTTCTGCCCTGCACCACAGCAGACCCTAAGCCTCTTTTGGCTTAGTTTGTGCTTATTTGTGCTTATTTCTGGTTCCTATTGCTTATTGTGATTTGCATTTCAGTCTTTAGTTGGACTTAAGCTTATTTAAGCTTTGGCATAGCTTATTTTAAAGCTTAACAGTCCCTTTGAGCAAAGCCTTGGGCTATTTTTCTTTTAAACCAACTGGTCAGCCCTTGTGGCTTATTTCTGGGCTTATTAGAGAGTTTCAAAATAAGTTGTAGTTATTAATTTTGCTTATTGGTTTGTGTTTGTTGTGTTTAAATCATAAAAAGCAAAAAAAAAAAAAATAAAAGCAAAAAGTGACAGACCTAGGATTCGAACCCTGGTCTGCCAACTCACACACCACACACTCAACCATCTGCCCTAGGGTCTTTATCTGTTATAGCCTTGCACCCTTTTTTATTTAACCTTGTTTTTTTTAATTAAGCTTATTTTTCATTTTGCTTATTATCAGCTTATTAGAATAAGCTGATACCTTCATTTTATTTGTCCTAGGCCTGTATTATCATTAAGTAATATTAGAAAAAGTTTCAGAATATTTGGAATAGTTTTAGTATTTTTAATCTATTTTTCTTTTTAAATCAGTTTTTAATTCATAATAAAAAATATAAAAGTCAGAAAAATATAAATCTTTTTTCTAAAATTTTCTTTTATTATTTAGGATTTAAGAAAAATAAAATTGCAATTGTAGGATTAGTTTTCTAATATTTTAGTTTTTATCCCGTTTTTAGATTTCCTGATTCGCGTTTTTAATATGATTTGTGTTAATATTAATTTTACCGTGAGAATTTGTTTCTCATTTGTTAATTAGAATATAATAAAGCAAAATTCCATATCATCAGTCACTTTAATCTCAAACCTTTAACGGTTGTCCATTCCATCCTCGTTGGGAAACGACCCGGGTAATCACTTACCTGGTATCACACACACAAACGTGAGTTTTTGCAAGTTAGTCTTTTTCCTAAAGGGTTGATTTGTTTTTATTCACGTGTATCCGTCTGCATATTATTTATATACACTATTTAGCACGGATCACTGGGTCTCCGAACTCATCAGTGAAGAACAACCCTCTTTCAGGTTGTTCGATGACCACATTCCTCCTGAATGGAACACCTTCAGGGAGGGCTCTGTTGCAGTCCAGACCAGGGACCTTGATCTCAGGCTCTGCTTCAATCTTCTTTCTCTTTCTTGAAGAAGACTGAGAAGGGGCAGGCTGTTTGGCTGAAGCAGGAAGAAGAGAGGGAATGCCAAGTTCCTGAGGTGTTGCAGCCAACTTTTCATACCTCAGACTAAGGGATTTCATCAGGTTTGGCACAACAACATTTTGCTTCTTCTCAATTAGTGGACCCAGTTCATCCAGTTCTGAGATCCCAAAGTCTGCAAATCTGAAAGGGTCATGAACCTCAAAGACTCTCTTGTCATTACTTTTGTAGACAGTTAGAATTGCAGGCTTGGTGTTTCTATGAATCTTGACATCAGTGATTGGTTCTGGCTTTAACCTGTTTGTCATGACCCACTGATATCTTGCAATCCTGTTCTGCCTAATCTCTTCAGCCCTTTTCATTCTTTCTTCCCTTCTCTGCCTGAGGGCAGTCATTTCAGCATTCTGAGCTTCCACAAAGCTCTTACCACATTCCCTTTTAGCAAGGTCTTTTGCCTCAATCCCAATCTTCTCAGCCTCTTCTCTTGCAACCTGAATGAGAGCAAGCTTGTTCTGCCTTTCATCTTCAGCAGCTTTCTTCACTGCCTCCTCTTTCTCCATATTATCCTGAATTTCCTTTTCAGTGAGAAGTTTCATCACCCCATTGATTTCATAAGGAACCCTGACTGGTTCATCAGGGTCTGGCCTTCTTTCCTTGGAGGCAGGTACCAAGATTGTGGGCTCAGGCTCAATGGTTGTGAGAATGCCCTTGCCTTTGTCTTGGCGGGATGAAGATGAGGTGGCTTCAGGATTCTCACCCTCAGTGTGAGAAGGAGGTTGTTCTTGTTCAGGTTGTGGAGGATCGTCTTCAGTGACTTTCTCCCCCTCAACTGTTGCTTGACCCATAGTGAGAGCAAGAGTTGGTTCGCTCACTGAAGTTGAGGGAGCTTGACCTTTGAAGGCCTGATAGATCTCAGTCATCATGGACTTGATGTCTGAGGTGTCCTTCTGAAGAGTTGAGACCTGAGTCTCAAGAGAAGCCTGAGAAGCCTCTAATGTTGTCATTCTTGGCCCAAGAGTCCAAGCCAGGGAGAAAGAAGAAGATGCCAAAGATGCCATGTGGGACTCCATAAGACCCAGGGAAGATCGGATGGAGTCCACTGAAGAGTTGAGTCCCTGAAGATTAGAGGATCTCAGCACATTTACCAGCTTAAACTGAGAAGTTTATTGCTGGTAAGTTTCTGAAGCCTGAAGAATTTTCCCGTTTAGCTCAGGGTCATCTTTCACTGACTCTTGAATTGTTTCAACGCTCTTGTGTAAGTTGTTGAGAGACGCGTTGAACAGTTTGATGTTGTGTTCAAGAGATGTCAGGGTGAAGGAGACTGATGATTGTTGTTCATTAACAGATTCATGATATTGATCAACAGAAGCCTTCAGGTCGACATAGTTAACTACTGCTTCAGTGTGATGGTCAAACATTTCTTCATTCAAACCTTGGAAGAGAGCCTTGTTGGTCTTTAGTAGGAACTTGACCAATTGTCGTTCAGTGAGAGGAAGAATGTTGTCATACTTGCTGATTGCGTGGTTTTGTAACCTTACAACAGGTTTTACCTCTCGAGGGATCTCAAGAGGCTTACAACCCCACCAGGCAGTGTACCTGACCGATGTAGTATAGTGTAGTGGTAAGTACGGGGGATTGATCGTTCTCCACAGGAAATAGTGTTCGTTAGGTGTGAAAGGCTACTCTAATTAGGTCTAAGGGTTGAGGAAGATTCTTTTTATGTTTTTATAGTTTTTATGAAAGCAAGTAAAATCTCGGTTTTGAAGGAGTGGGCGGAATTAGTTGCTAGTCAACTAACCCAAAATTTACTACGAATGCAAATAAAATAAAATAACAAAAATGAAAAGTGGTGAGAAACTTATGTGTAGAGAAATGTGTTTACTTAGATTTCCTTACTCCCTAACTATCTTTTACCGGTTAATTAGTGTGTATTAGTCGCGTGGATGACGGGTGTATTCCTTAATACCATTCGTGGGGTGGCGTACTTACTTCCCCAAACTCTACAAGCTCCTACTTCACTCCTATGTCGAGCCGGCTAGGAAGCTCCTAACATGGGATCACTAGAATTCGCTTGTGCATTAAATACAACCATAAAAACCTTTAGTACGCGTTTGGTTCATGTTTCTTAAGACGTTCAAGCAAGTTACCGAATAGGAAGTTAGCCAGTTTTCTTAAGCCTAACATAGATAAACAATCATCCAATACAACTAACAACACACTAACAACCAATAATCAATAGCTAGGTTTCATTAGATCTAAGCAAACACAAGATAAAATTAGCCTAACATGTTAAACAAAAGACAAGCATAAGATAGAATCAAACAACACATAGACATATTGAATGATTAATTGATAACTTATCTTTCAATGAAACATGGAAGATCTCAAGGCAAGAAGCCCTGAAAAAGTAGCTAAAATCGTCTTAGGGTTTTATCCCAAAATTCCACACACTAAGCTCTCCCTCCATGACAAAAAATTAGAAAACTATATATAGATTTTTGGATCTGACGGCGTCACCTTATGCATTGTGACGCCGTCACCCTCGCCGCTTTTAGGGTTCCCGGGTGACCTTCTTGACGCCGTCCCTCTTTAGCTCTTCAAAAATCCATTCTGGCCTATCAAGGCTTGACGCCGTCTAACCCTGAACGTGACGCCGTCCCCTTATGATTTAAGCCGTGACGCCCTTGATTTAGTTAAAGCGTGACGCCGTCAGAATTCACATGCTAACTCACTGGCCCGTCATGAGTAAATTTCACATCCCACTTTTCTTGCCAAGGCATGACGCCGTCAAGAGATGATTCTGACGCCGTCAAAGGTAAATTTCAGCCGATTTTGAGACTTTGTCGTATTCTTCACTTTAATGCTCCAAAAACGTCCAAAATGCCTCCTTTTCCAGATTTCTCCTCAAAAGTACCTAAAATGACAAAAGGAACGATTTAGGGCAATATTTGATCAAATAAATACGATTTCGGGCTTAAATGACCCCTTAAAAGCGGTACACTTTTCGCCTCATCAAATACCCTTACACTTGAGATTTGCTTGTCCTCAAGCAAATGCGCTTTTATTCTAATCAAAATACAAGTTAGGGGTCATTTAATGCAAACATAAAAGTAATTACAACAAATAATCGTTCCACTTCAATCATAATAAGCACGGAGATTACATACTAGCACCTCACAAGTAGTGTTTAGATACTCACATCTCTCAAGTGTCATCAAAATAAATCTCATAAATGAAAACGGAAAATATCTCTCACTACCTGTCATAGCAAATAGATTACCATAGGCTTGGGAAAGGATCGAAAACCTCCTCCACTAGGCGTAAGCACCTAAGATAAACTATCAAAGAGGGCTTTTAAATGGGTTATAACGTTAGGTGTAGGGAAAAGGAAAACACGGTTTTGTTGGATAAAGGATATTTTACTGGTGGCTAGTTAAAGATCTTGATCAATTACATGTACTATACAATGTTGCTAAGCCAAGACTAGACTCGATCTTAAGCTAGAAACGAAATAACAAAAACATAAAACAAAAATAAAATGAAACGGGATGGTAGTCCGTATGTTTTTTCTTTTTTTTTTTTTTTTTTTTTTTTTTTTTTTTTTGCATACACTTTTGCCCTACCATCCAAAATAATACATCATAGGGGCGTTGCATTCCCCTTACACTTGAATTTTTACATAACTTTACAAATACTAATCTAATGACTCGAATTAAGATAATTGAAAAACTTGGAGTACTTTTAAAACATTTAGCACATATGGGGGTAATAAATGATGTTCTTCCCCATTACTCCATTATACTAGTACTTTACCCATGAGTCCCAATCGTCCCAAAACAATATGTACAAGGATATGACTCGACTTAGCAACCATGTAATCAACTAGATAATTAACTTGGGTTTAAACAAATGTTGTAACAATAATGCACTAAAAATGAGTGCATACAAGGTAGGCTAAGGCGATTTGGGTGTACATTTAAGTGGGGTGTAAACAAATTCTTCCTTTAAGTAAAATGCTTAAAGGTCGAAACGAAAAGATAGGCTCTGAGGGGTGTACTAGGGGTATCGTGTACTAAAAATGAGTACAACGCAAAGGGTGTGGGAGAATTACTTGACCAATGTAGCCAACGTAATTATAACAAAAACACAGGTGTAAAACAATGGGTTAATCCTAATGCCTCTTATCATGTAGTAAATCTAATTACACGAATGTAGTCTCACTTGTGGCCTCGGAATGGTCCTAACGCAAGTTCTAGAATCTAAGTGCTACCGGTACACACATCATAGCATAAATGCTTTTCCTACCAATTCTAGGGGCGAACCTCACATATTTGGGGTGAAAATTTTTTTAGTGGTACGGTTTTTTGTGCTAGTCATATAACTCCTATCCGTGAGACGCTCATTAAGATCAAAGTTTCACTCCTATATGTTGTAAAAAATTTTAAATTTGGCACTAAAATTACCCTAATCAAGTATTTCTCTCAGTTTTATTACACATCTATTATTAAACAAACAAAAATCAAGCGCAATTGTATTCTCTAAAATCGTACTTTTACCCTCCCCTTACACTTAAGATGAACATTGTCCCCAATGTTCAAATAACAAGATGTAAAAGTAAATAAGGTAAAAGAATGAAATCAAATACTCCCCTGATTCGCTCGTTGGATAGTGAAATCACACGGTTAAATCTTCCTCCAAAGAGAATGTTGAAGCTCTATGACTAATGCATCGCCATAAGCTTGATTCCATAAACATTTCCTTGTCCAAAATAACCTGTTAACCTGAGAAAACAAACACGAAAACCTGCATAACATCGGCGGGATAAAATCTATATATAAGGATATAATGCTTGTGGAATGATAATTTTGCAGATTCCTGGAGATTATAAGTTGGAGATTTAATAAAAACTTTTTATGAAAACAAAACTTTCAAAAATTTCTGGAAATTAAATCTGACGCCGTCAGGTTATAACCCCTGACGCCGTCAGAAATGACCTGACAAAAATTTTCATTTTAAGTTTCCGGAAAATTTCTGGAAAAACCTTTACCTTACTTCCTGGAAATCCTGCAAAACATCATTATGACTCGATACAAGCATTTGACTCAAACAAACACTAATATGTATGCTAATTTATTATTATTACGATTCATGTTCATATGTGTTCTAATAAACCGATTTAGATTTCCCTTACACTTATCTTTTGCAAAATACCTTTATATGTAGTTAAGACGAAGTTAAAAACAAAATAAAGCATTTTCACACATTACTTTTTAAAATGAATCAATAATAATAAAAATTAAACACACATACGGGAAATAAATAAAAACAAACAAACAAATAAATAAACACACAAAGCAAATAAAATAACAATCAAATGAGGCTAGCATGCGATAAATAAAATTAATGTAACAAATGTTTTAAGGCAAACAGATGCCTTCCCTAAATTATTACAGACCATATTGTTTCAACACATACAACCAAATATCAAATTGTTCAAACAACAAAACATCAAATCACAACATCACTGGTGAGGGGGTCCTTGGCGATAGTCATAGCCAGGAGGAAGATGCCCGTAGTACCCGTATGGAGGGTAATCCTGCTCACGACCCGGGAAAGGGTCAATCTGCAGATGCGGGTCCAACTGATCACGTGTGGATAGATGTTGCATCTGACGAACCGTGTGATCATACATCCAGTCGAACCTCTCGTCCGCCCTGGTCCTCCAAGCATCAACCTGGCCCATCCAGGTCCCCTGGTGAGCCTGCCAGTCCCCCCTGCTCATATGCCGGTAGTAATCAGCTGTACCGGCCTCATACCCCTCATGCTGCTGCTGCTGGGGCTCCTCCTCCTCCTCATCATCCTCATCATCATCATCCTCAGCTCCAACTGGGTGATACCACATAAAGGACCCGTCATGCATCTCCATAATCACCTCCATCTGCTTCAGGGACCTCTCCTTCACCGTCCTGCATTTATCACCACTCAAATACCTCATGACCTCGGGCCTGAGGACTCCATAAGACTGAGCCAGTCGGGTGATGAACATCCCACCATAAATCCTGTCACCTTCCCTCTCCCCAACTCCACCATGCATAAAGCTAGCAACCCAAAACGGGATGTTGCAGTAAACATCATTAGAGTAGATGGTGTACAGGTAGAAGAGATCAGAAGCTGTGACACGGTGGTGAGAGCTGTGACGCCCTGTCAAGCTGTAGGTGAGGCAACGATGAGTCAACCGAACCCTAGGATCCCTGATTTGGGATGCTACAGTGGTCGAGGTATACACCCCATCCCCAATAGTCTGCCAGAAAATAGAGCATCTAAAATCATTCTTCATCGACTCCCCATGCAACAACCTCTGCATGAACCCTGCCTGAATGGTATCATGCTGATCATATAACCCCAGTCTCCACCCAAACTCAGTAACAGAACACGTCCTTAGCTCACCCCCCAGCCTGAAATAGATCGTGGTACCGCCCACATCGGTCCTTGCCTCAGCCATATCAAAATGAAAGGTGGCAAAGAACTCCCGTACCAACTCCTCATATACCGGCTCCTGAATCTTAAACAGTCTTTCCCACTGGGGGCCGGTAAACCCATCCGTCTGAAAACTTTGGAGAAAAGTCTGCTCAAGACCTACTCTCCTCAGAAAGCCCCAGTCAACCACTGCTCCATTCTCGACCTTGTGTAGTAACAATTGTGCATATTTGCTTGTAGCAGCATCGTTGTCAAAGACACCCCAACTGAGGACCGTATCCCCAAAGTTTTCTTGTTGAGATCGGGAAGAACTTCCTCGGCTGGGTCTTTGACGCTTACTCATTATCACGTGGAAATTGATGACGAAAGTCGGTGAATTTGATCCTGGAAATTCGAAGGTGGGGTTGGAGAGGATATGGTTTGTGGGGTTTGTGATGAAAGTGATGGAATTAAAGTTATTATTGCTGTGCAGACGGGGTGACGGCGTCACGTTCAAATTCTGACGCCGTCAGATTAGCGTATTTTGCTACTTTGTGCCAGTTTACAAATGAGCCCCTCGTACTTTAAGAGAGCAGCTAGTCAGGGTCAATAATCCTGATAGCTAGTCTCGTTAACAAGTTCCTCCTGGGTCAAATGTTTTGTTACTGTCACGGGGTGTAGTAAAATATTGAAAAGGGTTGGTTGACGTCTTATTCGGGTCCCAATTTCCATCAAGGCGAGTATTCAGGGAGTGAGAGGAACTTTTCCAGGGGGTTTTCGAAATGATGGTGTGTTTTAATTGAGTTCTTCTCACGCCTGGCTTAAAGCCAAAAGATCGTTTCCTAGCTTCATGAAAGTTAGGGAGCGTGACAACCATGCTCCCCACGAAAATGCTACGATCTTGAGAATTCTTTTTCTCGCGAGAGGATCCAAATAGATAAGAGGGCTTTAAAAGTGAAGGCTCGGGGAGAGGGGTTTCATCATCCCATTCGTTGTATGGTTCATTAGGGACCGGGAGTTCAAAGATCTTCTCGATCTTTTTGTGTGCGGCTTCTTTCTTAATTTTCTCTTTTATTCTCGAGATGAATTTTTCTGCTAGTTCCATGAACATATCTTGGGTGTTTTTCAAGTGAGTTTCTAATCCCTTGATGCGTCTCTCTTGGTTGTTCACGAAAGTTAGCATTATCCCTTCAAATTCATCTTGTCGTGAGAATTGGTGAAACGTATGTTTACCAATTGTGTTCACGCACTCATCGGGATTTTTATCAGCCGTAGGTATCTCAGCTTTCATTAAGCTCTCAACCTGCCTTTTTATGTTTGCGAACAGCTGTTCTTGGGTTGCACCCATGCAATTTAAAATCCCTTCTTCCGAGAATGTTGAGTCATCCCATTCTTCTTCTTCCTACTGTGCTAAGTCCTCAATGACTTCCCAGCACTTATCGACACTGAGCCTGCTCAATCTCCCATTGGCGGCGTAATCTATGGCTCTTCTAGTTTGATGATTGACACCATCATAGAAGATTTGGATTTGTAGCCAAGGATCCATGCCATGGTGAGGGACCTTTCGGAGTAAGTCCTTGAATCGAGTCCATGCCTCGTAGAGAGTTTCGCCTTGACGTTGTTGGAACATCAAGATATCATTCCTTAGCTTGGTAGTTCTTCCCGGTGGGAAAAACTGAGCAAGGAAACGAGTGGTGAGATCATCCCAAGAGGTAATGGATCCTGCGGGTTGACGTTCTAGCCACTGACTAGCTTGGTCCCGCAGAGAGAATTGGAAGAGACGCAATCGGGTCGTCTCTCGAGTGGCAACATCAAGGTCTATAGAATCAACGATTTTAAGAAAGTCCTTGAGATGTTGATTAGGATCTTCAGAACGAAGTCCATGGAATGCGCATCCACTTTGCACCAACCGGATGGTGTCGGATCGCAAGGGTGTGATATTGGCTCCTTGAGTGAGCTCAATGGTGTTTCGATAGCCATGGTGGCTAGGACGGGAATACTCTCCTAAAGTACGGGCTCTAGGAGGTGGTGGTGGTTGTTGTGGTGGTGGGTTGTGGGGGTTAAGGATATTACCATCTTCCATGATGTCGGATGGTATGGTTACGAACAAAGACACGAAGAAAATAGATAGACTAAAGAAAACCTAGAAAAATAAAATAAAAATCTCACTAGAAAGGAATCTAGTGAGTAGACCTAATAGAAATAAAAATTTCAACCTAAACAATAACTATTCCCCGGCAGCGGCGCCAAAAACTTGATTGCGTGGTTTTGTAACCTTACAACAGGTTTTACCTCTCGAGGGATCTCAAGAGGCTTACAACCCCACCAGGCAGTGTACCTGACCGATGTAGTATAGTGTAGTGGTAAGTACGGGGGATTGATCGTTCTCCACAGGGAATAGTGTTCGTTAGGTGTGAAAGGCTACTCTAATTAGGTCTAAGGGTTGAGGAAGATTCTTTTTATGTTTTTATAGTTTTTATGAAAGCAAGTAAAATCTCGGTTTTGAAGGAGTGGGCGGAATTAGTTGCTAGTCAACTAACCCAAAATTTACTACGAATGCAAATAAAATAAAATAACAAAAATGAAAAGTGGTGAGAAACTTATGTGTAGAGAAATGTGTTTACTTAGATTTCCTTACTCCCTAACTATCTTTTACCGGTTAATTAGTGTGTATTAGTCGCGTGGATGACGGGTGTATTCCTTAATACCATTCGTGGGGTGGCGTACTTACTTCCCCAAACTCTACAAGCTCCTACTTCACTCCTATGTCGAGCCGGCTAGGAAGCTCCTAACATGGGATCACTAGAATTCGCTTGTGCATTAAATACAACCATAAAAACCTTTAGTACGCGTTTGGTTCATGTTTCTTAAGACGTTCAAGCAAGTTACCGAATAGGAAGTTAGCCAGTTTTCTTAAGCCTAACATAGATAAACAATCATCCAATACAACTAACAACACACTAACAACCAATAATCAATAGCTAGGTTTCATTAGATCTAAGCAAACACAAGATAAAATTAGCCTAACATGTTAAACAAAAGACAAGCATAAGATAGAATCAAACAACACATAGACATATTGAATGATTAATTGATAACTTATCTTTCAATGAAACATGGAAGATCTCAAGGCAAGAAGCCCTGAAAAAGTAGCTAAAATCGTCTTAGGGTTTTATCCCAAAATTCCACACACTAAGCTCTCCCTCCATGACAAAAAATTAGAAAACTATATATAGATTTTTGGATCTGACGGCGTCACCTTATGCATTGTGACGCCGTCACCTCGCCGCTTTTAGGGTTCCCGGGTGACCTTCTTGACGCCGTCCCTCTTTAGCTCTTCAAAAATCCATTCTGGCCTATCAAGGCTTGACGCCGTCTAACCCTGAACGTGACGCCGTCCCCTTATGATTTAAGCCGTGACGCCCTTGATTTAGTTAAAGCGTGACGCCGTCAGAATTCACATGCTAACTCACTGGCCCGTCATGAGTAAATTTCACATCCCACTTTTCTTGCCAAGGCATGACGCCGTCAAGAGATGATTCTGACGCCGTCAAAGGTAAATTTCAGCCGATTTTGAGACTTTGTCGTATTCTTCACTTTAATGCTCCAAAAACGTCCAAAATGCCTCCTTTTCCAGATTTCTCCTCAAAAGTACCTAAAATGACAAAAGGAACGATTTAGGGCAATATTTGATCAAATAAATACGATTTCGGGCTTAAATGACCCCTTAAAAGCGGTACACTTTTCGCCTCATCACTTGCTGAGGATATTTTCAGTATCCGAAGAACCAGCAGCTTGAGATTCTGATTCTTCACTTGGATGTGGAGATGACTGATGTGATTGTTCAGGTTGTACATCAGTTTACATATCCTCACCTGCCTCAAAAATTTCCTCATCACTCTCTTCCTTGAGCTCATTATCAGTATCTTCAGAATCAAGAAGAGCCTGAACATCCCCCATAGACTCGAACTCCAAAAGGTTAACCGGCTCCTCCTCATAAAAGGACTTGCCTTGGTTTTGGCCAGGTCCTGACCCCGCCATAATAACTGATTTGGTTTTATCAGCTTGGCTAGTCATAAAAACTGATTTCTCAGCCTGACTTTTGGGGGCAGTTCCTGAGAGAATGGATCCGCCTGAGGTGGTTGTAGGTTCCGTATCAGCGGGTGGTTTATATCCCTCTGAGTCTTTGTCCCCCTGAGCGCCTTCAACTACTGACGGGTGTTTTCCAGTAGTATCACTAGGCACTTTTTGTGATGGTTGGTGGTCCCCCTTCCCATCAGGGTTGTACTGCCCTTTTGGGGATTTAGGGTCCTTGACTCCCTTGGGTCCTGACTGTGATTTGTCAGAACCTTCATCGGGATGTGATTGGGTGTGGGTCCTCTTCTCAGTTGAGTAGTGCTGCCCAACCGAGGATATAGGACCCTTTCCTCCCTCAGGCTCTGATTGTGATTTATCAGTGCCTTCATCGGGATGTGAATGGGTTGAGGTTCCTGACTCCAATGACTTGTTTATGTCAGTGAAATCATGAGGAAGAGGAGGTTTGCCCGAGGACACTGAGGATGATTGCTCAGTGCCCTCCGTTGACCTTTGTTTTGTAGTCAGGAGGGTCTCTGTAGTGGGTGTCTCAGAGGTCTGGGCCACATTCAACCCCTTTTTAAGGTTGAGTTGGTTCTAGGCATCAGTCTCAGTGGCGAGTGGTTTGGGTTTAACCACCTTACTGGACTGACCATTCTTTGTCTTCTTCACCTTCTTTGTTGGTGAAGGTACTGGAGAAACAACGTTCTCCCCCTAAATAACCACCATCATGTAGTTAGTCAGGGCAATGGGTTGTACCTCAGTGATGCCACTAGTGAAATTGGTCTTATGTAAGACGTCAGGTTTCATACCTACAACGTCAGGCCTCACATAGTCAGAACCAAGAAGGTCCTGAAGCACACAGGAAATAAACCTAGGATAAGACAAGTGTTTTTGCCTAGATTTTCCTGAGAGCTTAGCAACAAGGTCACGGAAGATAATACCTCCGATATCTATTTTTCTACCCTCCAAGAGACTGAATAACATCAATTGTTGTGATGAGTTCAATTGCTCTGTGGAAAACTAGAAGGGGGGTTGAATAGTTTTACGTCTTTTTAATTTATGAAAACTTTTGTTTACTTTTTAAAACTTTGATTCTATCTTATGTGAATTCAACTCTTGATCAATATGAACAAATATAAACAAATATAGATAAGCAATGCAAGTAAAGTAAATATAATGAAATGAAAGATAGAGATGGAAAGATCAAACCACAAAACGGAGATTTATAGTGGTTTGGCTACAAGGACACCTTCCTTGCCCTACTCCACTCCTCGAGTCACCTACTCGAGAGTTTTCTTCACTATGTCAACAAACTCCCTTATGGCGGAGAAACCTTACACAACTTTAGCTTACACCGGTTTAACGACACAAAGCTAGATGTCGAGTTCTAATCGTAGCTAGAACCAATCTCACGACTTGTACACAACTTCTACACAACTTAATCACGACTGCTTCACGATGGCTTCACGACGGCTTCACGACTTCTTCACGACTTCTTCTCCACGACTACTTCACAACTATTTCTACACTACTTCTTTACAACACAACTAGTTACTTACACTTAGATCTACTTATCACAACTATACAACACTTTACACAACTACAATGATGATATGAGTTAAGCTATAATACTTCTTCTCTAGTTGAAGGAGTATTCTTCTTTTGCACTTTGATGGTGGAAGCTTGGATCACTTGGAAACCAATGCTTAATAGAATATGATCAAAGGGTTTTTAGAAAGGATTTACAAGATTTAAAACAGAAGGTTTGGGGTGCAAAAGGTGAGTAAAAATCCAGGGGAAGGCTGGTATTTATAGGCAGAAAACTGGACAGCTGGAAGCTAGGGGAGCGTGGCCGGCCCCCTTAAATAGGGGGGGTGGTCCCCTTAATTTTAAGGGGGCCACCTAGCAAAATTAAGGGGGCGCCCTCCATAGCCGTTGCCCAGTTTTGTCTTTTTGTGGGGAAGGTTTTTCTGGAATATTTTTACTGATTTTGGTTGAAAATTTGAATTCATAAATTTATAATGAATTAAATCTTTTTATTTATTACCAAAAATGTTTTTCTAAAAGATATAAAATATTTTTGACATTTTATAAAAAATCTAGTGTTTAAGAAAATGTTCCTTTGATCATATAATGCATTAAGCATTAATTCATTCATACCTTAAGTGATTTGAGTTGTAGAAATAGATATTTACAACTAAATACTTGTTTAGGTCATAATTTTCCGATTAATGATTTTACATTTTGTGATTATCAAAACGTAGAGATATCGAGAAATATTAATAACGTGTTTAGGCATTATTTATATCAACAATCTCCCCCTTTTTGATGATTACAAAATCTAAACTCATTAAATTGAAAAGTTAATTTTTAATTAAGTATTTAGTTAGTTTATATCTATTTCTCCCCCTTTTTGTAGAATCAAAAAGGTTAAGTGATGCGTGGTTTTGTAACCTTACAACAGGTTTTACCTCTCGAGGGATCTCAAGAGGCTTACAACCCCACCAGGCAGTGTACCTGACCGATGTAGTATAGTGTAGTGGTAAGTACGGGGGATTGATCGTTCTCCACAGGGAATAGTGTTCGTTAGGTGTGAAAGACTACTCTAATTAGGTCTAAGGGTTGAGGAAGATTCTTTTTATGTTTTTATAATTTTTTATGAAAGCAAGTAAAATCTCGGGTTTGAAAGAGTGGGCGGAATTAGTTGCTAGTCAACTAACCCAAATAACTACAAATGCAAATAAAATAAAATAACAAAAATGAAAATGTGGTGAGAAACTTATGTGTAGAGAAATGTGTTTACTTAGATTTCCTTACTCCCTAACTATCTTTTACCGGTTGATTAGTGTGTATTAGTCGCGTGGATGACGGGTGTATTCCTTAATACCAATCGTGGGGTGGCGTACGTACTTCCCCAACTCTACAAGCTCCTACTTCACTCCTATGTCGAGCCGGCTAGGAAGCTCCTAACATGGGATCACTAGAATTCGCTTGTGCATTAAATACAACCATAAAAACCTTTAGTACGCATTTGGTTCATGTTTCTTAAGACGTTCAAGCAAGTTACCGAATAGGAAGTTAGCCAGTTTTCTTAAGCCTAACATAGATAAACAATCATCCAATACAACTAATAACACACTAATAACCAATAATCAATAGTTAGGTTTCATTAGATCTAAGCAAACACAAGATAAATCTAGCCTAACATGTTAATCAAAAGACAAGAATAAGATAAAATCAAACAACACATAGACATATTGAATGATTAATTGATAACTTATCTTCAATGTAACATGGAAGATCTCAAGGCAAAAAGCCTTGAAAAAGAAGCTAAATTCGTCTTAGGGTTTTCTCCCAAAATTCCACACACTAAGTTCTACCTAATGACAAAAAATTAGAAAACTATATATAGATTTTTGGATCTGACGGCGTCACGTTATGGAGTATGACGCCGTCACCTCGCCGCTTCTAGGGTTCCCGGATGACCTTCTTGACGCCGTCCCTCTTTAGCTCTTCAAAATCCATTCTGGCTTATCAAGGCTTGACGCCGTCGAACCTTGAACGTGACGCCGTCCCTCTTTGATTTAAGCCGTGACGCCCTTGATCAAGTTAAAGCGTGACGCCGTCAGAATTCACATGCTATTTTCACTGGCTTATCATGAGTAAATTTCACGTCCACTTTTTCTTGCCAAGGCATGACGCCGTCTGGGGTTAATTGTGACGCCGTCATAGGTAACTTTTAGCCGATTTTTGAGACTTTGTCGTTTTCTTCACTTTTATGCTCCAAAAACGTCCAAAATGCCTCCTTTTTCCAGATTTCTCCTCAAAAGTACCTAAAATGACAAAAGGAACGATTTAGGGCAATATTTGATCAAATAAATACGATTTAGGGCTTAAATGACCCCTTAAAAGCGGTACACTTTTCGCTTCATCATTAAGCCGACAAGTTTTAAAAATTGTCGGGACGATAACTCCCCCTTGGTGTTTACTCCCCCTCGTTCGTGTGCATAAATGAAACGATATATGGGATTCTTGCAAGAAAAATATTAGAAGCACAAACATATATATAGCAAAAATAAGCATGCATATAAAATAAAGACATTCATTCATAAAAGAAATGTTGTGTATAAATACACAAACATATAAGATTACATTCAATCCTACATAAGCTAGTAAGTAATGCAAGCTACATAATCACTCTAGGAGTACATGATCTTCCATGGGGCTTGCACACAAAATGGTTTAGAAAGTTATTTTTAATTAAGCATTGCATATGCTTAATTGGGTGAAAATGGAGGTGGTGGTGGTGTAGTGGGTGAAGGTGGTGGAGGTGGTGGTGGTGGTGGGTTGGTAATCATGTGTTCAAGAGATGAAAACATGTAGTGTATCTTATCTCCAAGACCGAAGATTATGATCCGGTTATGGATGCAACAAAGGCAATTGTCACCATGGGCTTCAAGCAATGCCCAAGGTATGGGAAAGAATGGTTGTGGGATTGGTGATGGTGAGAAGTGAGCATCAAGAGGTGTGATGGGTGATAAGGAAATGGCAAGTTGGGTGGATGGAAGTTCTTGAGTGGATGGTGGTGATGATGCTCTTGGTGATGATGTTAAGTGAGTGTTGATGTAGTCATTGATGGATGAAGTGGATGGTATGGAGGAAGATGATGCTCCATGGGTAGAGGGTGTTTTTGATGGTGCATTTGGTGCACTTGGGGATGAACTTTGAGGTGGTTGTGATGGAGTTTTGGTGTCATCTTGGGTTAAGTCAATAAAGAGTTGTTTTGGTGGTATGATGACAAGTCTTTGCTTCCTTGGAGTCTTAGAGATGGAGGATTTTGGTGATAACATGGTGGTTTTGGATGGTGAAGGATGATGGAATGACAGGTGATTATATGGAGGGAATTTATAATATGAAAATGTGGTTGGTTTAGGTTAATTTTTGAGGTTTTGTTGTAAGATTCCAATACCAGATCGTCCATAAAGAGAAATGGTAGCTGGGGCTAGATAAAAGGGGTCACATGATTCAAAAGAAAGCAGTGAATTTTGCTTCCCAGATGGCCGGTCCCCTTAATTGCTGGCCGGCCCCTTAAAATTAAGGGGATCGCCTAGGGAATTAAGGGGGGCGCCCATCTGATGTTTTCCCATGCGACCAAATTTGAAAAATTTCCAGAAAAGGGTCATTGTTAGGGTGTATTTGCAGCAAGCTCCATTTGAATCATGTACATGAAGAATGATTAAATAGTGGCATAAACATGTTTAAATAAGCATGTATACATTTAGGCTAAAAATAATCATATTATAGAATAAGCATGTTATTAATCATTAGCAAGCATATTAAATTAAGCATAGCATTCAAGTTCTAATCAAGAAAATAGATACTAACATACTATAACATGCAAGAAATAAATAATTCTCAAATACAAAACAAAATAAAATGTCTAAACACAATATTGTTCTAATAAGCCAACTTCCACATCTCATCTCTTCTTCTTTCCGAAAATATTCTTGAAAGCTTTCCCTATCGACTTGAAACCACCTCTAACTTCTTCATGCATATGTTGAGTTGTGTTAAGTAATGCGGTTTGTCGTTCAAATAGGATTTGTTCGGAAGGACGAGGAACTTGATAATCGGAATAATTAAGTTCCGGGAGATTATCCACGAACCTCGTGGGAGATGGAGTACTGACACGTGAGGTGCCTTCCTCCTCCTCATCATCATCTCCCCGATGACATGTGGAACTACGAGGTGCGTAGAGATTAGGGCGTCTAGATTTGCCCTTGTCACTACGAGATCGACGAAGTTGGCTACGAGAGAGAGGGCGTAGGACGGGATGAACGAATAGGTAAACATCACTTTCGAGATGAGGGAAATTTTCCATGACATAACGATAGAGACGGGTGAGGAACATGCCATAAGGAAGGTTGGCGTTGGGAGTGTTTTTGGCTGACATGATGCGATAGACAAAGAGGTAAGCCAAATTGTATTGTTCTTCTGCAACAATACAATACAACATGTGAGCAATGCTCGCCGTGAGATGATCACGGTGACCACCGGTACCGAACGCATTCTCGTGAATGAGTTCTTCCCAATGCTTCATGTCGGGGCTTAGCTCTTCAAGGATGATTTGGTTTGCATGAATTTCGACATTTTTTTGACTTGATCCTTTGGCTAGTCGTACCACGCTCTAGCTCGAGAAGTCCACGAATGTCGTCAGGAGAAGGAATATCATAATAGTACGGACCATTCTGAGGACGATTTTTCTCAAGAGATGAGAGATCCCATTCATTTGAGAAAACGGCTTGACCGTTGTAAGGAATTTGGAGAATTTGACCAAACTGAGCTAGATTGAGAGTGATAAATTCATTTTGGATCATAAAGGAAATAAGAATATAGCCATATGGATCGGTTTGCACCGTCACTTGGCTATAGAAGTTTAGAATGAAGCGAGGAATGATTGGCTTATTAATTTTGAAGAGACAATCGAGACGAACATTTGAGAACATTCGCTCAATTTGATCGGATTGATAGAAAGATGGTTCAACAACTCTACCTTCGTGAATATTTCTATTTTCGATGGGTCGATAGAAACATGCAATAGAAGGAGATATGCCAGGAGTTTCGGAGACTTTTGGAATGTAGGCCTTGGTTTTGGAGAGATCACCGACTGTAGCTTTAGGCATTTTCACGTATACAAGAAAGCAACACACAAACAAAAATAAGAAAATGACATGCATATATTATATATGCTACTTATGTGGAACGTAAACATACTTCGACTCTAAAACTTTAATCCTAAGAAGTAGTTTACCATGTTCCTTAGTTTTAATTTGGGCTAAATATAGGCCTAGCCCGGTCGCTCGAGCTGCATGCCTTTTTTGGCCCCAAATTTGGCGATTACCCAAACTAGCCCAACCCAGAATCGACTAAAGGTGAGGGTGACATGTGTCCTTGTACCTCTGCAATCGACCTTCTCAAGCGACTTCTAGTTACCTAAGCGACATTCGAATTTGTCCTGTTTCAAACCAAAAAGTCAAACATCGAAAAATGTGATTTTATGCTTTTTGCTCCTTCCACACCTTAGGCGACTTTGTCTAACATTAAGCGACTGACAAGATTACTTTAAGCGCCAATTTCACCTGACTATATTTTTTACTATTGCCAGTTCACTTTGTGCTATCCAATTTTCTTCACTTCTTTGAATACCTTTTGTATACTTTCATACTTTTATTTTCAAAAAGTGTATGAAACACTCTTCGTGTAAGGGGTATTCTAGCAAATTAGAGAGGCACAAAATAACTCTGAAATGAATGTTTTTTAATCTAGAATGTTTTTTAAAACACCTTTCCATTCCCCCTCCCCCTCCTCCTACACACACACATATTCAAATTCCCCAAAAACACCTACTGTATATCCAACATAAAAATAAAATCAAAATCAAGGTAGAAACCGTAACGCCATTATCAAAATCAAGGTAAAATCAATAGAGGTATCAACTTCAATATCCCCTAAACCTGCTCATTATTAATTATTCAAGACCCAAATGGCAGATGGATACCTTGATGCAAAGATCACTATTCGGTCGCAGGTATCTGTTCTAGTAACGATTAAAAGTAAGTTGGAAAAGAATGAATCTAGAATCAGTCTGTTTCGAGAAAGTGTTTTTGGCCCTTGGTTAGATTTGCGTGTACCCTCTTCTCATGCATATGATAATCATTTGCTAAACCTTGTTTTACACCACCAGGTATATATTCCAAAATTGCTTGATTATTGCCCCCCTATTTCCTTCAGAATGGGGGATAACGTTTTGCAATTTGGTCGTTGGGAGTTTTTTTTTATTACTGGTTTAGTTTTTGGTCCTTTGCCTGACCTTCCCGAAGTTAATGAAACCCCGTTAGGTTTGCGACTCTTTCCTGAAAGACAATTAGACAGGAAGTTCGCTGTGTACGCTTCTGAGCTTTTAGAACTTTTGGAAAACGATACACAATTTGATGCTTTATCTAATGAGGATGCGGTTAGAGTTTGCCTGTTGATAGTGGCCGACGTCATATTCAATGGTTGTGGATCTTGGTATGTTGTTCCTAATCATTTGTTCCAACTGGTTGAGAATTTTACTGATTGGAATGCCTATCCGTAGGGGGAGTTCTTGTGGAGACGTTTATACGTCTATTTAGCTAATGTAGTTCCTAAGTGTCGTGAAGCTTACTCCAAGAAGAAGGAGAAGTCAAGCCCAACTGATTCTGTAGTTCCCACATATACACTCTCTGGTTTTATTTGGGCTTTTAAGGTTTGATTTTGGCAAAAAAACCTTTGATAATTATTGTGGTGTTTTCGTGTACTAAGACTAACATTAGTTGTATTGTTTTCTCGTTAGATTTGGATTCTTAAGAGTTATCCCAACAGCAGGTCATGGTGGAAGAAAGACTCGAGTAAGATCCCACGTGGTATTTCTTGGTCACAGGGTAAAAGGTTCCGAAAATGTCATCATGATCTACTTTGTGGTGCGGTAAGCATTTCCATTATTATTTTTTTGTTAGTAGATATAATTTACGAATTATGTGTATTTGTTTTTGATATTACTATAATTTGTTATCTAGGGTTCGAATCCAATATTGAAACTTGTTGCAACTGATGAAGAAAGGTTGCAACCATGGTTTGTACGTAGTAATGAGTATTTAGTTGAGCTTAGTTGTATTGAAAGACAAGCAGCCGTTGCAGATGTTGCCGTTGCAGATGTTACCGTTGAGGTATATTGATATTACTAGAAAGTTTTGCTCCATTTGGGTTCTATAACTATACTTCAAAATTATTTTGATACCAATTTTCATTTTCTTGCTGCCAAATGGTGGTGTAGATGCTGGCGAAAGACGTAACATATTTGCTGGGCTTGTGGCCGTGAAGTCACTGGTTAAGGGGCTCAATGTTAACGTGATTAATGAAGTTATACAAAGACTCACGAATATTGAGGAATATCTGAACATACGACCTCAAGGGGTGAGCTGTCTAAATTATTTTCTTTTCCAAGAAAAGTACTTTGAGGATACCATATTTATTTTATTTTTCCCCCAAGAATATCAAGAAAGTATATATATTTATTGAAACAGGCATCAACATCTATTCAAGAAACGTCTGAAGCAGGGGCAAATGTTAGTGATCACTTTGTTCCCAAAGTTGCAAATGTAAGAAGATATTTCCAAAGTTGCGAATACTCTTAATAATAGTAAACCAATCTTATTTTATGAAATTCAGAATCCAAGTCCTGTTCATGACAACTCAGAGGTACAAGTACAGCGGGTTAGATGTCTAAATTTATATTTTAACCACCAAATTACTCTGAGGATACCATATTTATTTTATTTTTTCACAAAAAAGTATTAACAAAATACATATATATTTATTGAAACAGTGTTCAACATCTATCCCTGAAACGTCATAAGTAAGGGCGAATGTCTCCAAAGATGCAAATGTAAGAATGGTTTATAAATTTGTTCACGTACCTGCATATTTATTTTTTTAATAGTAAATTCATATTCTTTTTTAATTTCAGAGTCCCAGTCCTGGTCATGACAATTTAGATTTACACCCCCGAGTGGATGAGGATTTAGTAGATGTACACCCCAAAGTGGATGAGGATTTACCTTCCAAAGATGTCAAGGTAACATCCTTTAACTAAACTTTTTAATCACATAGGTATCCCTGTTTTGTTATAATACTTTTTATTCTTTTTTATATTTTTTATTTATTTTTTCTTTTATTTTATGTTTTCAAATTCAGGAATCAATCCCCTGTGAGAATGAATTTCAGAACCCAATCCCAAAAAGTGTTGCTCAAAAGAATGAGGACCACGGGAAGCTTTTTTATGTTGACGCTTCCGCGTATCCATCCTCTATGTCACAAATCGAGTACAATTATCTTGCATTTAATGATTATCCGGCGGTTGATCACATGCAAGTTGACAATGCTAGTTATAACTGTTTACCAAAAATACCTAACCATTTTCTCAATCGGCTCTTGATGTAAGTATGCATTTTATAAATAATCCACATGTGGCAGTTGTTTGTTACATTCGCCTTCTTATTATAATTGTGTTTTCATGTAAACTTACAGCCCAAAAACTTTTCTGATGAGCCCAAAAACTATTCTGATGATTTCCTTCATATGATTTTCAAAGAAGCAAGGAAGCCGCAATCCGAATTTCATTCCATGCCTGCCGTTGAAGGGACCAAGGCTGATGGATCCGCTTTTGACAATTATGATAATAATTGTGACCAATTACAAGATGCGGTGTTTCGTATTCCAGACAATACTGCGGGCGGGCATGTTTCTCGTAATCTTGAACTTGAAGGTCTGTATACTGATACATGCGATAACGGTCTTGAGAAACTAAACGAGGCTATCCTAGCTATGGAAGATCGGAACGGTTGTGAGTACAAGGATGTTGTCACCAACAAGTCTGATGGCGACGTTGGTGACAGAATTCGTAAGGATTCTGATAAAATTGACTTTGCTGATAAACTAATGGATACGGTGTTTGACGAAGGAAATGAGTATATTGACAAAATCGACCGGGATGCTGAGGAAGCAAGAAACGCCTGTTTCCTTAAATCTCAAGATAACACTGGGCAGGAGGTTGTCGACCGGGATCCTCAGGTACCTTTTTAAATATATGAGTTAGTGTATTCAGTTCACCTTCCCATCACTTCCACCAGTAGTATGAAATACAATAACACTACTATAATTCATAGCAGCAGTGGTAGCATATACTTGGCAGTAGTATGCAGCTGGTGTATTAACTTCACCCTCTCAGATTCTCCAGTAGTAGTATTAAATACACTAACAGTAGTATCATCGTTGGCTGTTGTGGCATGTACTTAGCAGTAGTATCCAGTTGGTGTATTTACTTCACCTCCTTACCTTCTCCAGCAGTAGTATGAAATATACTTACAGTTGTATCAGTGTTACATGCAGTAGCATCTAATTAGCAGCAGTATCCAGTTGGTGTATTTAATTCACCTGATTATGGTCTCCAGCAGTAGTATGAAACACACTTACAGTAGTATCACTGTTATATGCAGTAGCATCTAAGTAGCAGTAGTATCCACTTGGTGTATTATCTTCACATTGTCACCTTCTGCATTGGTAGTATTAATTACACTAACAGCAGTAGCATCATCGCTGGCAGTAGCATCTACCTAGCAGTAGTATCCACTTGGTGTATTTACTTCACCTGCTTACCTTCTCCAGCATTAGTATGAAATACACTAACAGTATTATGACCGTTACATGCAGTAGCATGTACTTACCAGTAGTATAGAATTGGTGTATTAACTTCACCAACAGCAGTATCATTGTTACTTGCAGTCGCGACTACTTAGCAGTAGTATCCACTTGGTGTATTTACTTTACCCGCTTACCTTTACCCCGTAGTTGTATGAAACACACCAACAGTAGTATCATTGTTATTACATATATCAAAGGTAAAAAAACGAGATGAACATGCATGGCTAACACTGCTTACAGGAAACGTTCACGAGTCTAAAAAGGAAGAGGAAGTCCGTTAAGGCTGTAAGGTCGCCCTTACCTGGGAAACCAAAAAAGAAACGCCGTAGGCCGAATTTTACCAAAAAGAAGACAATTGAGTTGCAACAAGACGTTCAACAAAAGAGGACGAAAGATGTTGGTAAGTCTTTGAAGGACCCCTATGTGAAGCTACCACCTACAACTCCACCGGTGGCCAAAAGGCGTTCCAAAAGACTGAATAAAGTAATTAGCTTCCCCCATCTGAATGAGGTGGAGCCTTGGGTAGAGGTATTCCACAACTGAACTCAATTGGTCATACGTTTTATTTTAAATTTACGAAACGATGCATTGATATGTTTTATTTTAAATTTGTTTTTGTTCAGAATTTGTCACGTCCTGCTGGTTTCCTTAGTAACAATAAGGCAGTCAAGAACGTTATTAGGCCAGAATGTATGGCCCGTTTTCCGGAAAAAGGGAGAAATTCAGCTTATACGTTTCCTTGGTGTAAATCCGACGTTGTTGTTGGATGCAAATTTTGGAGAGCTTTGTTGGCGTATGGAAGAGGTCACAAAGGAGGATGGCTTGGGGATGAGGTACTAAATGAATCAGTTGGTGTCTCTGTTTTATTTTATATTTATTAGTTTAGATAATACAATGGCTTTATATTTGAATAGTTTCACAGTATCATTTTTATACATACCTTGCAGCATTTGGATCTTTGGGTTGATCTAATGTGGCACTTCAGACCAGCAAATGCTGATTGGGCTATGGACGGTACGTTCTTCACGACTAGTCTTCTCGAGGGAAGAATGCGTGCATGTTATGCAAATGGATTACGGTATCCTGTGCCATGGTCCAGTGTTGACAAGGTGGGTGTATAAACTGCATTTGTTCTCACAAACCGTTCATCAATTTATTTTTAATTCTAATCGTAGTATTTTTTTCTCTTCAAATGCAGGTCTACTTTCCGGTCAACGTTCCATCTGAACACTGGTTTCTGGCACAGTTAGAAATTAGTACCGGAGTCATAACGATTTACGACTCACTTGGTATGCCAGATCCAGAGACCAGAAAGGACAATCTGAAGATGAGGGCCACTTTGGAGAAAATGCTCCCCAAGTATCTTAAGTCGTGTAAAGTTTTCGAGGCCAAATCCATATCTGCTTCAAATTATAAGGTAACTTTTCGAGTGGCAGATAATATCCCTACACAAGCTGACGTATATGGTGACTGTGGAGTTTGGGTGTGCATTTTTTTGTATCGGTTAGCTAACAACTTGAGTATGAGTGTTGATGATCCTCTCCAGGTAGCGTTAGCCTATCGAGAGCACATGGTAAGGTACTTTTGGAAGTATAAGGTGCCTGTGAATTAAGATGTTGAATAGATCATGGTTTATATGTCGGTTGTAAATAATTATTTTGAACGTTTTTTTTTTTTTTTTTTTTTTTTTTTTTTTTTTTTTTTTTTTTTTTTTTTTGGTGCTGTTAACTAATGTAGGGACTGTGGGTGATGCTTGGATGGAGTTTTGGGGATGTAGAGTGTCTTTTAGGAATGTTAGGAAATGTTTCGATATGTTATGTTTGTAGGGATCTTTGGAGGTGGAGGAGTGAAGTTTGTGTTAGTGCAGCGATAGCTGAGTGACGATCTGGATCAATCTCTTGTGGATGTTCACAAAAGGGTGTTAGTATAGTGGAGGGGATCAATCTCGTTAGTTGGTCTGAGATGGTAGTTTACTCTGAACTCATGTATGTTTAACTATTGTAGGTCTCTCTATCTTTTTATATAGGGCCCTTTTATATATTAATTGTATGTTTCTTTATATTGATCGACTGTTCACCCGTGTAGAGCACCACAACTGTGAGTTCATGTGATGCGCATTAAAACGAAACGCTAACTTGTATTCCAGCCATAACAGTTTACCAAACCCTAGTACATAACACTTACTACATAACACTTGTTGCTATAACAAAATCAATGGAGAGAACATCGAAAGATAAAACAAATACAACTTTGTCATGAACTATCATATTTGACTTGTTAAACGTCAAGTCTCATACATTTCCATCATCAACTCATTTTGTGAAAGTTCAACCCCTTAATTTGGAACTGTGATCTTTCCCACGTTCTGGTATATCAATTTATTTTCCACATGTTCATTGTAAAACAAATCTCGTAGTATTCATTTTGGTAGATCCGTGTATATGCACCCATAAACTATGTAATTGACGTATACAAATCACGTTTCAGATTCACATTTTCAACACAACAATTTAAACAACTTGTGTAAAATTTCCAGGAAAACAATGTTACATAAATGGGACAGCCCTTGAATCTTCTACCAGTAATTGTCTGCGAGAGCCATTACCCTGTCTATTTTTTTCGGTTTTGTTGATCCCAGTTGTGCTAACGATGTTATTAATAATGTTAGATACAAATTATTAATACGAATTATTAATGAACACAACCGAACTCTCAGTAAACACTTCAATATATTAATACGGTTACTCAAAAGTAATAGGGTTACAAAAACTTTGAAGTGATTCGAGTTACAAAACAGTACGTACTTTATCTCTAACAAGAGATCCTCCTTCGCTTCAATACCAAGGAGTAGAACCATAGCAGTAGAACCATACAAGCAGCAGAATAAAGTCTCCAGCAACAGAATCTTCTACCTCTAGCAGTAGAACCATACTTGGCAGTTGGCACATGTCCTTAACCAGTTCAGTATCCCAGCAGTAGAACGAAATATAGTAGCAGCAGTATAAACTATAGTAGCAGTAGAATAACACTTGTACATTTTTCCACTAACAACCAAGAGCAGTATGATAAAGCATGAACAACATAGAGCAACACCAGGAGGTTGCTTCCAAAAACTTACTTCATTTTTTTCCTTAATGTTGTGTCATATTTTGTTATCAAATTAAATGCCTGACGATCTGTGAAAAACTCTTTCTGCAACTCTAACTTACCAGGTTGTAACATCTGCGTAAGAACTTGCGTTTGATAATTTAATGGAGGGTAATCCCTATCAGTCATCATATAAATGACCAGTCCTTCTCCAATCAAACCATGAACTCCACAAGACTGATACAAATACCATCGGCGAACTTTGCTACTAAGCAGTGTTCTCCATTCTATATCACTGTCCTGTGGTTCAAACATTATTCTCAGGTAGCGATATATCACCATCTCCTGAATCTCATCTGGCGTCACGTCTCCATATTTTCCTTGTACAACCTCCAAATAGAAACTATATCATCCCTGTCCATCCAGTACAACATCTGTGAAAACCTTGTATACTTGTTTTCGAAACCATCAGCTCTCTTGAACTCCCAGACAGCTTCACTTCCATCCCTGATGCCATACTTGTAAGAGATGATAGGATGCTTTACTTTAGGAGGGATTGCAGCTGGTATCTCTCTCTCCCGATGCTTAGAAATAACAGTAAAATCCATTACCCTCTTCATATCTTCTTCAGATTCATGCTCACCAGCACTTTGTTCGCTCTCGACTGTAGATCTGTTCTCTGAATAAATCATTGCTACGTGTTTAGATCTCTTCTTCTTCCGGGCCAATGACTTGCGTCTTCTGGCACTCCTCTTTTCACCAACACTAGACGTAGCGTTTACATCCGTTTCCTCAGGTTTCTTATCTTCTTTCTCAGCTGCTACTGTCTTGTCACTATCCACCTTTTGTTTAGCTTCACCAACCTTTTCTGCTTCATTTATTTTTTCTTTCACAGCCTTTACTTTTTCACTCATACTGAGTCCTGCTTGAGTCATGAATTCTGGATGAATACGTCTGTTTATGCTTGCGTGAGCTTGAAAAAATGCCTCTTGAATAGCTGCATTAGTCATCCTTTGGAAGCTGTCATGCTTCCAGTTGCCCTTATTCTTCAGATACTGCTTCATGTAGCTTATTCGTTGAGCTTTTGTAGGATGCTTCTTCTTACAATCTATTTTCTCGCTTTGCCTCTTTCTAAACTCATCCAGTAGATCATATATAGCACATTGTCTCTCTTCATCCGTGTATCTTGCTTTTTCTTCTTCATAAGCCTTCACAGCTGCTTCCAAACCAGCTTGTTCTTGCTTTTTCTTTGCTGCAGCCTCTTCTGCATCAATCTGTGCTTGCACACTTCTGGAAAATTCTTCATCTGTTTCAGTTTGTTGTTCTTGTTCAATTGGTGATTCAATTTTGAACTTCTGATTGGGTTCTTCAATGACAATTCCTTCGCCCTTCTTTTTACATGAAACAGCTCATTGCGCAGGTTTTGGTACAGGTTCAGGTTCTCTGATAATCTCTTCTTTGACTGGTTGTATTGGAATTGTAGCCATTGGAGACACTTTAGCTGTTGCAGGTGTTGTTGCAGGTGGTGGGGTTGCTTGTTGTTGTGTCTGTTGAGCAGTAGGATGAGGTTGTGGTTGTTGCTCATGTGTTGGTTGTGGTTTAGATGATCCAGTTTGTGTTAGTCTCAACAGTGTTAAAGCTCCTGCCAGACTGTGCTCATCATCCGTCGCAGCAGTAGGTTCTTTATCTCCAGCAGTAGAACCATTATCTGTATCAGCAGCAGGAATATGTGCACTAGCACCAGCATGCCCTGCACCAGCAGCAGAATCACCCTTTAAAACTTTGTCAACCCTTTGAAGCACAACCTCTTCAACATTTTCACCACTATCATCATCCATATTCACATCTACACTAACCCATTCATTACCACCAACATTTTCATCCAAGTTCATCTCAGCCTCCCCTGCATCCTTGACTATATCTTCTGTACCCGTGTGGTCACTCCTTCCCTGTTTGGGAGCGTCCTCCCCCAAAGCTGGTTTGGAATCCCTAGAATGTGAAGCCCTTGATCTCCGTAGCTCCTTAAGATGCCTAACCCTTCTCTTTAGCCTTCTGACCTCCGCACCCTGAGTAGATTTTACCACCAGCAATTGCTTCTTGAGACCAAGCACCTCACCCGACAATTTTTTACATGTTACCTTCAATTTTTTAATCAGTTTCTGATTATCCTCACCACTTCGGTCTTTGCCAGTCTCATCACTTCGGGCTGCGTTACCTGGCTTGAGAGGTGAATCATTGACATTGTCAGTATGTACAAAGGTATCCATCAATTCAATGTTTTCAAGAGAACCCTGTGCATTATATGTTGCCATGCTTGAGGTCTTATTTATGTTAGCAATGTCCTGTCCAGCTGCTAAGCCAGGATCAGTAGTGCTAGCCTCTCCCATCATGTCACCTAAATCTCCTGTGACAACCTCATCCGGCGCCACCCTAACACTCGCCTCCGGTTGCTCAGTCTCCTTACCGGGTGAAATCCTAAAGGATTGGGTCTTTTGGTTTTCATCAGGTAAAGGTCTAGGAGTGGATGTGTCACACGTAGCTGTTGGGATTTCAGCACCCTCACCCTGAGTAGCAGCCAGTTGTAGCACATGTTGGGACAAAGGAGTTACAGTCCCAGAAAATCCAACACCATTCTTTCTCAAATAACTAAACATTTTGCTTATAAGTCGATGACTCTTACGTGTGCCTTTATGTCCCTTACGTTTCTTTAATTGCTTATTAACGATTAATTGCAAAAACCTAGGGTAAATATAAACTTTTCCAGTAATTTTTTTATTCAACCCTCCAGAAATTTGTTTTTTCAACCCTTCAAGAATCATAGCCGAGAAATTAAAGGGTTGTCCTGTGGCCAGACAAATCAAGGCTGATGCTTGAGTTGAACTGAACTCATGCCACCCTGTGGTTTTAGTAGTAAGACAGTGGAGAAGGGTGTGAAGAAGAAATTTCCATTGTGGGCAGAGAAGACGTTTCAAAAACTTTAAGCCACTATCTTTCCCCTCATACCCATTTCTTTCAAGTTCTTCATAAATTGTAGCATTATCAAGGCAACGTATTCGTTCATCAGTTCGAAAATGAAGTATTTCTCTTACAACTGACTCAGAAACAACGATTATTTGTTTTTCTACCTTAGCTTTCAAATATTCTCCCTCATCATTAGTTTCGATCCTGACAGTGGACCAAAACTCTTCCATGTTGGATTCGCATATAGTGGGATTTACTGTTAGTGCATACCTTATATGGGAAGCATTGAGAAAGTCTATAACCTCAGTAAAACCCTCTGCATCTGGGACCTTTTTCAGAAACGCCACTAGATTGTGATTCTTGGAGAAGCCTCTTCTTGTCATTGTGAATTAGGGTTGTAATTTTGGGGGTTTATGATCAGATGTTTAGAAATGGCTTAGGGATGGATTGGGTTTAATTTTGGGCAAACAAATTTGTTTGTTATATCCAATTTGGTTTCTTATACCGCTCGGATCTAATTAGGGCTTTATTGGCGCCAAGTTACAAAACCGACCCTACACTTCCAAACCAAGCAGCAGAATCCCAATAGTTTCAAATAGAGCAGCAGAACCTTCAGCAGGTGGATTTTTTTTTAATTATAATGGGCATTTCAACGCACGTTTTAACTAATTTTCAAGGGCATGAGCGTCTAACCACATTTATAATTAATTTTTTTTAGGAAGGCAACATATATTAACCAAAACGGGACAAAGTACAAACGAAATGGCAACCCCCTACAAATCAAGAACAGCGCACAAACACACTGAACAAGGAACAACGCACAGCAGCTTGAATAAATCTCATATACGTAGTTGCAGACCACACTGTATCAACCACTGAACATTGACTGTATCATACCAGCACACTTAATTAGCCAAGCACAGACAAACCAATTAAGTCAACACACTGTTCTTGATGATTCCTAGAGTCTATCGAATAACATGTCTATCACTGGAAATTTGTTGTAGATAGTCACACATATAATTGCAACATACTTAAACCAAATGAATTAGTCCCAAATACTCACATAAATTGAAGCAGACTTGAAACCAAATGTATTAGTCCCAAATACTCACATAATTATTCTAAACGTAGATGATATTCCAACGAATGTTACTTTGAATTTCAAAAATAAACTATAAGGAAGATGTCAACTCAAGTTTTATGGAATTTTTTATAGCAACAAAAAATTAACATCTTTAATGAACGCAACTTTTTTTTTACATCTAGTTAAATAAGCCAGAAAATAGCAATTACAGCCAGCGTTTATGCTAGGGAAGAACAGAGTCTCTTAAGCGACTTTGAAACGCAAAGATAGGCGCCTATGACCAATATCTTACTCAGCCGCACTTGTGATTTCTATCCATGATGGGGAGATTCTTGCAAAACGCCTAATATGCCAACCTCTTGATACGGGCCTTCCGCTGTTCTGCAAGGTGAAAAATCCTTCTAACTAGAGTATTTGCCATTTCTGATTCAGTCTCAACGTGCAATTTTGCATCCTCTAATGTCAACACGGTCGCTGTTTTGAGAGGATAGTCCCTTTCAACCAGCATATAAATTTCGATCCCATCCTTGGTAGAGATTCTGTGCACTCCACATGTATCAAACAGCCTCCAAGTGACATCTTTGATATTAGCCGTAAACCTCCATATTGCTTCTGCACCATCCGGATCATAAATCCTCTTCAGTTGTACCTATAATTCTTTGTCTTTGTCTTCAAGTGTATCTGCAACTATGGATCTCTCCTGTACTAACTTCCACAACTGACTGAGATCATCCATGTCAAGTTTTTTAAGTAAATCCTCAAACAGTTTGTATCTTTCCGTAATTCCGCCAATTCTTATGATTTTCCACCCTTTCATTCTCCCCTCAGTAAAAACCTCCCAATCTATAATAGGGTGTTTTGGTTGTATTGGTTTGATGTTTGAGGATTCCGGTACTACTACAATCTTATTCTTGATCTGCTCATTCGTTAATCCTTCGTATCCTGTCTTCTGCTTCTTAGAAGTACCAGACTCTAACACCTCTGGATCTCTTTTATTTCCTTTATCATTCCCACCAAATGTTGTGAATTCCATTGGTAATATTGGTTCGCTGAGCCTTTCATAAGCTTCATAATATGCCTTTACAATCTGTTCATCTGATTTTCCCCTGAAGTGATCCGGCTTCCACTCAGCTTGGTTTTTCAAGTATCTCCTCATAAAAAAGATCTGATCCCTCCTTGTTGGTAGCTTCATCTTGTAACCTCTCTTTTGACCCTGCCTTATCTTCTGCATAAGATCACTCCATCTTACTTCCATGTTCTTTGATAGAATGAATCTAGTAAGCTTTTCTGTTTTAGCTTCTACACTTAACCTCTTATCTTTGATAAGTTTTAAAGCTTCGGATCTCACAATGAGATCGGCATCTATCAGGTATTGTAACTGCTCTCCAAACTGTTCTTGATCCACCCGAGCATCTGAAGGCATTTCTTGAGCAATCTTAGCATCTTCAGCCATCCTTTGGTTTTCTAATCTAGCCATTTCTTGAGCCATCTTAGCATCTTCAGCCATCCTTATGTTTTTTAATCTCTGTGCTTCCATTAACTCAGCAACCTCATCTTCAGCAATTTTCTTTGCTATTTCTCCATCATAATCTATCTGAGCTTGTATCTCAGGATCAACCTTTTTCTTAGGTGCCTCAATTTCTTCAATCAGATTTCCTTTATCAACAGTACCTTCTTCATGATTTTGCGGAATCATATCTGCATTTTTACCAGCACCTTCTTCATTTAATCCACCAGAACATTCTTCATTCATCCCATCAGTTCCTGATCCATTAACTCCATCATAATCTATCTGAGCTTGTATCTTAGGATCAACCTTTTTCTTCTTTGACTCATCTTCTTCAATCATAATTCGTTTCGCAACAGTACATTGTTCATCATTTTGTGCACCCATATCTGCATATTAACCAGTACCCTCTTCATTTAACCCACCAATTCCGTCTTCATTCCTCCCCTCAGCTCCTGATTTCATTACTTCTTCTTTTGCAGATGTTCCTGATTTCGTCCCCTGTTTATGAGAAGCATTCCCATCATCATCTGATCTATCTGAGAGGACCACTTTGGATCTTCTCCTCTTATGCTGTCTTTCCAAACTCTTCACTCTTAGTGTCAGCTTTGTGCATACCTTGGAAAAAGTATTATTGTGTCTCTTCAGTTCTTCTTGCAGAGATACTACCTCGTTTGACAAATTGGTACAGATATCCATCAATTCCTTTAGTGAATCGCCCTCATCACTTCTAGCCGTGTCACCTGATGGGAGATGTGCGTCATGTGGCAAAAACTCATATTCCACCCTAGTGAGAGTAGGACGTACACCTGAATCACGCAGAATTTCCTGTTGGCCTGGGATCACACCAACTGCGTCTAGTGTTTGGATACGTGGCACATTAGGTGTTGCCATGGAAGATGTCTTACTGATGTTTACACTGGCCTGCCTATCTACTATTCCCCGGCAGCGGCGCCAAAAACTTGATGCGCGGTTTTGCGACCCTACAACAGGTTTTACCTCTCGAGGGATCTCAAGAGGCTTGCAATCCCCACCAGGCAGTGTACCTGACCGATGTAGTATAGTGTAGTGGCAAGTACCGGGGGATTGATCGTTCTCTAGGGGAATAGTGTCGTTAGGATTGAAAAACTACTCTAATAGGTCTAAGGGTGAGGGAAGATTCTTTTTGTATTTTTTATATTTTTATAAAAGCAAGTAAAATCTCGGGTTTGAAGGAGTGGGCGGAATTAGTTGCTAGTCAACTAACCCAAATCACTACAATTGCAAATAAAATAAAATAACTGAAAATAAAAAGGTTGTGAAACTTATATGGAGAGAAATGTGTTTACTTAGATTTTCTTACTCCCTAACTATCTTTTACCGGTTGATTAGTGTGTATTAATTGCGTGGATGACGGGTGTATTCCTTAATACTAATCGTGGGGTGGCGTACGTACTTCCCCAACTCTATAAGCTCCTACTTCACTCCTATGTCGAGCCGGCTAAGAAGCTCCTAACATGGGATCACTAGAATTCGCTCATGCATTAAATACAACCATAATAACCTTAGTACGCATTGGTTCATGTTTCTTAAGACGTTCAAGCAAGTTACCGTATAGGAGGTTAGCCAGTTTTCTTAAGCCTAACATCGATAAACAATCATCCAATACAATTAATAACACACCAACAACCAATAATCAATAGTTAGGTTTCATTAGATCTAAGCAAACACAAGATAAATCTAGCCTAGCATGTTAAATAAAAGACAAGAACAAGATATAATCAAACAACACATAGACATATTGAATGATTAATTGATTACTTATCTTCAATTGAAAATGGGAGATCCAAGGGTATAAAACCCTTAAAAATGGCAGAAAAATCGTCTTAGGGTTTCTCCTCACAAAGTTGCACACTAATGACTAAAAATTATGAGAATATATATAGAAAATCAGATCTGACGGCGTCACGTTATAGAGCTGACGCCGTCACCTCGCCGCGGTTAGGGTTTCTTGATGGCCTTCTTGACGCCGTCCCCTTTTAATCATCCAAAATCCTCTCTGGCGCGTCAAGGGTTGACGGCGTCACAATGGTGCTTGACGCCGTCACAGGTACTTTTCCAGCAGATTTTGAGACTTTGTCGTTTTCTTCACTTTTATGCTCCAAAAACGTCCAAAATGCTTCCTTTTCCAGATTTCTTCTCCAAAGTACCTAAAATGACAAAAGGAACGATTTAGGGCAATATTTGATCAAATAAATACGATTTAGGGCTTAAATGACCCCCTAAAAGCGGTACACTTTTCGCTTCATCAAATACCCTTACACTTGAGATTTGCTTGTCCTCAAGCAAATGCGCTTTTATTCTAATCAAAATACAAGTTAGGGGTCATTTAACGCTAATATAAAAGTAATTACAACAAATAGTCGTTCCACTTTAATCATAATAAGCACGGATATTACAAACTAGCGCCTCACAAGTAGTGTTTAGATACTCACATCTCTCAGGTGTCATAAAAGTATATCTCATAAATGAAAATGAATAATATCTCTCACTACCTGTCATAGCAAATAGATTACCATAGGCTTGGGAAAGGATCAAAAACCTCCTCCACTAGGCGTAAGCACCTAAGATAAACTATCAAAGAGGGCTTTTAAACGGGTTATAACGTTAGGTGTAGGGATATGATAAACACGGTTTTGTTGGATAAAGGATATTTTACTGGTGGCGAGTTAAAGATCTTGATTAATTACATGTACAATATGGCGTTGCTAAGCCAAGACTAGACTCGACTTAGGCTAATGAAAAAAATAACAAAAAGATAAAATAAACATAAAATGAAACGGGATGGTAGTCCGTATGTTTTTTCTACTTTTTTTTTTTTTTTTTTTTTTTTTTTTTTTTTTTTTGCATACACTCTTGCCCAACCATCCAAAATAATACATCGTAGGGGGGTTGTATCCCCCTTACACTTGAACTTTTACATAACTTTACAATTAACTATTATAATGACTCGAATTAAGATAATCGAAACACTTCGAGTACTTTTAAAATATTTAGCACATATGGGGGTAATAATGTTGTTCTTCCCCATTACTCCATTACACTAGTACTTTACCCATGAGTTCCAATCGTCCCAAAACAATATGTACAAGGATATGACTCGACTTAGCAACCATGTAATCAATTAGATAATTAACTTGGGGTTTAAACAAATGTTGTCACAATAATGCACTAAAAATGAGTGCATACAAGGTAGGCTAAGGCGATTTGGGTGTACATTTAAGTGGGGTGTAAACAAATTCTTACTTTAAGTAAAATGCTTAAAGTTAGAAACGAAAAGATAGGCTCTGAGGGGTGCACTAGGGGTATCGTGTACTAAAAATGAGTACAACGCAAAGGGTGTGGGAGAATTACTTGACCAATGTAGCCAATGTAATTATAACTAAAACACAGGTGTAAAACAATGGGTTAATCCTAATGCCTCTTATCATGTAGTAAATCTAACTACACGAATGTAGTCTCACTTGTGGCCTCGGAATGGTCCTAACGCAAGTTCTAGAATCTAAGTGCTACCGGTACACACATCATAGCATAAATGCTTTTCCTACCAATTCTAGGGGCGAACCTCACATATTTGGGGGTGGAAAATTTTTTTAGTGGTACGGTTTTGTGCTAGTCATATAACTCCTATCCGTGAGACGCTCATTAAGACCAAAGTTTCACTCCTATATGTTGTAAAAAATTTTAAATTTGGCACTAAAATTGCCTTAACAGGTATTTCTCTCAGTTTTATTACACATCTACCATTAAACAAACGAAAAATCAAGCGTAATAGCATTCTCTAAGGTATCGTACTTTACCCCCCCCCCCCCTTACACTTAAGATGAACATTGTCCCCAATGTTCAAATAACAAGATGTAAAAGTAAATAAGGTAAAAGAATGAAATCAAATACTCCCCTGATTCGCTCGGTGGATAAAGAGGTAACATGGTTAGATCTTCTTCCAAGGTAATGTTGAAGCTTCAAGACTAAAGCAGCGCCAAAAGCTAGATTCCACATACATCTCCTCGTCCAAAATAACCTGTTCCAAGGTAATGTTGACGTCGTCCCCTTTTAATCATCCAAAATCCTCTCTGGCGCGTCAAGGGTTGACGGCGTCACAATGGTGCTTGACGCCGTCACAGGTACTTTTCCAGTCGATTTTGAGACTTTGTCGTTTTCTTCACTTTTATGCTCCAAAAACGTCCAAAATGCTTCCTTTTCCAGATTTCTTCTCCAAAGTACCTAAAATGACAAAAGGAACGATTTAGGGCAATATTTGATCAAATAAATACGATTTAGGGCTTAAATGACCCCCTAAAAGTGGTACACTTTTCGCTTCATCATGGCCCATTTGGATTGACTGACCCTTCACCCTGTCCAGTTTGAAGCATTTCAGGAAAGAGTGGTATTACTACCCCATTAAAGAGTTTACTTGCCATAGTCATGTTTTGAAAAACTTTTTTTTGTAGACTAGGAGTAGGAAATTTGCTTTTATGTTGCTTAAGCAAATTCAATTTATTATTCAAAAAGGTTTGAACAAATCTTGGATACATAAGAAATTTTGTTTTACTTTTCACATTACCAACCATACAGTCAAATATGAATTTTGAAAAGTTAAAAACTCTGTTTGTTGCCAAACATATGAGACCCGTAGCAATATTGCTACTGAATTGCTCCCAAGCTGTTCTTTTAGGGCTTAAAGAGTGCAAGACAGTATGTATTAGAAATCTCCACTGTGGGGAGAAACCTCCTTTTTGAAAAGTTAATTTTTGATTGGAAGTATCATACCCCATCCTGGCAATTTGTTGAAATATTTCAGTGTTTGCCATGTTATTCATACCATCTAAATCTTCTAACTTAAGATGTCTCCTAACACTAGCTTCGGTAACAATAAATGATATGCCATCCACCTTAGAATGGATTTCTATGTTTCCATTTTCACCACTTAGGACAGTAGCTGTCTCCCAAAATTGTGTGATGTGAGAGACAAAAAGAGTTGGGGAAACAGTTAACGCATACCTTATATGGCAATTGTTTAGAAAATCCACAACCTCATAGAAGTTAGGTCCATCCCCTTGCTCTGTTTTCTCCAAAAAGGCAACCATATTATGCGACTTAACAAAGTCCAAAACAGCCATGATGAGTGAAGCTTTTTGTAGGTTTATATAACAACGATGATCGTATGATTCGTATGTGGATTAATTGATGATGCTCACCGCCAATCGTTTTTTGTTTGTTTGTACTGTTAGGGTTTGAGAATTGTGCGTGACTTGAAAAATTATCTTTGGAAATATAATAAGAAAATATTTGGTTAAAAAATATTATTTTTTTCTAGAATATTCCTACACGTATGGTAACCGACGGGTTTACCCAACGGCCAGAAAAATAAAAAATTGCGCACACATTAGATACAAGGGCTAGTAAATATTTTGGGAAATAGAACAAGGATATTTTTAGCAAACAACCAACAATAGTATTATGAAGCCCAGCAGTAGAATGACAGTAGCAGTAATGAGAAGCCCTGCACAAACTTTTGTTTGTCTCTGCTTTTTGATCGCCTGATATTAGCTTATTCCCTGGACCTCATTGCTTGAAATTTGGCTTTATAGTAGTTAGTTGTATTGGCTTTTTAGATCTAAGCTTGGATTCCACTTAGTAGTTTATTTTACAGCTTAATTTGAGCCTGCAAGTACCCCATTTAGTTTCTTGCAGACCTGCTAGCAGTTTTGGTTTCAATTTGCAACTGTTGGGCAAAATTAAGTGTCAATTGATCAATAGAATTTGGGCATTTTTGGGTTATAAGAAGTTTGTAGTATAAGCTTTCAGTTTCTGCTTTTGGATTTCCATAATTAGCTTTTTCTGGGCTTATAAAGTAGCTGCAAATCAGGCTGTTCATCATTTTGATCCTGTTATTGTTTTAGTCTGTTCAGCTTATTTAAGGCTTATTTCTTGTGCTTATTTGATCTCTTCTACTTGATTTAAGTTTCCAGTAGATAGATAAACCTTTCCTTAGCTTTTGATAATTTTTGGCTTTTGTTTGCTTATTTTTAGCTTATTTTCAAGTGCTTATTGTGACTGTTCAGCTTCTTTAAGCTAAACTGAGTGCTGATTTTATTTTTCCTATATTGCTTATTAAAAATTAAAATTACCCAAAAATTTTCAGAATTTTCAAAGTTGTTTTAATATTTTTAAATCATTTAATTAGTATAAATTAGTTTTTAATTCATTAAAAATAATTAAAAAGTCAAAAAAATATTTTTCTTTTTCAAAAAATTTTCTTTTAATATTTAGAGTTTAGGAAAAATTATTTTGCATTTTTAGGGCTTAAATTTTAGAATTTCACTTTTATTTACGTTTTTGAATTCGTCGCGTAACGTTTTTAAATTCCGATTTTCGATTTTTAGTTCACGTGCTTAGATTACTTGTACTCGTAGCTTTATTAGCTGTTTTTATTTGATATTCCATTATTCGTAGTGTAGAAAAATCAAAATATCTCACTTTTTACACATTCACAACACGTATCACGATCCCGAAATCACAATTCCATTCAATCTTCAATCGGGGCAACGAACCTTGGGTTTTGCATATTTCCTTTGCAAATTCCTTGAACTAAATTGTTAAATCAATTTTTGGCGCCGCTGCCGGGGAAGGTTGACGTGAATTCGTGATTCCGTTTTTCGATTCGTGTTTTGAAGACCCTTCTCCCGGGAAGTTATCGTTTTATTTGTAAATATTTTCAAAAATATAAAATCCAAAAAAATTAAAAAACCACTAACACTTTTCCTAAAGTGTTAAAAATACCAAAAAAAATCGTAAAACAACAAAACAATCGTGAAATCATTTGATTTCGGATTATCTTTCGATTACAACCTATACAAGTGGTTTAAGGACGGTTTTGACATTAAATTGCAAACCGAAAGAGGCGGGTTTTTTAATCAGCTTTCGAGTGGACCTTTGCTTCTCCGCCACTCTGCGAGTAGTCTTAAGAGAAACGATATCGATTGAGGGATCGGTACCAAAAATATTGTGATTAATTTTTCCTTTAATATAAAAAATCCAAAAAAGATACTAATTTGCAACCTGTACTATTTTAGTGGATTTTTTAAAGTCGCTTATGAACCCATTTATAGTTGCCTATAATGTCGCTTACGTTACTAATTGGTTCGGCTAGTACTTTTCGAGTGGATTATTTCGCATTTGAACCTCTTTAGAGTCGATTACGAGACTAAATTGCCACTTATACATTCAACCCCATGTACTATAAGTCGCTTTTAAACACCTTTTACAAAAGATTACGATACTATTTTGCCCCTCTCTCTTCAAGCCTAATGGCAAATGAAATGTCTGGCTCAAATATGTACACTTTATGCAATTAATCACATACTAAAAAAAACAACAATCAACATGTAACACAAGATTAGATTAAAGATACCCATAGTTTTGATTTTAAAAACTTACCATCTCTTTATACCCAATAGTTTTTACTACTCCCTACAATGTATCTAAAATATGCCTCTGCTCTAGCCGAAGCAGTTGAATCATTGCAAAACTTACAAAGAAATAACAATACTTACAAACAAAAATAAATAAAGATAAAATCTTCATAAATTCAATTTAATATACATTATTCAACCACATTTTTTGTACAACTGGCATAATTTAATTTTCCAAATAATATACATTCTTTTCTCTCACTAAACTGATTTGTTGCTTGACGTTGTAGAGTCTTTTCTCTCACTAAACTGCTTTGTTGCTTCACTATAAACCCGCTTAGACGCGGTGCGTTTCATGCGCGGTCCATCAGGGTATATGCTGCCCCGGCTTGATGTTGGCAGCCCTTTCCACTAGCCTGAGGTAATAAGCTCTTTTATGACTTTTGGGCAAATCAAGTAGGCTGTCCATAAATCCTTTGCAAACCGATGTACGGTTTGTACCTATCGATAGCCAAAAGTCTTCTTCCCATTATATATCACCCTTCCGTGCCCCTAAGGTTGCCTTATTGATCAACCATTAAACATACCCGTTTTTTACCACTTTGATGGCCAACTGGAGCCTAAGAGGTAGTTAGGCTTTCCAGGTCAGTGGTATTGGGAATAGGTGTAATGGAACGATGAAGGGCGGGTAGACGAGACCCCTTTCGGAACAAGAACGGTTTGAAATTCACCGTATTGCTCGAAAGGACGCTCGAGGATGTTATGGAAGGGTGTTTATAGGATTGGGATTTGTAGAGCATTATAGGCTAGGGTTATTAGTCGTCATTTAAGAATGACTAACTGCTATTAGTAGTCATTTAAGAACATGTCTAGGCCGTGGGATGACCCTCTTGACGCTGCTTGCTATCCTACGTACTGTGTGTGTACATACCTGAATTAACACCAACTATGTAAATGACGGTCATCAGCAAATGACGTTTTGACATTCAGTGAAGACCTTGGTTATGGTAAACAATTTCAAGTTTTTGTTAGATGGTAAACAACTTTATATGGTTATCATGTATGGTAAACAACTTTATATTGTGGGATTGGTAAACAACCTTGTTTTATGTGATAATTTTGTTATTTGTATATGGTGGTATATTCATTTGAGTAGATATCTATTTATAACAGATACTAAAGCAAACTGTTGCTAAGTCAGAACTACATTTACTATTATTTTTATTTTTTATGGAAACAATTAAAAACCGGGAGAAGAGTCTCGTAAACGACTTGTTGGGTGGTACCTAGGCGAGCGGAAAAAATACATGTGTTTAGCCCGATATTGTTAGATGTATTAGTTGTTAATGGGGTGAACAGTGACCGTGACTAAATCTTTACTCCTTATTGGGTTTGAACAGGGAGTTTGAGTAAATCTTTAGGGCATGTTGGATTTGACATAAAGTAGTCTGTCTGGTCATTTCAATGTGTAGGGAAGCGGCATGATGAATAGTCTGTTAATCGACTGTTTGGGTTAGATAAGCGACTTGGTAATTAACCCATCTAGCTTGATGGATTCTTTGTCCTTTAACTTATTCACATCTTATCCCACTAAAATAAAACTCTAAGCTCCAAGTGGCATGATGACTTAAGTTGTGTCAAGCTTGCTTTGACAGTGAAAAACGTCCTTAAGGGCGGGACCGAATAAAAATCTACGAGGATATCCTATGCTATTTATGGATATATTAAGTTACACTATCAATTTTGTAACATGTTACGTAATTCCTCAAGATAAATTAGTAACTCATTGAGGTATAGGCGTATATCATATATATCAAAACAATCTTTAACAAATTATTTACACTACAAAAAACGTCATGTTAAAAAAAATAAAAATAAAATAAATGTACAATAAAAAATTGATTGCGTGGTTTTGCAACCTTACAACAGGTTTTACCTCTCGAGGGATCTCAAGAGGCTTACAACCCCACCAGGCAGTGTACCTGACTGATGTAGTATAGTGTAGTGGTAAGTACGGGGGATTGATCGTTCTCCACAGGGAATAGTGTTCGTTAGGTATGAAAGGCCACTCTAATTAGGTCTAAGGGTTGAGGAAGATTCTTTTTATGTTTTTTTATAATTTTATGAAAGCAAGTAAAATCTCGGGTTTGAAGGAGTGGGCGGAATTAGTTGCTAGTCAACTAACCCAAATGACTACGAATGCAAATAAAATAAAATAACAAAAATGAAAAGTGGTGAGAAACTTATGTGTAGAGAAATGTGTTTACTTAGATTTCCTTACTCCCTAACTATCTTTTACCGGTTAATTAGTGTGTATTAGTCGCGTGGATGACGGGTGTATTCCTTAATACCATTCGTGGGGTGGCGTACTTACTTCCCCAACTCTACAAGCTCCTACTTCACTCCTATGTCGAGCCGGCTAGGAAGCTCCTAACATGGGATCACTAGAATTCGCTTGTGCATTAAATACAACCATAAAAACCTTTAGTACGCGTTTGGTTCATGTTTCTTAAGACGTTCAAGCAAGTTACCGAATAGGAAGTTAGCCAGTTTTCTTAAGCCTAACATAGATAAACAATCATCCAATACAACTAACAACACACTAACAACCAATAATCAATAGCTAGGTTTCATTAGATCTAAGCAAACACAAGATAAAATTAGCCTAACATGTTAAACAAAAGACAAGCATAAGATAGAATCAAACAACACATAGACATATTGAATGATTAATTGATAACTTATCTTTCAATGAAACATGGAAGATCTCAAGGCAAAAAGCCCTGAAAAAGTAGCTAAAATCGTCTTAGGGTTTTATCCCAAAATTCCACACACTAAACTCTCCCTTAATGACAAAAAAATTAGAAAACTATATATAGATTTTTGGATCTGACGGCGTCACCTTATGCATTGTGACGCCGTCACCTCGCCGCTTTTAGGGTTCCCGGGTGACCTTCTTGACGCCGTCCCTCTTTAGCTCTTCAAAAATCCATTCTGGCCTATCAAGGCTTGACGCCGTCGGATCATGAACGTGACGCCGTCCCCTTATGATTTAAGCCGTGACGCCCTTGATTTAGTTAAAGCGTGACGCCGTCAGAATTCTCATGCTAACTCACTGGCCCGTCATGAGTAAATTTCACATCCAACTTTTCTTGCCAAGGCATGACGCCGTCCCATGTTAATTGTGACGCCGTCAAGAGTAACTTTTAGCCGATTCTTGAGACTTTGCCGTTTTCTTCACTTTAATGCTCCAAAAACGTCCAAAATGCCTCCTTTTCCAGATTTCTCCTCAAAAGTACCTAAAATGACAAAAGGAACGATTTAGGGCAATATTTGATCAAATAAATATGATTTCGGGCTTAAATGACCCCTTAAAAGCGGTACACTTTTCGCCTCATCAAATACCCTTACACTTGAGATTTGCTTGTCCTCAAGCAAATGCGCTTTTATTCTAATCAAAATACAAGTTAGGGGTCATTTAATGCAAACATAAAAGTAATTACAACAAATATTCGTTCCACTTCAATCATAATAAGCACGGAGATTACATACTAGCACCTCACAAGTAGTGTTTAGATACTCACATCTCTCAAGTGTCATCAAAATAAATCTCATAAATGAAAACGGAAAATATCTCTCATTACCTGTCATAGCAAATAGATTACCATAGGCTTGGGAAAGGATCGAAAACCTCCTCCACTTGGCGTAAGCACCTAAGATAAACTATCAAAGAGGGCTTTTAAATGGGTTATAACGTTAGGTGTAGGGAAAAGGAAAACACGGTTTTGTTGGATACGGGATATTTTACTGGTGGCTAGTTAAAGATCTTGATCAATTACATGTACTATACAATGTTGCTAAGCCAAGACTAGACTCGATCTTAAGCTAAAAACGAAATAACAAAATAACAAAAATATAAAGCAAACATAAAATGAAATGGGATGGTAGTCCGTATGTTTTTTCTATTTTTCATTTTCTCATTTTTTTTGTGTTTTTTTTTTTTTTTTTTTTTTTTTTTTTTTTTTTTTTTTTTTTTTTTTTTGCATACACTCTTGCCCTACCATCCAAAATAATACATCATAGGGGCATTGCATTCCCCTTACACTTGAATTTTTACATAACTTTACAAATACTAATCTAATGACTCGAATTAAGATAATTGAAACACTTGGAGTATTTTTAAAATATTTAGCACATATGGGGGTAATAAATGATGTTCTTCCCCGTTACTCCATTACACTAGTACTTTACCCATGAGTCCCAATCGTCCCAAAACAATATGTACAAGGATATGACTCAACTTAGCAACCATGTAATCAACTAGATAATTAACTTGGGTTTAAACAAATGTTGTAACAATAATGCACTAAAGATGAGTGCATACAAGGTAGGCTAAGGCGATTTGGGTGTACATTTTAGTGGGGTGTAACAAATTCTTCCTTTAAGTAAGATGCTTAAAGGTCGAAACGAAAAGATAGGCTCTGAGGGGTGTACTAGGGGTATCGTGTACTAAAAATGAGTACAACGCAAAGGGTGTGGGAGAATTACTTGACCAATGTAGCCAACGTAATTATAACAAAAACACAGGTGTAAAACAATGGGTTAATCCTAATGCCTCTTATCATGTAGTAAATCTAACTACACGAATGTAGTCTCACTTGTGGCCTTGGAATGGTCCTAACGCAAGTTCTAGAATCTAAGTGCTACCGGTACACACATCATAGCATAAATGCTTTTCCTACCAATTCTAGGGGCGAACCTCACATATTTGGGGTGGAAAATTTTTTTAGTGGTACGGTTTTTTGTGCTAGTCATATAACTCCTATCCGTGAGACGCTCATTAGAACTAAAGTTTCACTCCTATATGTTGTAAAAAATTTTAAATTTGGCACTAAAATTACCCTAATCAAGTATTTCTCTCAGTTTTATTACACATCTATTATTAAACAAACAAAAATCAAGCGCAATTGTATTCTCTAAAATCGTACTTTTACCCTCCCCCTTACACTTAAGATGAACATTGTCCCCAATGTTCAAATAACAAGATGTAAAAGCAAAAAGTCAAAGAATGAAATCAAATACTCCCCTGATTCGCTCGTTGGATAGTGAAATCACACGGTTAAATCTTCCTCCAAAGAGAATGTTGAAGCTCCATGACTAATGCATCGCCATAAGCTTGATTCCATAAACATTTCCTTGTCCAAAATAACCTGTTAACCTGAGAAAACAAACACGAAAACCTGCATAACATCGGCGGGATAAAATCTATATATAAGGATATAATGCTTGTGGACTGATAATTTTGCAGATTCCTGGAGATTATAAGTTGGAGATTTTAATAAAAACTTTTTATGAAAACAAAACTTTCAAAAATTTCTGGAAATTAAATCTGACGCCGTCAGGTTATAACCCCTGACGCCGTCAGAAATGACCTGACAAAAATTTTCATTTTAAGTTTCCGGAAAATTTCTGGAAAAACCTTTACCTTACTTCCTGGAAATCCTGCAAAACATCATTATGACTCGATACAAGCATTTGACTCAAACAAATACTAATATGTATGCTAATTTATTATTATTACGATTCATGTTCATATGTGTTCTAATAAACCGATTTAGATTTCCCTTACACTTATCTTTTGCAAAATACCTTTATATGTAGTTAAGACGAAGTTAAAAACAAAATAAAGCATTTTCACAAATTAGTTTTTAACATGAACCAATAATAATAAAAATTAAACACACATACGGAAACAAATAAAAACAAACAAACAAATAAATAAACACACAAAGCAAATAAAACAAATAAAGCTTGGGTTGCCTCCCAAGAAGCGCTTTTCTTTATTAACGAGTCTTGTAGCTAGACTCAAAGTCACGTACATTACGTGACTCCGTTTTGCATAAAGAATATGGTTTTAAAGCTTTGTATCACTCTTTCATCCCACTTGTATTCCGGACCTAAGGCCAAACACATCGAATACTTAACTCTAGCCCTTCCTTGGTTATTGTTATCAACCTCGAGTGCTGGGATATTATCGACATCCAAGCCCTTAATGCCCTTAAATTTTGGTTCGAACTTAGAGAAACGAGACACATTATGGGGCATCAGGTACTTGATGCATCCTATTTCGCTGGAGAATGTCACACTACCTTCATTCTTATCATAAATTGCTTGGGACGTTCTTATGAAGGGTTCTCCTAAAACTATCTCGCCTAAATACGGATCTATAATCCCCCTTATATCTTCTAGGATCACAAAATCACATTGGTAAACGAAATCTCCGATAAAGACGTGTAAATCACTTGCTAGACCTACAAAATTGCACATCTGATTGGGGTCATACGGGTCTTGTCTAGGGTTCAGCTCATTGCTCATGATCCAGTTATAGTAAAGCCTAGACATGAAATTCATTGGTGCCTTGAGATCAATATAGGTATGCTCCCTAAACATGTGACCAATCATGCATGGAACCTTCACATTAAAATAACCCCCCTTTCTAATCCATGGGTACTTACGATTTTTAGCGGGGCAAGGACATTTAAAGATAAACTTATGGTGACTTAATCCTTCTAGAATTGGTGAGGAATTGTGAACTAACATTAAGTCATCTCTAAGCTCAATCTCACTGCTCGTGCTAAGGCGGGCGAGTCTCTTCTCTCTGTCAATTAACTCATTAAGCTCATTGAATGCCTTAATCTCCCTATCCATAGTGACGAACCAATTACGAACAAACACACAAAGAAAGTAGATAGACTAAAGAAAACCTAGAAAAATAAAATAAAAATCTCACTAGAAAGGAATCTAGTGAGTAGACCTAATAGAAATAAAAATTTCAACCTAAACAATAACTATTCCCCGGCAGCGGCGCCAAAAACTTGATTGCGTGGTTTTGTAACCTTACAACAGGTTTTACCTCTCGAGGGATCTCAAGAGGCTTACAACCCCACCAGGCAGTGTACCTGACCGATGTAGTATAGTGTAGTGGTAAGTACGGGGGATTGATCGTTCTCCACAGGGAATAGTGTTCGTTAGGTATGAAAGGCTACTCTAATTAGGTCTAAGGGTTGAGGAAGATTCTTTTTATGTTTTTTTATAATTTTATGAAAGCAAGTAAAATCTCGGGTTTGATGGAGTGGGCGGAATTAGTTGCTAGTCAACTAACCCAAATGACTACGAATGCAAATAAAATAAAATAACAAAAATGAAAAGTGGTGAGAAACTTATGTGTAGAGAAATGTGTTTACTTAGATTTCCTTACTCCCTAACTATCTTTTACCGGTTAATTAGTGTGTATTAGTCGCGTGGATGACGGGTGTATTCCTTAATACCATTCGTGGGGTGGCGTACTTACTTCCCCAACTCTACAAGCTCCTACTTCACTCCTATGTCGAGCCGGCTAGGAAGCTCCTAACATGGGATCACTAGAATTCGCTTGTGCATTAAATACAACCATAAAAACCTTTAGTACGCGTTTGGTTCATGTTTCTTAAGACGTTCAAGCAAGTTACCGAATAGGAAGTTAGCCAGTTTTCTTAAGCCTAACATAGATAAACAATCATCCAATACAACTAACAACACACTAACAACCAATAATCAATAGCTAGGTTTCATTAGATCTAAGCAAACACAAGATAAAATTAGCCTAACATGTTAAACAAAAGACAAGCATAAGATAGAATCAAACAACACATAGACATATTGAATGATTAATTGATAACTTATCTTTCAATGAAACATGAAAGATCTCAAGGCAAAAAGCCCTGAAAAAGTAGCTAAAATCGTCTTAGGGTTTTATCCCAAAATTCCACACACTAAGCTCTCCCTTAATGACAAAAAATTAGAAAAACTATATATAGATTTTTGGATCTGACGGCGTCACCTTATGCATTGTGACGCCGTCACCTCGCCGCTTTTAGGGTTCCCGGGTGACCTTCTTGACGCCGTCCCTCTTTAGCTCTTCAAAAATCCATTCTGGCCTATCAAGGCTTGACGCCGTCGGATCATGAACGTGACGCCGTCCCCTTATGATTTAAGCCGTGACGCCCTTGATTTAGTTAAAGCGTGACGCCGTCAGAATTCTCATGCTAACTCACTGGCCCGTCATGAGTAAATTTCACATCCAACTTTTCTTGCCAAGGCATGACGCCGTCCCATGTTAATTGTGACGCCGTCAAGAGTAACTTTTAGCCGATTCTTGAGACTTTGTCGTATTCTTCACTTTAATGCTCCAAAAACGTCCAAAATGCCTCCTTTTCCAGATTTCTCCTCAAAAGTACCTAAAATGACAAAAGGAACGATTTAGGGCAATATTTGATCAAATAAATACGATTTCGGGCTTAAATGACCCCTTAAAAGCGGTACACTTTTCGCCTCATCAAAAATAATAATAATAACAAGTAAATAAAGATTTCGCTAAAGATAATTAAAACCACCATGCAAAAATTCATAAAAGATTCAGATAATAACAACGGGAAATGTTAACATCATTCTAATTAAACGTAGACAGTACACATTACGTAAAATCACTTCCAATCGCTTAGCGTTTTCAACATTTTAGTCTTCTGGTGTGAACGCTTTCCACTTTCCCGACGCCTTTCAGTCAGGAATTCAATTTCTTTCAAATCTTCTTTCTCTTCCGACACGAGACATTCAAATTGTTCCTGGAATACGCCCTTAATGCTCGCAAACTGTTCCAACTCCATCATTAAATCGTGTCTTTTCTTCACACGTTCTTTCAGTTCTTGGATCTTCTTGGTATAATCTTTTTCGTCAGATCTGTTGGCCATTCTTTCTCTTTCAAAAACAACACTGAGCACTCTATGCATCCTACCGGAACGAGCCTCTTCTGAAATTTGATCAACTAATGGAAACTTAGAAGCCATTCTCTTTAGGGAGAAGTTATTTTTCTAGTTTTTTTGTTATTATGTGATGCTAGGAATGAAAGAAAGCGGATTTATTTTTTTTGCATGTATATAGAACTAATAATGACGTTTAGTATTTAAGAACCATTTAGTTCCTAACGGTTATTATGTAGTATCCCTAAGGAGTAAACGTATTTAAGAAAGGATCAGAAAAACACGGGTATTTAATTTTAGGGACCTTAATTTTATTATTGAAAGTTGAACTCCATTGAACAAAACGGGTATTTATAACCGTTTTGTTTTTTGTTTAAAGTTTGGCTTGGTTTCCTATGTAAACATTAATTTCTATTATAACAAAGTAAGCGTTATACGTTCAATTTATAGGAAACATAAATTATAGTTTTTGTTGGGGAAAGTATATTTAGGCAACAAAAAAAAATTGTATTTAAAAAAAATAGAAAATGAATTATGTTTACTTAATTAATATTATATTTATTATGACTAAAAAACAAATATATATATATATATATATATATATATATATATATATATATATATATATAATCGAGTATTCATGCGTAGGAGCAGCAGCAACTTCATTTTCACCAGTAGTGGGATGAATCAACACAGCAGTAGAATCAGCAGTAGAATCAACCTTAGCTTATTATTTCACCAGCAGCAGTGTGATGCCTCGTAGCAGCAGTCTGATTAACACTACATTATTTTTTAGGGAATGATTAACATGCTCTAATGAACATAACAACTTCCTATATAGCTTGAATGGATAAATGTGTACACCATTAATGTTTAAAATTCACACCATAATCTTATCACTTACCTAATTAATATGCAGACTCTTCAAATTCATTTGTTGCACTTTAAATGTTCCTGGTATGAACCATTTTACAACTCACCAAACACATTCACTGCTATGTTCATTATAGACTAATTCTTCAAACAATCATGGAGCCAATAACTAACGAAGTTCAATTGGAACCTGTACATGAACAACCTGAAGCACAGCAGTAGCAGGACGCACAAAATGAAGGTTCTGCTAATGAATCAGTTGCATCGACAGGTTAGTTACTATTATGTTTTGTTATTTTTAAATATTTCATGCAATGAATAAGGCATTAATTTTTTTATGTATCTATTATATGTGTTCATGTAAAAAGTTAGCAAAAGGATATTATATGTATTCCTCTAGCAATGAAGCAGTTTCATACGTTTTGGTATATACTAATAGTGTGTTTATTTTTTTACAATTGAAATTTTTTTTTTGGCCAGCTGATGTACAAGAGAATGCCGCAGCCTCTAAAACACATCCTGCTGTGGGGTATTTCAATAGATTAGCTCAGTTGAGGAAGAAGAAGTTGGCCGCCTATGCAAAGCGCAACATGAAGAAAAAATCAAAGTGTAAATCAAACAAGCTTAAGGTTGAAGAAAGAAAACTTAAAAACATTGAGCTTGAAGAAGAGGAAGATGTTAGCGATGAAGAGCTTGTGGACTGCTTTGATTATGACAATTTGCTTTTGTCATTTGATCAAGAAAAAGAACCAAAATTTAGCCTCTTCGTTAAACTTTTCTTCAATCAGTCATGATTCCCTTACCATTTCCTGAGTGCGTATGTGCATGAACAGGTTTCTTGGTAGGGATACGTTCTCTAATTCTAAGTCCTTTGACAGGAGCTCTTGGAGGTGGTGGTGCTACTTGCTATTGTTTTGTTTGTGGTTCTGGTTATCATTGAGGAGTAGGTGGTTGGGGTTTAGGTGATGGTGTTGTTTTAGGTTGTATTTTTGCCTCGGCTAGACTTACATCATCATGGACAATTCTCGATTTCTCTCGACAGTAGAACCTCCATGAGTCTCAGCAGCAGGAATTTTAGCACTAGCAGTAGGAACTTTATCTGTAACAGCAGCAGCGTCTATAACTCCAGCAGCAGAATGTTCTGAACTACCAGCCGAAGCAACAGCAGGATCTCCCAAGGCTTAATTGGTGTGGGCCTAATTGCTTATCCTTTTTAGTAGGTGTATATGAGCATATTAAACCATACAACTTGACATAGTTTAGGCCGTGTATATGAGGATATTAACCCATCTTGTTTCTTTTGGGTATGCAAATTAAGACAGCAATAAAAACTTACTGATAATGATTTGAAATTTAATAAAACGTCCTTCTGTCCGAATATATCAGTAAAGAAATCGAACAAGAGTTGAGATACAAAAGGCATCATATGATCAGCAATTGTTTTTGACATACTACAACATACTTGATACATGACTAAATACGAACCCGATGTTTGAAAAAAAACTTAGCCATTTGTTCGCGGTATGCGAGTGCAGCTTGAATAGGATCCTTAACGTCCAACGACTTACCATAAGCTAAGCGGTATAAAAAAATACAAACCCAAATACCACAATCACCAAATATCCCGGCCTGCTTAGGAACTTTGTCAGCATGAGAAAACGTAATGCTGTAAGTTGAAGGATTTATGCCTTTCTTCTCGAATGCTAGCGCTTGACTAAGGACCTCCGGTTCTAACAAGTTGGGTTGAAATGCATTGAAACACTTCAGGTCTTCAGGATGACGTTGTTTTTATGTTTCTAGTATGTTTAGTATTTAGGTTGGATAATGAGATGTATATATGGTTACACTTAAACCAGTAGTGTCAATTACTTTAACAGGAGTATCTTTTAATCGAGCAGTAGTATTCTCCAACACGAGCAGTAGTATAGAATACACTAGCAGCATCTCCAACTCGAGTAGTAGTATTCTCCAAGACGAGCAGTATCTTTTAACCGAGCAGTAGTATTCTCCAACAGCATAATCTCCGACACGAGCAGTAACTATACAAAACAATAGCAAGTATGACACATGGAGTATTTTCCTTCGTACACCATGACCAGTTGTATATATTTTGAGCAGCAGCATCTCCAGACAAATGAAAACCTTAACACACTTATCATCCATTCTATATTTTTGGCCTTAACGCACGTTAACTTCACGTTAACCGATGAGAGGAAGGCCCTTGTGCTTTGTTTAAGAAAAGTTTTGTTTTTTTATCAATTTTGCCAGGGGTTTTAAATTTGTGTTTTATATAGTATATGTTTTTATATAAATTACATGAAAGTCTAGATTCGGAAATTAGAATACAATAAACATCAACTACAAATACATTAAACGGAAAATATAAATTACATTAAACTCATTAACGGAAATTAAAAACCAAACTACAACGATTAATGAAAAGTATCATCTGAATCTGGGTAACCATCTTCAGATGATTCGGAAGGCATGTAAATACCACACTCCCACCTTTCCCTGCGTTCTTCACCTTCTTTTGCTTCTCGCACCAAACGATCCCTTTCCTCTTCTCTTTCATTATATTCCATTTCTAGCAAGACCTGCATGTCTTGATCAATTAGGCGAAGTTGTTCATTAGTTAACCGATACGGATTTGGGTCTTCGTTGGCAACCGGTGGATTGTGCACCGGTTCATTATCTTCCATTTCCCACAATACCTGCATGTCTTGATCTATTTGCCGAAGTTCTTCATCAGTTAACCCATACGGTTCATTTTCCGGTTGGAAAACCGGAAAGGTATGCTCTGGGGGAGTATGAAATTCTTCAATATCGCGAGGTGGACTTGGAAACTGTTGTCCAAAATCCTTTTTGCGAGGTGGGCTTGGAAATTGTTGCCCGAAGTCTTTTCTGGAAGACATTATGAATTAGAGATGTTTGGATCTAGAGTATTTGAGAAGCTTGGAATGTATTTTTGTGTGACATGTGCTTCAGAAGCATGGGTATTTATAGGGTACAAATGCACACGTTTTGTTAACGTGACTTTGAATTTTAATTGTTGTGACTAGGATGCGTTAACTGATGTGAGTGGCCTTAGTGACAAAGACATGAGCAGCAGTATTCTCCAACACGAGCAGTAGTATTCTCCAACACAACCAGTATCTTTTAATCGAGCAGTAGTATTCTCCAACACAAGCAGTATCTTTTAATCTGCAAAACGAGCAGTAACTATACAATACACGAGCAGTAACTACACAATATACACCACCAAGAACAGCCATCTGACTATGTAACATTTTACTCAGTTCACTAAAAATGGAATCACAACTAGCACAACAAAAAGGACCCTAATTAGAGAAACACAAGCATTTTAATAAGCAGGTAAACAAAAAAAAATAATTAAATAACCCTCGAACAATCAAACCAACAAACAAAATCAAATACAAGGAATCCTAAAGCTAAATTTGATTCACAAAAATTTGAAAAGATAATTACTTACCCTACCCGTAACCATTTTTTTTTTCCTAAGATGGAATAAAATTACTTTACCGTAGCACTAAATCGAAAACAAAGGTTGTTGTCTGGGGCTTCAGGCCTGTGTGTGTCTAATTGCTAGACTTGGGCGTTCGATTTGTTGTTCCTCGACGTCGGATGAATTTATTCGTGTGGCTCTGATTGCCAGATCAAGATAAAGAAGTTTTAAACGAAGAGTGTTTGATACACTTCTTTGTATTATTGTTTGTATTACTTTTTGAAAATAAAAGTATAAAAGTATAAAAGGTATAAATAATATAAAAAGTATAAAACTTGGATAGCACAAAGTTAACTGGCAAAAGTAAAAAAACTTGTCAGGTGAAAATGTCGCTCAAAGTGCATGCGTCAGGCGCTTAAAATAAAACAAAGTCGTTGAAGGTGTGGAAGAAGCAAAAAGAATAAAATAACAATTTTCGAGGTTTGACCTTTTGGCTAGATAAGAACAAAATAGAAAGTCGCTTAATAATCAAAAAGTCGCTCTAGTAAAGTCGATTAAAAAGTACGGTGACACGTGTCGCACCCACATTTAGTCGTTTTTTTGCTTGGGCTATTTTGAGAAAGCGCCTTATTTGGGGCTATAAAAGGCCAACCCTTCAATAGACCGAGCTACTTGTAGAATTAGCCCTTTTAATTTTTAACTCGCTTAAAATGTATTTTATGATATTAAAGAATAGTTACATGGATATTAAGATAAGAAATCAAAAATATCCAAACGCTCCTTTAAACGTCATAAGCTACTTTGAAATGTGGCTAGACAAACATTAGATTGTATATCTAGCTATTTCTTACGAGTGTTTATGTTAAGAAACTTATTGAAAAAGGTGAAAACTTAGATTTTGACTCAAAAATTTCTTTCAAAATGTTATGCCAAACACTCCCTTAATAATAAAAATAACTACTAAAATTTCAATATACATATGAATTATGTATCTTGATGACTCAAAACAACTAATTGCGTGTTTATAAACTTGGCAAGTAGTTGTGAACTTAATTTTGATTAAATTTCGATGACTCTAGCTCCTAATCCAAACACTCTCTTATATTTAATAAAAACATTTTTATGATTCGAAAAATATATTTTTAGTATTAAGAGGTTATGATGTAACAATGTGATTAGTTTTAACAAGTGTTTATGGCATAATTCAACAATGTATAACAAGTTTTGAATAGGGGTGTTTGGTTTTTCAAATTTTTGACATGAGAGTATCTAATTACTTAGTTTCTAGGTTGATTAAGCATTCTAATCCTATGGGGAGCATTTGATTATAACATTCCTAGACTCAATTTCAACAGAAATTCGGATTTTGAAAAATTAAGTAAAAGACCTAATTATGATTAGACTCAAAATTGGATGAAATTAGATGAAATGTGTATAGGAAAACTCACAAAGTATGTTGCTAATCAAGATATAAGTGTTTGCCCTTTGCGAAGTTACCCCGAAATGGTGATTTGGTGAGTGGTTTTGGGGTTGCAGCTCGTTCACAGCAGAGGGAGTGAGAGGTGTGTTTGAATAATGGGGTGTTTGGCAAAGATTTTTGAAGAAAAAACGTTTATGGAGGTAACAGTAGGCCGGTCCCCTTAATTATTAAGGGGGCCGCCCCCGTTTTCAAGCCGGTCCCCTTAAAATTAAGGGGGCCGCCGACCCAAAAGTTCGATTTTGTCTGATTTTATTTCTAATAGCAAAATATTTTTATGTATATAGATAGATTTATTATATATCAAAAATACGTTAGGTTTTATTAGCACGAAGAGGGAATACTTGGCGCATTTTATTAATATTTCGTTAATAAAATTTTCTTGACAATTTTGGATAAAATGATCAAGATGTCAAGTTGACAAAGGGTTTGAGGAATGAGAGTGAATGTGTATGTGTGTGTGTGTGTATATATATATATATATATATATAAATATATATATATATATATATATATATATATATATATATATATATATATATATATATATATATATATATATATATATTAATTATGTATTTAGGTGGGATGTTGAATGATGTTGAGGGATGATGAGGAAACGACGGAGATGGGTGCTGACGACGATGGGAGTTTGTTACATAGTTTTCTTGTTCGAAGGTTCGGCTCCGACTTCTATGTTGATCCACTCAACTCACTTCTCTTCATTTAAGACTAAAGGGGGCATGCAATAGGCTAGTTTATTAATCTACGCATATAGTGGTGAGCATGAAAGAGAGGCGTACCTTTTTGTCTTCAACATGTGGTCTTCAAATACTTCAAAGAGTATTGACTTATAAAAGCCAATTACGAAAGAGATTCAGACTTTCCCGATGAGTTGAAATTCTAGCCACTTGGTCCCCATGGTCTGATTGGTCCATAGTTGTTTGAACCAAACATGGTTTGCAATTGACTCGGATGCATATATGGTGGAAGTATTCTCCAAGGATTAAAACTTGGTGGATTTGGATAATTCCACATTGGGTGACTATTATTTTGACGGTTTGGTCTATTTTGATTTCTTCTAGGTTGAGGAGTTTTAGGCCGAGGATGAGGACTAGGTGGTCTTCTAGGAGGAGGTGTTTTTGACCTTAACTTTGGTTTAGAGTGTTCTACTTCATTTTTTAAAGATGGTTTATAAAAGGTTTTTACATCCTCATTACTAGCTATCGGTATTTTTCTATCTTTCATAAGTATATACTTAGGTTTTGACTCTAAAGGTTTCTGCTCACTCGTTTCACATTCAAACTTTACATTTTTAGTTTCACTATTTGAATCCTTAGTTGAATTAAATCCTAATCCGGTTTTATCTCCTGATATCCTTTGAATACTTATTATTTCCCTAAGTGAATTACTACTATTTTCGAATTTGTTAAGTTTACAAATTTCTTTCTTAAGTATTTCGTTTTCATTTTTAGTTTCTTGACATGTTCTACATTCAAAAACTTCTTTCCCTTTTTCTAAGTTATGTAGTTTAATTTTTAATTCTAGTATTTCCTTTTCTAATTGGTTATTTTTATGTTTTAGTGATTTATTTTTACTCATTACTTTTTTTACCTAGTTTGCATAATTTATTATATTCGCTATCTAAGTCTTTTTCATCTAATGATAAATATTCATCACTAAAGTATTCGGTTTCGGAATGTACCTCACTTGATGTCTTAGCCATAAGACATTTCTCCTCCTTTGTGGTTTCTTTCTCGTCCTCGTCACTATCACTCCATGCTCCTCTAACGAACGCCTTTTGGTTTTGCTCCTTTGACATCATAGGACATCTTCCGATGAGATGATTTAGATCATCACATTTGAAGCACTTCCTCTCGCTCTTGCTACCTTTGTTGTCTTTGTTTCTTTGGAGTGTCTTTCTTTCGTCATGTGGTTGTCTAACGAATCTTCCTCGTCTTTTGAAAAACTTTTTGAAGTCTCTTACCGCCATGGCATATTCTTCTTCATCACTATCGGAGGTTGAGCTATCCTCGTCACTTGATGCTTTCCTAGCTTTCAACGCGATTGACTTGCTTTGTTCTTTCTTTCCTTTGACCATCTCGGAGTCTTTCTTGATTATTGCTTCGTGGACCTTCAAGTTGCCAATCAACTCGTCAAGTTGAAGAGTTGACAAGTTCTTTGATTCTTCAATCGCCGTAACTTTAGCTCGCCATTTTGGATGAAGAGCCCTAAGAAATTTCCTAACAAAATTCTTACTAGAAAAACTCTCATCAAGTGCCTTTAAACTTGTGATGATTGTGTTAAACCTAGCAAAAGCATTATCAATTGATTCCTCTTCCGGAATCGTAAATTGTTCATATTGTTGAACAAGAAGATCTATTTTATTATCTTTGACTTGACTATTACCTTGGTGAGTTATTAGTAAAGAGTTCCAAATTTCTTTTGCGGTTTCACACATAAAGATCCTTTCGTATTATTTACGTGGTAACGCATTATACATAACCATTTTTGCCTCATTATTTTTAGAAAGCTTTCTTTTTAAATCATCACTTTATTTTTCAAAAGGTACAACTTCATCCTTTTTAGTTTCAAAATTATGTTGAATGGGTAAAAAATCACCGTTAGTAATAACATGCCAAAGATCTAGATCTTTTGATTTCACATAAGTTTCGAATCGATTTTTCCAATATAGAAATCCATCACTTTCAAATAGTGGTGGTCTTTGCATAGATTTCCCTTCTAAATATTTTTCAGATTCCATAGATCGTTTCAAGTTTTAAAATACAGTTTATTTTAAAAATCTTGTTTGACGTGGCTCTTGATACCAATTGTGGAAAACTAGAAGGGGGGTTGAATAATTTTAAGTCTTTTTAATTTATGAAAACTTTTGTTTACTTTTTAAAACTTCGATTCTATCTTATGTGAATTCAACTCTTGATCAATATGAACAAATATAAACAAATATAGATAAGCAATGCAAGTAAAGTAAATATAATGAAATGAAAGATAGAGATGGAAAGATCAAACCACAACACGGAGATTTATAGTGGTTCGGCTACAAGGACACCTTCCTTGCCCTCCTCCACTCCTCGAGTCACCTACTCGAGAGTTTTCTTCACTATGTCAACAAACTCCCTTATGGCGGAGAAACCTTACACAACTTTAGCTTACACCGGTTTAACGACACAAAGCTAGATGTCGAGTTCTAATCGTAGCTAGAACCAATCTCACGACTTGTACACAACTTCTACACAACTTAATCACGACTGCTTCACGATGGCTTCACGACGGCTTCACGACTTCTTCTCCACGACTACTTCACAACTATTTCTACACTACTTCTTTACAACACAACTAGTTACTTACACTTAGATCTACTTATCACAACTATACAACACTTTACACAACTACAATGATGATATGAGTTAATCTATAATACTTCTTCTCTAGTTGAAGGAGTATTCTTCTTTTGCACTTTGATGGTGGAAGCTTGGATCACTTGAAAACCAATGCTTAATAGAATATGATCAAAGGGTTTTTAGAAAGTATTTACAAGATTTAAAACAGAAGGTTTGGGGTGCAAAAGGTGAGTAAAAATCCAGGGGAAGGCTGGTATTTATAGGCAGAAAACTGGACAGCTGGAAGCTAGGGGAGCGTGGCCGGCCCCCTTAAATAGGGGGGCGGTCCCCTTAATTTTAAGGGGGCCGCCTAGCATAATTAAGGGGGCCGCCCTCTCTAGCCGTTGCCCAGTTTTGTCTTTTTGTGGAGAAGGTTTTTCTGGAACATTTTTACTGATTTTGGTTGAAAATTTGAATTCATAAATTTATAATGAATTAAATCTTTTTATTTATTACCAAAAATGTTTTTCTAAAACATATAAAATGTTTTTGACATTTTATAAAAAATCTAGTGTTTAAGAAAATGTTCCTTTGATCATATAATGCATTAAGCATTAGTTCATTCATACCTTAAGTGATTTGAGTTGTAGAAATAGATATTTACAACTAAATACTTGTTTACGTCATAATTTTACGATTAATGATTTTACATTTTGTGATTATCAAAACGTAGAGATATCGAGAAATATTAATAACGTGTTTAGGCATTATTTATATCAACATGCTCAGTGGAGGATTTATTCCCCCCAAGGACCTGAATGACGAATGTCATCAGGATCCTCCAGACTAGGTGGAACCAGGTTTTGACAATTAGAGCCTTTTCTAATAAGGCTCCAGCGGACTCCTTAGGACGTTTAGGGTCATGAGGTCCTAAGAAGATCAACTCTCCCTTGACCTCTTGGTCAGTTGGATTAGGCTCAAAAGCTTTAGCAAAATCAAGACCAGTGGCCTTGATGAAGTCATTGTAACCCAGGGAGAGGGTCCTTCTCCCATTCATCACTGTGAAAGTGATGATGGATTCTTTGGTGTCTTTTGGGCTAGTAGCCACAACAGTACACCAGAATTCCCTCAAGTAGTCATGGTAGATGACTGAGGGGGTCTTGGTAAATGCTTTAGCAAGAAAACAGTTTTGAAGATATTTCATCACATTCTTGTAAGCATGGAACTTTTGTGGATAGGAAAAGTTTCCCACCACATTGTTCTTTGTGATGTCTACGCCCTCCAATGTGAATTCCACATTAGGGGCGTATGTCACAGCTTTAGAGGAAGCCATATTTGTTGGTAAGTCTGGGTAACAAAGATGGTTGGGATTTCTTAAAGCTAAGAAAACACACACTATTAGTTTTGAGAGAAAAATGGGCAGAATTTGCTTAAGATTTCTAATAGACGTGTGTGTTGTTATTTTGGTTGGGGTATTTATAGGGAAGTGAAGTGGAGGGTATTTTAGGCATTAAGCGGATTTTATTTATTCAAAAAGAATTTTTGGAAACTGTTTTGAATAAAATATTTTGGGATCCGCATTTAATGCCACCACTCCACTTTCCTTGGTTTGGCGCAACAGTCAAGGTGAACAGTTGAGCAGTTCTGCAAAAGTGTAATTTGCAGAGATGAGTCATCACATATCTGTAATGTGATTGGAGAGGCATTTAATGCCAAGTGGGAATGTGGGGGCCTAGAGGTGGAAGCCAGAAAGGCAAAAGAACAAATATTCTTAAATTAAATATGAGTTCAGTTACCAACCTCGGACATTTACTAACTAGATACTTAGAGCATTTAAGTTAGTATTTAATGTCTCTTGAGGACCCTGAATGACTTTTCATTCAGTGAACCTGATTGTCAGGACTTGGGTTTATTCTCTGATGGTTCTAATGTTCAGGAATTTGGGTTTAATTCCTGAGGTTCAAGGGTTCAGGAACTTGGGTTTAGTTCCTGAAGTTCAGTGACCTTTCTCACTGAAGAACACATTGAGTCAGGGACTTGGGTTTATCAGAATTCACACATATTTGGATGGAGTCAATCAGTGGACTGATTCTCAATATCCAACATTCCTAGTTCAGCTTTCAGTCTGGTGAAAGTTGGTTCATCCAATGGCTTGGTGAATATATCAGCTAGCTGATATTCAGTAGGAATGAAGTGTAATTCTATGTCACCATTCATGACATGGTCCCTGATGAAGTGATATCTAATATCAATGTGTTTTGTTCTCTGATGAAGAACTGGGTTATTTGAAATGGCAATTGCACTTGTGTTATCACAAAAGATGGGAACCATCTTGTACTGAATTCCATAGTCACTGAGTTGACTTTTCATCCAGAGTACATTTGCACAACAACTTGCTGCTGCAACATATTCAGCTTCAGCTGAGGACATGGCAACTGATTGTTGCTTCTTAGCACTCCAACAGACTAGTTTTCCACCAAGAATTTGGCAGGAGCCTGAGGTGCTTTTCCTGTCCATGTTGCATCCAGCATAGTCAGAATCTGAGTATCCTTTAAGATCAAGGCCTGAACATTTTGGATAATATAATCCAAGGTTTGGAGTACCTTTCAGGTACCTGAATATCCTTTTCACAGCAGTGATATGAGTTTCTCTTGGGTCAGATTGATATCTGGCACATAAGCAGACTGAGAATTGGATATCAGGCCTTGATGCAAGTAAATACATCAGTGATCCTATCATTCCTCTAAAAAGAGTTTGATTCACTGGTTTTCCAGTAAGATCAGGACCAAGGTTGTTTGGGGGTACCATGGGAGTCTTGACTGAGGCACAGTCACTGAGCTCATACTTCTTCAGTAGGCTTCTGACATACTTCTCTTGACTGATAGAGGTTCCTTTATCAGTCTGCTTAATTTGTAGACCAAGGAAGTAAGTCAGTTCTCCCATCATGCTCATTTCAAATTTCTTTGCCATTAGTTTTTCAAACTGTTTGCAAAGTTTATAATTTGTTGAGCCAAAGATGATGTCATCAACATACACTTGTACAAGTATGACATCATTATTTGTCTTGTAGATAAACAATGTGTTGTCTATCTTGCCTCTGACAAATTTGTTTTGGATCTGGAAGGCTGAAAGAGTCTCATACCATGCCCTGGGAGCTTGTTTTAGTCCATAAAGGGCTTTGTTAAGCTTGTAGACATGGTCAGGAAACTCATGGCTTTCAAATCCAGGAGGTTGCTGAACATAAACTTCTTCTTTCAGTGAGCCATTTAAGAATGCACTTTTAACATCCATTTGGTACACCTTGAAGTTCATGTATGTAGCAAAAGCAAGGAAGATCCTGATGGCTTCCATCCTTGCTACTGGTGCAAATGTTTCTTCATAGTCAATGCCTTCTTGTTGATTATAGCCTTTGGCTACAAGTCTGGCTTTGTTTTTAATGACTATGCCATTTTCATCAGATTTATTTTTAAATACCCATTTCATGCCAATGACTGAAACATCTTCAGGACATTTGACAAAGGTCATTACCTTGTTTCTGTCAAATTGTTCCAGTTCATCATTCATGGCTTGAACCCAACTTGGATGTTTTAGTGCTTCCTTAACACTTTTGGGTTCGATTGTGGAAATGAAGTCCACAAATAGGCATTCATTGGCTGAGGCTGCTCTCAGTTCAGCAGCCATGCTTCTTGTAAGCATGCCTTCAGTAGGCTCACCAATTATATTGACAAGTTCTATATCCTGAGACCTAGTCCAACTGTCCTGAGGTCTTGGAAACTGATTAGAACTTGTAGAGGCCTGATGGGTAGGATCAGGATCAGACACTTGATGTTCTTCAACATCATGAGTGTCAGAGTGGGTTGACTCATCACTGTGATTGTTTAGTACCTGAGCACTTTGTACCGACTGAATGAATTCATCAGTACTTTGTGCTTCAATAAACTCAGTGATGGTTGGGTAAGGAAGGTTGTGGGGAATGATGTAATAGGAGATGTCAGCATTTTCATGGTACTGAGTGGAAGGTCCATTATCAGTATGAAGTTCATCAGGAGGGTATCTTGATGATTCATCAATACCTATCTCTTCCACTGAGTTGTTAGAGACACTGATTGCATCAGTGCTTTCATCAAAGGTAACATGAAATGTTTCCTCAGTATGTTGTCTCCTAGTATTGAACACCCTGAAGGCCTTTGAGACAAGGGAGTATCCTAGGAAGTATCCATCATCAGCTTTGGCATCAAATTTTCCTAAGTGATCCTTGTTATTATGAATAAACACAGGACACCCAAAGACATGAAAGTAGCTGATGTCAGGGATTCTTCCCTTGAATAACTCATAAGGAGTTTTACTATGTCTCTTGACAATGATGGATCTGTTTTGTGTGTAACAGGCAGTCTTTACTGCTTCAGTCCAAAAGTGTTTGGAAAGGACTGATCCATTTAGCATTGTCCTAGCTGCTTCAATGAGTGTTCTATTTTTCCTTTCAGCCACCCCATTTTGTTCAGGTGTGTAGGGTGAGGAAAATTTTTGTGAAATGCCTTTCTCATCACAGAAACATTCAATTCCATAATTTTTGAACTCTGTTCCATTGTCAGTCCTAATCTGTTTGACTTTGATGTCATTCTGATTTTTAATGTTCCTGACAAAGGACATAATTGTTTCAGCTGCCTGACTCTTTTTGATCAGGAAGTATACCCAAGTGTATCTTGAGTATTCATCCACAATGACCAGAGTATACTTCTCATGGTTAATGGATCTAGGACTAATTGGTCCAAATAGATCCATATGGAGAAGATGAAGGCAGTTCCTGATGGAAAAGTTGGTTTTGGTTTTAAAGGATGCTCTGTGATGTTTACCTTTTTCACAAGCTGAGCATGGTTTGTCCTTTGAAAACACAAGAGATGGTAAGCCAAAGACCTTGTTTTGTTTTACAAGGTTGTTTATGTTTTTGAAGTTCAGGTGGGAGAGTCTCTTATGCCAAAGCCAGTTGAGAGTATCAGTGGCCTTGGTAAAGAGACAAGTTCCATTCTGAGTCAGACTGGACATGTCTAACACATAAACATCATGTCTTCTTGGTGCAATAAGGACAACTTCCTTATTAGCATTGAAGATGATTCCTTGTTTATCATCAAACTGAACTATGTATTTCGCATCACATAGTTGACTGACACTTATCAAATTGTATTTTAGACCATTTACATAAGCTATCCTAGTAAAGACTATACCATTGCAGTTTACTGAACCATAACCTTCAGTGAGACATGATGAGTTATCAGCAAATATCACTTTGGGTCCTGATTCATCCACATACTTGTGCAGATACTCCTTCACACCAGTCATGCTCCTTGAACATACACTATCAAGATGCCAAACAGGATCCCTGGCATGTTTCTACACAAATGGTAAACTGGGTCAGTTCTTTCTAGGACTCCACTTCTTGGAGGGCTTAGCTTTGAGGGTCTTATTAACATTTTCAAGTGATTTATGGTCAGTGGTGGAGTGGACTGAGCTACCACATATTATGCATTTGATTGCTGATGTAGACTCAGTGGACTGAGAGGCTGACTTTGTCATACCTCTATTGGCCTGAATGGCCTTACCACGTCCTGAGGTGTTATGAGTGGAACTTCCACTATTTTCACAACAATTGTCAATTTGACAATCCTTAGGATGGTGGTCATTGAACCCACAGTAAGGGCAAGGTGAAAAAGGCTTTGCCTTTTTGTTTCTGTTTCTGTTTAGAATCAGAAGGATAGTTTAAAGACTGAGCTTTAAGACTTGCCATGTTTGATGTGACTGAATGTGTTTTGTGATCAGAGGTCCTGTGATCATCCTTTTTGCAAACCATACAATAAAGGATTCTATAGCAATCGTCAGTGACATGATTGGTATAGTTACACAGTTCACATCTTTTCAGGGGTTTTGAGGGTTTGGGTTTGGTTCTTGAGGAAGTTGGTTTTTGTTTCTTCTTGGATTGAGAAGATTTCTCTGAAGATGCAATCTTCTCACCAAGCTTCCTGACCATTTCAGCCAACTGATCAAATTTTGAGTCAGGGCTTTGGGTTGTTACTTCAGAAGGGACTAAAGTTGATGAGTCATCAGTATTTACTGAGACTTCAAGGGTTGGTCTCTTCAGGATGGTTGTTCCCATTCCTGATCTCTCATTTGGAGAGTATGGTGAGAAGACCATTGGTGGGAGGCCTGAGTTTGGTGCAGCACCCTGAAGGGTATTCAGTGGAGGAAGTGGTGGATATGATTCTGATTCAGACTCATTCACAGACTCAGTATTACTGACTTGTTCAGTGAGTTCAAGCTTACTGAGTTGTTCAGTAAGTCCAAGCATATTTTTCAAAGCCCGACTTTCAGGAAGCAAGATCTTTCCAGTCTCAAAGTTTGGTTACTTACGGACTGGGTTGTCCCTGACAATCCAGTCATTAAACTTGGGAAGCATTTCTTACTAAAAAGATATGCCAGCTGGAACAAAGGTTAATTCACTGTGACTCACATTGGGATCAACCATAAGAGTGTCAATTCCAATGGTTTTCTTAGAGCTTAATCCCAGAGTGTCAAAGACTTTGGGGTTCTTTTTGGTCCAGCTTTGGATGACAGCTTTTTCTTTGTTAAGTTCAGTTTGTAGGGCTTGGTTATGTCTCAAAATTTCAGTGTTCTGAATTTGTAGAGAAATTGATTCTAGTTTTGCTTGCTTCAGTACAAGCAATTCATCTCTACATTTATTCAATTCTGACACTATATTGTTATATTTTGAAAACAGGTTAAGCCTTTGTTCTTCAACAAATTTAAGGTCTACACAAATATAATCCATGTAAGACTGCCAATCAGAATTATCATCCATAGAAAGTAAAGTATTTACCTTCTTCATGGTGATATTTACCCACTCTCCATTCCTAGAATGGCATTTCCCAACAGCCACCTGATCACCTTCAGAGAGTGCCATCAGTGCACTCACTCTTATTTCCTCATCTGAGGAGACCTCTTCTTCATCCCAATCATAAGCTTCAACTACTAAAACCTTGTTATTTGTCTGAACATGTTTGGATGTATGAGCAGCCTGAGACATAGAGGGATTAGTTTCAAGAATTGCAAGCTTAGCCTTAGCTTTCCTATATTCTGTTTCAAAGTCTTTTTGACCCTTGTTTTGAAATTGTTGGGTCGACTGAAACATTCTAGGTTGAAACTTGTTAGTTCCTAAGGAACTATTTCCCGAAAATTTGTAAGAAGGTTCTGAGATAGTTTTAGAATAGCAGTCCCTAGCAAAATGACCCTTTTTACCACAATTAAAACATTCAGTGGTTTCATTTGCTTTTCCTTTAGAAGAGTTGGACTGGTTTCTTTTGATGAAACGTTTTGAACTAGCAAGGAGTGCCCTCTCTTGGAATTCCAAGTTTAAATCTTTTAGGTACTCATCACTAGTCCTTTCATCAATTTCATCCTCAGAATCTTCTTGGAAATCCCGCACAACACCATTAGTATAGAGAGCAGTTGAAATGGGTGTGGAGGTTAAGGCCTTTTTGGACTCAAGAGCTTTTGAGTCAGGATATCTCCTTGAGATCAAGTTGTCCTCATAGACAAATTTCCCATAGATTTTCAGGGAGCTCAAGGGTCTGAATCTGATTAGCATTCCTCAGGTCTTGTGAGAAGTTTAGCCACTTCTCAGGGAGACTGTTGACAAAGCCAACATTTGTCTCATGCTTAGATAATACTACGCCATCATTTGATAGTTCGTTTATCAAAGTCTTGTATCTGGTATAAGTCTGAGAGAGACTTTTAGAGTCTTTTGCCCTGAAAATATTATACTCAAGTTTCAGGTCCATGACCCTGTTTTCCTTGGTATCTGAGGGGCCCTCAAAGCTATTAACCAAGTCATCTCAAGTTTGCTTGGCTGTTAAACAGTTGATGACTGATTCCATTATATCGTCAGGAAGACAAGATATAAGGATGCTTTTAAGGCTTTGGTCTTGATTGACCACCCTCCTCTCATCAATGGTCCATTGTGCCTCAGGCTTGTTTAGCCCTTCAGCAGTCTTAGGGACAAATGGGCCATCCCTGATACAGGTGATGTAGTAAGGTTCCATACCAGTTAAATAGCAAATCATACGTTTTTTCCATTTGCTAAATTTTCCAGCTTCTAGTCTGGGTGCAACAGCAGAATAGCTGCCACCCTTTTTATCGACCAGCTAGGGTACATTAATATCAGCCATAGTAGGATCTTGGTTTTAAAAACCTTGAGCACTCTTGGTTAGTTTTGAAAGATTTTATAAACCAGAGGCTCTGATACCACTTGTTGTTCCCTTAACACACTTAGAGTTAACTAGAAAGTTAATCTATTCGTGTTTATGACTAATACAATGTTATGATTAATTCTAACAGATTAATGAAACGTAAAAGTAAAAACACATAAGTATTTTTCAACGTTTAAATTCTTATTAGAAATGAATCAAAGAATCTATTACCCAAGTGTTTTGCGGAACAAACACTTGGGATTGAATAGACAAGGTATGGTGTCTCCTATCTAAACTCAAGCTATGCTTAAGTGGTAACAATTCGACCCACTGAGCTATCTCAGGGATACGTTACTCTTTGTAGGAGAGAAGTTGTTTTGCAATAGTCTAAGGCTTTCAATGTACAAAAAACACACTCAACTTCTCTCCTTTTGAACCTATTTATACACAAGTATAAAATAGTAAAAGTGATTAAAAAAAAAACTACAACTTGTTGAGCAAGCGTGTCTGAAAATTACAACAGTAATTGTCATTTCCAAGAACCAATGGGAATGGACTATAAAGTCTTTAGGAGTGGTTGGTCTGACACTCCACGAATTTTAGCCGTTTTAGGGAAAGTTTCTTCCTGACAAGATAAGATTTGATCTTATCTTAAACTCTTCCCAGATCTTCCCGCCTTTCTTTCAGGCGTTGAGTTCTTCAGTCTTCAATCACTTAATGTTGTTGAGGAGACTGGGGTTCAGTGAGTTCTTGTCCAACACTTACTGAACCATCATCTTCTTCTTTGGCTTAAGTCCTACTCAGGGAGTACCGCCTTCCTGAGTAGTGAATCCTTCTTCTTGAATTCGCCTTAAGCATCCTGAAGATGACTCACTGAGAGACTGTTCACTCAGTGACTTGAATTATTCTCGGTTTAATTTACACTTAGTTAATTTGTGTCCAAATCTTGTTTTAAGTATTCTTGGGTACTGATGGACCCAACATAAAGTGATTCCATGATGTGTACCCCCCCCCCCCCCCCCGGGAAGATATCTGACGACTTTATGGCTTCCCTATTTCTAATGTCCACCCGTTTGTCATGTCATTGCATGTTCACCTCCCAAGTGACCAGTTGGTTAGGTTCACAGAAGACGATATAATGACTGACATTGTTAAGAGAGAAAGGGATAAGAGATCGATGTTGATTGTCTTTTTTCAATTGAACATGTCAAACTTCCATTCGGGGTCAAACTTCGACTCGGTGGCAAAATACCGGTTTTAGGAGGAGATTTTAGACATGTTTTACCGGTCGCCAGACGTGGAACATGAGCACATATTGTAGATTCAAGTCCACGGATGTCACCTATTTGGCCTATAATTAAAAAAATGAGGTTAACCATAAACATGAGGGCACGAACAAGCCCATGGTTTTTAGACTTTATATTACGAGTCGACAACGGAGTTGAAGAGGTCATCGATGGGAACTATGTACGCATACCTGATGACATGACCATTCCATACACCGACGAGGTTACCTCAAAGAATGCATTGATTAATGAGATATTTCCTTCCTTAGCCACTAACGCTCATTCATTCATTGATATAACTTCAAGAGCAATCTTATCAACTAAAATTGAACATATTGACAACATTAATGATCTGTTAATTGACAGATTTTCAGAAGAAGATAAATTGAACTATAGTTGTGAATAATGTAGCAAATTTATCATATTGCACCTAATGATACTAAAAATTACAAACATCAATCAAAGATTTAATTAATTGCATAAGGGTAAAACTGTCATTTTACAAAAAAGTAAAAAAGATAATGCAGTAATGATTATGTTTTCATAAACTGTATGTTTTTTGTCAGAGGATAATTATTTTGGGACAAAGGGAGTAACATTTATCAAAACCGATGATGAGTTTTTTGATGCCTCATACCAAGTTAATCAAGTAAAAGACACTTTAGTACTTTACACATCATTAGTAATTAGCTACTTTCATAATGCATCGAAATTCTCGCCAAATGCTTTCCAAGCTCATCAAACCAATTAAACCATTTTATATGTGACTTGTTAGACGAAACTAGCAAGGGATCTCATGAGTTACCACGCTTTTGGTTTAACGCGTGGTTGGTATTTTTTTATGTTGGTTCAGTCGTGAAATATTTGTATGTATAAGTTGAATATAGGTAATGATAATGAAGTTGTAAACCACTACAGGGTTTAGGTGGAGGGAGTGAATGCTGATGTGGCACACGATGACACCACACCATATTGTTACACACTGTCTTAGGAGGCAGTTCTAATTTTGAAAATTAGTTTACCAAGATCCACTTTTTATCTAAATTAGGTCATTTTATTTAAGAGAATAACCATAACTAAATTGGTTCATACATTTTACAAGGAGCATCATACATGATATATAATCTAGTGTTTCCAATTTCAGTGATGCTTCACAAACTGACAATCATTCTTCTAACAATTGTATCGTACTAGCATATCATATATTCATTTGCTGATTGAATTTTAAAAGCCGAGCTAGCTGAGTATCTGTGTGTGATTGTTTCGATCTACCCAATTTAATCCGACTAATCCATTCCCCCATTTGATCATTTATCATATAGTTTGAATTAAATTGCCACCTCTATGATTTTGTCATGTTGATAAACTCTATCTGTATAATGTATAATTACGTGTTACCAAACATATCTCATAATTGAGTTTTTTAGTAATTAAGTAATGTTGATTAAGCATCATCCAACACCAAAATCCTTTTCTAGTTGGCGCCACATATTTTCCATTACTCGATTACAAATTTGAAACGTGCCAAAAATGATGACTTTGATTAACCCATTGGGCCCGAAACATGTCATTCTATCAATATGCTGTCTATTCTTAGGCCCAAGTACAATGTTAGGAATTTAAGATCTTTAACTAAATAAAAACCAAAACCAAAACTTGTTAAGTTTTGTGCACCTCACGAGATTCTAAAACCAAAGAGAGATAGTTGTACTTTTCAAGAGGCAAACAAGGTACAAAATGTGAGAAAACATAAGATCACAAGTTCGATATGTTTCTTAGAGTGAACTGTGCAATAGTCAAACAACACGCCACATTTTTTTTTTTTTTTTTTTTCCCCAATGGCGCCGCCATTTTGCACCGGTGATACTACTATTCTCTCGCCATTCGTCTCCTCGTCAGACAATTAACGAGCGGTATCTGTTTTTTATTTATCAGTGAGTGTGGTATTTTTGATGATGTGCTATGGTACTCACATACGCCTATAACAGTTATAGCTGGAGATAGTATTTTAGTTATTAGTATTTTAGTTATTGTAATGTTATTGGATGTACTGATATGCCAACCCAATAACAGTTATTGGATGCAAACTGCACCTATCTCTCTCTTAGTATATGACTGTTGACAAAATTTCCCGGCTAACGTCACAAAACTTACCTATTTAACCGATCAACTAGCAAATTATGTACTTTGAGAAACATACTTCACTTTTAGACCATAGCTAAAATCTTAACATGTGTAAAGAAAATGATTTTATCATTACGTTTTCCTCACTCAACTTTTAATAGAACTCTTTAGTTACACGAGACAAAACAAGAGGTGTGCAAAACTGTGCAAGAGTAAGAAATAAATCATACTGGCATAGAAACTTTGATAATACGAATTTCCAACATCGAATGCCAGAATACATGTTCGATATATACACGTTACTGGTTTCGAGTTGGTTAACAGATCTCAAACTTGAACTAGTTATTCTAGCCAAAAAATTTCACCCAAACAACGCGTTTGATCATAGTTAAATAGAGCAAACTCTTATATATCTTCATTTGTACTCTTACACATATCTTACACATATGGTATGTTATGACAAATCTAGCTGACATTGTAAATTTGTAACCGAAGATTAATCTATAGAAGGAGCATGAGCGAGATCTAATACTTGTAAGTTATTTCTATATGCTACATGAATTAACATTTGAATTTAAGATAGTATGTATAATCATTTTTTACATGTCTTACAAGTTTTGTCAGCCAAATCAATATCATATATATATATATATTTTTTTTCTTTAGGAAAATAAACACATTTTATAATCTTGTGTGAGACATTATTTAGTAGGACATTATTAGAGTTATGGTTTAGTTTATATGGGAAATATAGAATCTGACAAACGGGTTTGGCCAAATATAAACTAAACCACAACTCGAGATAATGCCCCACTAACACTTCTATCCAAACACATAAAATGATATAAGCTATGTCAAAATGAAGGGTGAAAGTAACTACTAAAACAATCCAGCGAAATGGATAATCAAGGCAGCATGTTGAATTTATCGGAAATATTGTATTGTATTCGTTTTCATCCATGTTTTTTTTTAATTTTTGTTTTTTGAATTTATCGGTTGCTCGTTGCTAATAAATTTTTAAATAGATATACGTTGTTAATGTTTAACTTCAAAAACTAAACATACGTGTATTGCACCGGTACACATGAATGGTAAATATTAAAAGTTTAGAAAATAAGTTAAATTTATATTCTATACTCGATGGATTTTAAAGAGTCTCGGTAAATAAAATATTTAATTTACATGTTAAAAAGTTACACTATTTTGGGCATGTTTGGCACATGAAATTAAGGAGAGATTATGCTTATTTTTTCAAAAAATAAGCTACTTAAAAAATAATCTTCGTTTGGCAGACAGAACTTATAAGAGATTATATAAAAAATAATCTTCCATAATCTCTTAAAATCAAAGGTTACTTCATGTAGCTTATAAAAATAATCTCTTTTTATAATCTCCATCTCCAGCACCAGCTCCAGCACCATCTCCAGTTCCAGCAACAGGTTAAAAAGTTACACTATTTTGTACAAAAATTATTAAAAGTCTAAAGTTTATATATATCTTCAAATTCATAAATGATTCTATCGAAGGTTTAAGATCATTTGAGGACCAAACTTTTTTTACATACTAATCTCCACCCCATCTTTATTTTATCTAATGGATAAGATTAATCCCAACAATTTAAAAAACCGAATTTCATATTAATATCTTTCAAACCGTTATGTAAGATAAGTTTGGTAATAATAAGGATGAGTCTCTTGTTATGTAAGATAAGTTTGATATGTAAAATAAATCTCGTCTCATATTAATCTTGACATACTTATCCATATACACCGTATTATATAAGCCAACACGTTTCAAATTTTCAACCAATGTGGGATGCAGATTTTATCATATTAATTTACTAAGGGAGTGTTTGATTTCGACTTAATTGACTTAATATGAAAAAAAACTGAATTAATTAAGTCATATGAAAACTGTTTGTTTGTAACTTAATAGAGAAAGATAACTGAAAATATTAAATAATAAAACTGAGGCTGTCTGCATTAAGTCATCTCTTAATTAAACATGAATTAATAAAAAAATTTAACAAACAAGCCCTAAGTTACGTTACTTAAATGTCGATTCATGCATTTTTAGTATTCTATACCATTTACGTGTTTACTTATTCATTGTTTATATCTCTTGAAGAATTGAAGCTACTATTGTACAATGCAATAATTAACACGTCTTGCAAAATACTACATTCCTCTTGAGAATTATGAAAATCATAAACTCCAATACGAAGTAATAAAGGAGAAATAAATAATCACCTGTAACAAAACGCAATGTAAGAAATGGTGTTTGGATATGCATGTGCCGTAACGAAATGCATTAATGTAATTATCAAATAAGCAGTTTGTGGCAGAGGGTGTTACGCTATGATTCTTGAAAAGACCTTAAACATATTATTTAACTCTTTTAATAAGCTAATAAGCAGTTTGTGGCATTTAAGAGGGTGTTCCGCTAAGGTGGTAAGTTGTTGGGTATTGTTGACAATAATGGTGTTAACCCTTTTTTCGTTTGAACTTTTGGGTTCCTCATAAAATTAACGTTTGTACTTGGCGTGTGGTGTTAGATCGGCTCCCGACTAGACCCAATTTAGTGCAAAGATGTACATCGATCCCCTCAGCTAACTGTTTATATTACGGTTTGGAAGAGGTTTCTCGGGACCAAAAACCAAAATGTAAGCATTAAAAGTTAAAAATGTATACACATAGTGCCTGTTTGGTAGGGGCTTTTTTGGGGAGCGGTTAGCTTTTTGTTACAAAATATAAACTAAGTAGCTCCGTTTGGATACATTAACTTCAAGCTTTTATTTCAAACAAATAGCTCCTAAATGAAAAGCTAATTCATGAAGCTTTTTAAACATCTTTGAGCTGTTAAAACTTTAAATTACTGATATACCCTCCAAACATTTGTTTACAAATATATATATATGTCCTTTTATGTTATTTTTACATCTTATAATTATATATAACAGCCAATTTATCAAACATTTTAATTAAAATATATATATATATATATATATATATATATATATATATATATATATATATATATATATATATATATATATATATATACAATTTGTAGCTCATCTTAACAGCTTTACAGCTAGTTTTGTCAAACATACCAATAATATTATTCCAAATGAGGTCACCATGATATATAAGACAAAAGCATTTTAATTCTTCAACCGATGTGGGATATAGTTTTTATCAAATAATTTAGTAAATTATCTAAACGAGGAAAGCTACGTGCCGCCGCGTTGCGGCGTAGCAGTGATAATTTTTATGTATTCGTGTTTGATGTAGTAGATTATTATGGCCTACTGAACTGTTTTCGTAAAATTAAAAATATGGGTATCTTTTTACAGTTTTATTGTGTACAAAAAAATTTGTTGTAGCATAATTTTTTTAATTTTTTGTGATCTTCTTTTTTATAAAATGTGGTTGTATTAACTTTTTAAAAAAAAAAAAAAAAATTTTTTTTTAACCACATGGGGTGACCCAGTGGTTTTTTTTTTTTTTTTTTTTTGCAGTTTAGGGCTCAAGGAGTCATGTAGTAAAAATATTCAACCCTCCCAAATTCCACCAATAACATCTCTCCAACTCATTTTACCCTTCCAACCCTCTCAACCAACCCTCCCAACTTAATTCTTAGGCATTCATCACTTTTTCAACCCTCCCAATTTTTTTCATTTAATTTAATCCCAACGGTCCTATTTTGCAAACAAGGAACACAACCCGCAGCTGGTTTCACAGCCAGCCAAATCCAGCCCTTTGAGCAGCCCTCTATGTCGGCGCCGGTGTTTTCCAGCGGGCTAGCCCAGCCCTTCTTCAACCCATTGCCACTCCGTAGGCCCTTATATTTTTTTTAGTATCTAATATTAATGATTGTTTGTATTTAATTGTATTCATTGCATAGGAAATGGAAGCTTCTTTGAATTGAATGGCATTCATTGCATGGGAAGTGGAAGTGCAATGGCTACTGTTCCACTTCGGTTCTAGTTACTCTCTTCCTCATATTATATAAGGAGCACAGTGTCTTTTATATTTTTGGATCTACTATTACTACCTAGAAGTATCTTGTCGATTAACCTACATTTCAATAAAAGAATGGCATTTCTTCCAAACATCGAACAACTTAAAGAGGCTTGCGGATCAGATCGTCTTCAAGATTGTTTCAGGGCCTTCTCCGGTCAGGAAAGGGCTGAGCTTGAGCGATTCATTCAGCGTATTGGGGAACTATGCGATGAGCTTCGCACCACCGCTCAGAACCTTGGTGTGTTGACTGCTGAAACTAAGACTTTAAGTCCATTTCAAGAGGTGGCTGGGGATGTCATAGAGTCCATGGGTGAGACGGCGGACAGGAGGCGAGGATGTTGGCTGGTTTGGTCGTTGTCCTTGACTTAGCCAGAGAAGGAAGGGCGGAGAAGGATCATCACATCTTTGTCATGGATTTCCATGATTAGGTCGTTTCCTGATACATTTCATATTTATTTCAGTGGGTTTATTTCAGTGTCTTTTGTTAGTTTTGTTTTAAGTTCATGAGTCAAGGACCATTATGGCGTTTCTTTTTATTGTTGGGGTGTTTGTGTAACTTTGAATGTTTTGGTGATTAATATAACCTAGCAGCCGATTGTTTTCTGGACATCCAGAAATCGGTTTAGCCTCCTATCTCTTAGCTTTTGTTTCTAACTCTATCAAGGGTATCAAAGCCGTTCCGATCTCTCATCGAAATTCCTCGCCGCCATGACCAACACTCGCAACCAGGAGATCGACAACACCCTCAAGTCCTATGACAAGGCCATCACCGACATCCAAGCCGCCTTATCAGCCCTCATGAAGCAGCAGGAGCAGTCGATCAAGCAACAGGAGGAGATCTTGAAGGCGATTCGTGATAAACCCACTCGGTCCGCCGGCAGTTCCTTCGGTTCCTTCTCCGGCGGTGATGCAGAATCACGAGGTACCAAACCCTTTCGGATCGGTAAGATTGATTTTCCTAAATTCGCGGGTGTCGATGTGGAGGGGTGGATCTATCGTTGCGAGCACTTTTTCGCAATGGATGAGACCCCAAATGAGACCAAACTTCGGTGTGCAGCGGTTCACTTGGAGGGCGATGCACTCCAATGGCACCGAGCCTTCATGAAAACACGGAATGCTACTGTTGCAGAAATTCCATGGAATGATTATGTCAAATCTATTTCAGCGCGTTTCTCAAATGCCATGTTTGAGGACCCGTTAGAGGAGTTAGCATCTCTCGTTCAAACGGACGAGTTACAAACTTATAACAATTCCTTCGATGCTCTATTGAACAAGGTAACTCTAAGCGAAACTCAAGCGGTTAGCTTATATTTGAAGGGCCTTAAACCGGAAATTAAGGGTCTAGTGAAAATGTTCAAGCCTCAAACACTGCATAAGGCGTATAGGCTAGCAAGAATTCAAGCTATCAACAACAAGAGCTTGATGAATAAACTCAAGGGCGCTGAGGACGGGTCGCAACAGGTCACGAGTGGGAATGAACATGCCAAAATAACACCCCCGGTTAATGCTTCAAAACTTCCCTTGCTGCCAACTCCAACAACCGAGCCATTGGCTTCTAAACCAGGAACTCTTAGCTCAAAGCGTTTGACGAGTGATGAACTTGAGTTAAAAAGGGCAAAAGGGGAATGTTTCTGGTGTACTGAAAAGTTCGTTCCGGGGCACAAGTGTAAGAAAAAACAACTTTACATACTTGGGGTGACAGATGATGAGAAACAAGCGACTGAATATGAAGACCAGGGTACTTGATTCACTTTTTGAGGACAAAAAAGTGGTTAAGCAGGGAGTATTGATACGTTTCATATTTATTTCAGTGGGTTTATTTCAGTGTCTTTTGTTAGTTTTGTTTTAAGTGCATGAGTCAAGGACCATTATGGCCTTTCTTTTTATTGTTGGGGTGTTTGTGTAACTTTGAATGTTTTGGTGATTAATATAACCTAGCAGCCGATTGTTTTCTGGACATCCAGAAATCGGTTTAGCCTCCTATCTCTTAGCTTCTTGTTTCTAACTCAATCATTTCCTTAGCTTTGGTAATGGTATGTAGGTCTTGTCTGTTGGGCGTCTTTTGCTACAATGTTTATGTTTTGGGTATGTGGAAGGTCTTTTGTATTTAGCCTTTTGGACAAATTTTGGTTAGGCAATATATATGCATCTATGTATCGATTAACCTTCTCAGGTTTTATATGTAAGTATGACGTTTATATGGCAAGATTATAGGTGTTTATTACGTTTGTTACATATTATGTTTATGATTTTCAAGTTTTTGTTACTGATTGACAAAAGCTTGGATAGTCTAAGGGTTTGTGTTGCTGTGACAACCGTATCTGTTAATTTTTCTTCGGCATATAATTTCTCTCCTACATTTTCTATCAAATGTAAGTAGCGTTTAAGGTCTTTGGTAGTCTTTGAGCTTGTAAATGATTCGAGTTACAGCATTTCGTGACACATATGGTGAGGAGCTGTGTCTTTAGATTGTTATAGCTGTGTTTATTAACTTTGTTTTCAGATAATCTAGAGTTAGAGTTGTAATATAACTTTTGTTTTAGTTATAGTTAGTAGTATAGACTCTACAGGTCCGGGCGTATTTTTAATTTTTGAGGTCATTTTGTTGCCTATATTTTGGTATGCAAAAACAGGCATAAGCAGTATTAGTATGTGTCTCTATTTAGGCCCAGATTAGCTATTGGTTGCTGCATTTCCTCATTGGCTATCAGCTCATTTTTGGGCATAAACTTACCTATTTAGGCTGTGTTATCAGTTTTAAAGCTTTTATATTAGTTTCAAAAAAGTTCATATTCAGAATAGCTTCTAATCATCTTGATTCGGGCCTCATTAGTTATTTTCATTTCTTTTACTTAGTTTTAAATAAGTTATCGCGGTCGTCCAAGATCTGGTATTCATAGTTTTAAAGTTAAAATTTGCGTTCTCGCCCATTTTCAGTCAAGTGCATCAGCTTATATTTTTCTGGACTTTGGGTTTTAAATCTGATTTCCTGACTTCAATAGTTGTCGAAATTGATTACTTTTTACTTTTCCAAGATCTTCGGTTGCTTATTTTTAACTGTTTGAGCTTATCAGTCCATCAGCTTTTAGTCTTAGCTGTTGTGCCGTCAGGTAAGTTTTTTTTTTCTTTTTCTTTTTGCTTATTCATGTTTATTTAGACTGCTTGTATACAATAGAGTAATTTATTTAGAATGTCCTTACATAGGTTTACATTATCTAGTAGCTACCTTAGTTTTAGATACCTTCTATGTAGGTTTTTAATATTTGGAAGTTGGTTTACTTAAAAGTTAGTCTAAAACTGGTTATCATTATTGCTTTTAGTCTTAGCTTTTAGCGTTCTTATATTTGTACATATACATACAGATGTGCCTGCTTGTTCATTTGTAGTGAATGGATAAGATGGTCTTTAAGTGTGGTTATCGTAGACGGAGGCGGAAGACGCATGTTGTAGTTGTTTGTTTAAGGCACACTTTTGCGTTTACGTTTCACCGTGTTCCCAATACATCTGCATTGGTGTTTTATAGATTGCTGACCAATCAAAAAGCGCTGATTATAGTCACGTAATACGTAACAGGGAATATGTTTATATAGCAACTGGAAATGTAAGTTTAAACATAGGTGTGGAGTTTTCCTATTACATTACCAGAATTGAGCTTTACATCGCAAGCAGATGCATTGCTCGTTTGAAACTCGATTACTATCGAGTGATACTGCTAGTTTATATTAAGTTCTAGGACCTGCTAGTTACTTACAAAACCATATATACAGATACGAAGAAACTACCGTCAGTATCGGCCCGTGCGTTTAGTTTTCTTAGTAGTTTCTGACGATTGTGGTTGGTGGTCATCCTTTATCAACTGTCTGCGGACAGGGTTTCTTTTCGGTGAAGTCTTTCTGATAAGTTCATTGTCAGTTTTCGTGTGTTCTTCGGGGACTGGGGTGGATGCTTCCGGAGTTTCTGACTGCATGCGTGTTTCTGGTGGCGTGGTTGCTGAAGCAGATGTCGTGAGAGTGTCTCCTAAGCCGCTTTCGGGTCCTGTTAACAGTAGTTGTTGACTTTCCATCAATGTTTCAGGAGCTGCAACGGCCTGTGCTGGTTCAGGTAATTGCAACAGGTGCGCTCCACTGTCCATCACTGTATCGAGGATACAATTACGGTCTTTTTGCGTATTCTCTGGATCATAGTGCAGTTGAAATAAGTGTGTAGTGCCTTCCAATGCCACTACCGCTGGCGGTGGTGTGTACGGATCTGTGTACCCTTCTTGTTGAACTACTTTGCTGCATTCTATGAGCACTGAGTGCACCTCATCACTGAAGCAAGTCAGTGTTATGATGCCGGTATCATCAGTAATTGTCACCCTAAAAGAATAACTGTAAAACAGAAGTTTGGTGTCAGGGTAGCTGCAGAAAGTATTGTTCGTAATATTATATGTTACATCTATTCTTGTTATAACTACGACATCTTTGATCTGACCTGTAGTCATCCGTAGTCTCTGATGTAGATGTTGTACAGTGTGCGTGCGGGAAGTCTGGGAATATCTTCTGTCGGCAGACACAACATCTGTGGAAGTACCAGGGTCTTCTGTTGTCGATCTCTAAAATCGTTGCTATGACTGTGAATCTAACATTCTGCAACATCCTGTAAATGGTTTATACCTGTCTTGTTTTAAGTACTGTTAGAGATTTTTAATGCTTACCGCCTGATTCAGTGGGTTCTCTCGCAGCAATTCATCAACAGTCACACGGTTCCTCATTTTCTCCTGCTCTGTGTTTTCGTAACGGTATGTTCGTACATTCTGTATGACCTGAGGTTCTAATACTTGGGCATACCTAATCGTGTGTGTTGTATGAGTGTCAGAAAATCAAAGCATATGTGTTTTATAGACTAAAAATTAGTTAGCCACTTACATAGCAAGTATGAAGTCCGTTTCAGATATATCCGGATTGAGATAGTAGAATGTTGCAGGTGTACTTGAGAGCTGCAATCCTGCACCGTATTTATTGTGTGTTAGATAGGTTTACCTTACTTGTTTCTGGTATGGAAGCGAGACAATTAAATCACCTCCATAATTTTTGACCCAACAAGAGTAATGGCCATTACTGTTGGCTTAGCCGCTTTCTCATATTCGTCAGTGTCGAACTTTGTTGCTTTCTCGTTCCACAGAGTAAGTCTTACAGTTTCATTTCTGGAGAGAATAAGAAAAAGATAAAGAAAATAGAAAAAAGGAAAAAAAATAACATAGAAAAAGAGAAAAAGGAATAAAGAAGTATCCGGGTATTCGAAACTGATATCGTTAATTCATTAAGACTCTGCTTTCAGAATTACTCTAAGTTTCGGAGCATGATATCCCTCCAGACGATGATTTTTTGTGTTGGATTTCCGCTTTCACGCTTATCTCCTATATGATGAACACAGCCAATGTAATCTGCAAAAGTTAAATATGTTGTTAGAATGAATAGTACATTAATGTTTCAGATAGCTGATATGTGTACCTATCAATATCGCATCAGTTCTATCTACTCGAGAGGGCAATTCGTTGTATGCAGCAAAATTGAAGTGATGTTTAGGGAACCCGGTATCCGGAAATGGTTTAACGTCAGTAAACTTTCCGAATATCAGAGTCAAACGATTAGGCAGTGTCTGCATCCATTTCTTGGTTTCTCTCATGCCGAACCCGGTAATAGTGTGTGTTCCATCCATGTTCAACGTATTATCAAACCGGGCTTTTTCATGCGTGTCTGCGTTTGCCTCTATGGCTCCACCCTGAAAGACTCAAATTTGGCGACAGAAGTAAGAATGAGTAAACACAAAAGAGATCGAAGTGTATGCACAGATAAAATATACCTGTTGGTCGAGTAATATGAAACATAGTGACGACTGTTTTGCGCTCTTTGTACCTGTAACTGTCCACTTACGATATATCTTTACATGTATGGGAGTACCTATGTCTGAGGGTTTTGTATTTGCAAGGTTGACAGATACTTGTTGTGTAATCATTGTTTTCTGTACACTCTCTGACAAAGAAGCTGAAGTAGAACTATTGGCCATTTTCCTGCATGCGGAGCGAAAAATGATACGGTGAATATAATGGAAACGATAACATTACTGTTATAAAATAATAGATTCTGTGAAAACGTAGGGGGGGGGGGGTTGAATACCTTTACCGTTTAAAAACTTAAAACTTGTTGTATCAAATGTACTTATTTCAATTTGAGTTCATCGCTTGCTCTAATATAAAAGATGTTTTTTGTAGTTTATGACTAACAAGTTGTCACACAAGTATTATCAAATAATCACAACAAAAGCAATCACATAATGCAAACACAAAAGTAAAGAGATAAGTAAAAGAAAGCGCAAACCGAACACGATGATTTATAGTGGTTTGGTCACGGAGCTCCTCTCCGCCCTACTCCACTCCCCGAGTACCCAACTCGAGAGTTACTTCACTAGATCAACAAGCTCCCTTCTTGGCGGAGAAAACCTTACATACGTTGCTTACTTCCTTTTCCGGTACTAAGCTAAACACCGGGTTCTAGCTCGAGGTAGAACCAACCTAACGTCGCCTATACAATTATCGACACTAAGCTAGATGTCGAGTTCTTTTACATGGGTACAACCACTCCCGTCGTCGATTAACCTTTTTCCGGCACTAAGCTAGATACCGAGTTCTTTACAAGAGTACAACCACTCCCGCTATGTTTTATGGCCCAACATAGAAACCTTGTGTTTTATGGCACAAACACATAAACCACCTAATCTAGTATGAATAGATTACAATGATGATCCATGACATAAATGGGTCATGGATATGAATGCCTAATCTATATGAACTTGCATTGATCAGAAGTCTTCAATGGATGAAGATCACAAGCTCCCTAAACTTGTTGTGATGGATCTTCATGTATGTATACAAGTGGAATCTACATGAACTTCTTGAATAAAAAGTCTTCAAACATTGAGGATGTCAAGTGCCCTTGAATCTTCAAATGTTGGAATGCTTTGGTGAATGATGACTTCAAGATCTTCTAACCTTCTTGGTGGATCAGGAAGTATGCAAACTTGTGTAGATGATGACTCACGATCTCTGAGCTAGCTTCACAGGATCATTACAAGTGTATGCTTACAACATAATGAAAGTTAGTAACATTATGAAATGGGTGATTAATCTATGAATCTACATGGTTTGCTACTGATCTAAGTGTGTGAAATGAGTGAGGGAATGTGTGTTCTAAGTGGTGAGAGCAATGGGTAAACAATGGGCTGCTATTTATAGCCAACAAGAAAATCACCCCACGGATCCGGCGGATCCCTAAATTTGGATCCGTCAGTTATGTCATTTGGATCCGTGGATGTCTGCCAACTAATAGATTCTCAAATCTTTCCATATCTTGCTATATCTTCAAAAGTCAACTTGTTAGCTTGAAGATCTAAACAAAATATCACATAATCTTTCAAAGATATGATCATGATGCATGCCATGATGTCATCCTAATATTTCAAAAAATAAAGTTTCTAATTTAAGAAACTTATATGTTATTGTTATGTAATTCCTAGTAAACTTGTAATGTGTAAATGTATATATGTATGTAACATGAATCCTAGTGATCATGTAGCATGTATAAAATGAGGTTCTAAGTAGAATGATTAGCCTTTTTAAAATATTTAATTACCTAACCGTAATTTAAACATTCTAAATGGTTTGTTAAGGGTTTGATCATAATGCCACATAACAAACATGTACGAACCTGTGTTGTATCATACGAGGACTCGAGAGGTGTTGAATGTAAGTTGAGACAAAATAAGATTACAAGTAACTTGTACATTTTACGTTATGTATCAAGTTACATGTTTGTCATCAATCAAAACAAACGAGATTGCTTGCACTAACAATCTCCCCAACGAGACTGCTTACACTAACAATCTCCCCCTTTTTGATGATGACAAAATATGTAAACGTGATAGAAAGTAAAATGTAAAAAGTTACTTGTGTCCGTACTACCTTTAACATTACCTTATCCGTTTACACCTTTCTCAACTCTTCTAGCCTATTACTTTCTCCGTTTACACCTTTCTCCCCCTTTTGTCGAAGCAAAAAGGGTGTGTCCTTGGAGTTAACTTTATTTCTCCCCGAAATGGCGAGCTTGCATCATCCCTAGTGAAGTTAAATATACTACTCCAATTTCCTATGGTTGTTGCGTCCTGATTCCTCCCAAACTAGTTATCTTTTATTTCTCTATCACACAAGTCAAGCACTTGTGAATGGTCAACCGTAATAAATGATAAAATATAAACAGCCTCAGAACGAATACTCGTGTGTAGTGTGAAACTAGGCAAGTGATCACCCGGATCGTTTCCCAACGAGGTGTGAATGAAAAACTGTGAAAAGCTAGGATTAGAGTGATTGATGATTTAGATTGCTTTTGATTTTGCTTTTTAACAATTCTAAATAACAAATTAAAACAGATATGCACAATAAAATTAAACGCGAATTAATAAATTACAAACGTGCAACGAAAAATCTAAAATGGGACAAAAACTAAAATTTTAGAAAATTAAAACCTAAAATTGTAAAATTACTAAAAACTTATTTTAAAACTTAAATTATATTTTTTTATACTTTTTATTTAATTATTATTAATTATTTATTATTTAATTACTAATTAAACTATTTAAATTTATAAAAAAATACTAAATGGACAAAGAAAAATCTAAAACTTTTTCTAAAAATATTACTAAGTAAATAGAAACTAAGAAAATTATAAAAATGAAAATTACTTAATTAAAATTTAAAAAGATAAATTCTATTAAATAGAAGCTATCACTTTATCTCTATTTTTGATTTTCTTAAGGTCTAAAAATATAATTATATTTTTTCTGGATTAAAATTAACAAAATAAAATTATGAAAATTGGAATTATATTTTTCTGATTATTTTTCTATTTATTATGATTTAAATACTATTTTAAACTAATTAAAAAGATAAAAAATATTAAATGACTTAGGAAAATTATGAAAAATTCTGTGTAAATCTAAAATAATATTAGAAAGATAAGAAAAATAAAATAAGAGGTTATCTAAGCCTGATAAGCAGTTTTGGGCTAATAAGCAGTTTGCAAATAAGCCAAAAATAAGCTAATAAGCACAGAAATCAACCAAATGCTCAGGACAGGTTTAATAGACTTATATGAGCTTAAAACAACTTATTTCAAACAACCAATCCCACAGATAAGCCAATTAAGTACCCAATCTGTTTCAAACTTAAGACAGAAATTAGCAGAAATGAGGCAACTTGCAGGGCAAATTAAGCTAGGAAATAAGCTACTGAGATGCAATATTAAGGGGGGAAAATTAAGCTTATACTATGAGCTATATAAAAATCCTAAAAGCCCTATCAGAAACTAGCCAATTGATGTCCAATTTGATCAAAGATCAGCAGCTCAGAACAAGCTTAAACCTAAATTTTTGACTTTTTCAGAAAAACACAATGGTTGACTTTGGTGAACTTTGATCTTGTTATACTAACTGATTATGATGTATTAAGGTGTAATAAGACTAGATTGAGCAAGTTTAACAACTTCTTAACACAAAAGCATGATTTTGGATCCTAAAATCTCAACAGACAACAAATCAAGAGGGTTCAAAGGCCATTTTGACTTTTAACCAAATGAGGTATGGTTTTTATGTTTTCTCTGAGTTATTTAGACCTAATTTGTAGTAAATCAGACAAGAACAACCACACAAACAACCTTTAACACAGATTTCACAATATAAATCCAAACAGCCCCTTATAACTCAGAAATGGAAATTTTCAAAGGATTTCTGGGATTCAGACCATGCAATTGATTTAAGGCTGCATATTATCATAAGATAGAACTAAATAAGCATAAACAAACAATAACACAAGCATAAAACTCAGAAAAGCAACTTATGCAAATTTGACTGTGAACTAAGGTTTCTAAGCAACTTCAAATTTCAAAATACAAACTAACTGTTTTAAAGCTTAAACCTACTTAATAACAACTCAGAAACACAGAAACACAAGGATCAAAGCATATAACCAACTAAGACAGTGAAATGCAAAATTTGCTAAAAATTGCTTACAACTGTATCCAGCTTAAAACCAAGAACAAGGATCAAAGAACAACTGAAATACCCTTCCCATTAGCTTCTGAACCCAAAGGCCATCCAAGATTTACCCTGCTCCATCTCTCTTGATCATCATGTCTGAATTTCTGAATTTTGACTATTGTTGACTTTTTTTTTGTATTTTTGATTTTTTTATTACTAAACTAATTTTAAGGATTACTAATAGCTTTTATAAGCTATATAGGAGCTTATGTGAGCCTAGGAGTCCAAATCATTATACAGAAACATCAATTAAGCTAATGAGAATTTTGAAATAAAAGTTGAAATTGCATAAACTGAGAATCAACTGAAACTTGGATTTTGATTAATGAACAAGGTTTAGATTACACTGAAATACTTAATACAATGCTTGAAAGATGGAAATTATACTAAGATTGATTGTAATAATTTAAACGACAAGGAAAATTAAAATTAAACTACTACTACTCTTCCTTGCTTCTCTTTCTTCTTATAGCTGAGGATTAGGGTTTGGGGACACCTTCTGAGCAAATCCCACTTGAAATCTTGGCCATTGGATTACTTCTGACCATTATTGGCCTTTGGATCATTTTGGCGCCAAAAATTAAACAGGTGGCTAGGAGATATTTTAGGACAATTAAGGATTTGTGGAGTGTTGTGGAGGTGTCAGGGAGACAAATTGGGCATTAGGCATGGGCTTTTGGTCAAGTAGCCATGAAACCAGGGTGTGTGAGGGTGTGGTGAAGTGTGGATTGGTGGGGAAGCATTAAATGCTCCTTGGGTGAATACAGGGTGTAGGGGATAAGGATTGGATGTAAAGTAGCCAAGTTGGGGAGGTGAGGTGGTGGGTTGGTGAGGTTGGGGAAGAGTTTGACTAAGTCAAACTGGTTTTGAATACCGGGTTGGGTCGGGTTATATTAATAAAGGATTGGGCTTGGGCTTAGTAATAAGATTGGGATGGGTTGGGTTGTTTAGGATGGGTTGGTTTTATTTTATTTTGGATCCGGTTGGTTTTTAGTAGCTAAATCACAAGGACTAATTTTGTAACTTTTTGATTTTCAAGGACTTCATGTGACAAGCTTCCAAAAGTTATCATAGGGACCATACCTGCAATATTAGATAATACAAGGACCATTGTTGCACATTTTTCCATTTTTACAAAACCAAGGACCTTTTATGTAATTTTCTGATTCTTGAAGGGCTTAACTTGTAATTATCCAAAAGTTATCAAAAAGGACCAATTATGTTATTTGAGAATAGTACAAGGGTTATATTTGATAAATTCCAATTTTAAAACCTTAAGGACTATTTCTGACATTTTTCAAAGTTGAGGGACCAAAGTTGTAAATTTGTAAATTTTAACTTCAAAGGACTTTTCTAACAACTTATGAATCCCCAAGGACCTAAAATGATATTTGTACAAGTTTTTAGTGATCAAGGACTAGTTTTGACAACTTTTAAAAGTTGAGGGACTGAAACTGCCAATTATGCAAACTCTGTTCATTTTTCACTTGTTTTTAAACATTTTGCATCTGAAACATATAAAACACAATTCTGGGATAATTTCAGTATTATGATGCATTTCTGAGTGTTTTTGGATGTTTTGGCAGCTCAGATTAGGTAAAAATGATGAGTATTTAGACACTCATCAATCCCCCACACTAAACTATTGCTAGTCCCTAGCAATATTTTATGAAGATTTAATGGATTTGAAAGACTCTTTACCAAAAGCCATTACTTCTGGAGTAGCCAATTGTTTCAGTTCAAGTAAGAACTTTGGTACAATGATAACCAAATGATTTTGAGCAAACCATCAGCTGTCAACGGTTTTGATTTATCTTTACCAAAAGCCGTTTGCTTCTGGACTAGCCAACTCTTAGATAAATTATCAATATTATCTTTGGTGAGCTGATTACCAATCATGGATTTTCACTGCCTTAACCACAAGCCATAACCTTGCGGGCTAGCCAACTCTTCACTTATGAAGATATGGTGAGTCGAATACCATACAATTTTGGGCAAATTGTAAGCCATCAACGGATTTGAGACATCTTTACCAAGAGCCGTTTGCTCTCGGATTAGCCAATCCTTATGTGGGTTAGACATGGCGGACTGATAACCATTTATTGAGTTCTAAGTGAGAAAAAATTTTAAAATTTTGGCTAAAATGGGGGTACTAGATGGTACATTTGATTAAATTCGCAAGAATTCCCCCCCCACACTAGAACTGAATATTGCCCTCAATATTCAAAGAACCGGTTGTTAAACCAACACTTAGAACGGAAAAAGGAAATATTTATAGCCATTATTTTATATACACACACATTTTTTATTTTTTTATTTTTTTATTTTTTTTTATTTATTTATTTTTTTTTAAGTTTACATATATACAACATGTGGGGCATCTCCCCTACACTAGATGGTAGAAAAGAGGAAGAAAACAGAGACACGGGTGAAAACCCATGTTTTGCTAATGTTTTTGATCACCGAGTCACTAGCTTGACTCGATCCCCGCATTCATTGGTTCATGGGGAAAGTTTGAAGATCCGGGACAACCATGAATGGTATGTCCTCTCCAAAGTAGTGTTTTAAACGATGACCATTCACTTTGAAATTAGGACCGTCAGCTTGAGATAACTCAACGGTACCATACGGATAAACCTTTGTGATAGTGAATGGACCAGACCATCGGGATTTGAGTTTGCCTGAGAAGATCTTTAATCTTGAATTGAAAAGAAGGACTCGATCACCAACGTTAAAAACGCGGTTCTTTATTTTTGAGTCATGAATCTTCTTTGTCTTTTCTTTATAGATCAAAGAGTTCTCGTAGGCCTGATCACGCAGTTCATTTAGTTCATTCATTTGAACTTTACGGTGATCACCCGCAGTTTGGAGGTCAAAGTTAGCATGTTTCAAGGCCCAGTAGGCTTTGTGCTCTAATTCGATCGGTAGATGACATGCCTTTCCGTACACAAGTTTGTAAGGCGTACACCCGATGGGTGTTTTGTAAGCTGTACGGAAGGCCCATAGTGCATCATCCAACTTATCCGACTAGGATGCACGATTTTCTCCTACAGTCCTTTCCAGAATTCTTTTAATACCCCGATTTGTAACTTCTACTTGTCCACTTGTTTGTGGGTGATACGCAGTAGAAAGACTGTGAGTTACACCATACTTTTGCATGACTTTGTCAAATTTGTCATTGCAAAAATGCGTACCACGATTACTGATTATAGCACGTGGAGTTCCAAAACGGGCAAACAGAGCCTTCAGGAATTTTACAACCACTCGGGCATCATTAGTGGGTAAAGCTTTTGCTTCAACCCATTTTGACAAATAGTCAACAACCACGAGAATGTATTTATTTCCTCGAGATGATGGAAATGGCCCCATAAAGTCAATGCCCCAGACATCAAAGATTTCACAAACTTGAATAGCATTTTGTGGCATTTCATTTCGTTGTGAAATATTTCCGTGACGCTGACAAGCTTCACAAGTTTTGATGAGATCTTGGGCATCTTTATAGATTGTGGGCCAATAAAACCCGGAATCAAACACCTTTTTGGCGGTGTAGTTTGGACTATGATGGCCCCCAGTGGGCCCAGCATGGCAAGCTTTGAGAATGTCAATAGCTTCCTGTCCGTAAACACACCGTCGGATGACTTGATCCGCACAGATTTTGAATAAGTAGGGGTCGTCCCAGAAGTAATGTTTAACATCCTTGAAAAATTTATTCTTCTGTTGGGTCGACATCCCTTTCACTATGAAGTTACCCGCATGGTAATTTGCGAAGTCAGCAAACCATGGGGTAGTAGAATCTCCACGAAAAGCAACCGCACTGAGTGTCTCAAGAGGAAATGTTTCATTTATTTCCTTTTTCTCGAAAACATCTTGGTGTGGGTTCTCTAATCTGGATAGATGATCAGCAGCTAGGTTCTCAGCTCCTTTTTTATCACGTATGGTGATATCAAATTCTTGCAGGAGTAGAACCCAACGTAGCAATCTCGGCTTTGCATCTTGTTTTGCAAAGAGATATTTAAGAGCCGAATGATCCGTATACACTACACATTTTGTCAAGATTAAATATGGCCGAAACTTCTCAAAGGCATACACCACAGCTAATAATTCTTTTTCTGTAGTGGTGTAATGAGTTTGAGCTTCAGTCATGGTTTTACTTGCGTAGTGGATAGGCTGAAAATGTTTGGCTTTTCGTTGCCCCAGGACTGCACCGATAGCAAAATCACTTGCATCGCACATGAGCTCAAAGGGAAAATCCCAGTCGGGGGCAACCAGAATGGGTGCTTCAGTATGCTTTTTCTTTAATGTTTCAAAAGCTTCGATGCACTCGAGTGAGAAGATAAAAGGAGCATCCTTTTCAAGAAGATGAGTCATAGGCCGGGCGATTTTAGAAAAATCTTGTATGAATCTACGATAGAAACCGGCATGACCCAAAAAACTCCTAATACCTTTGACGGTAGTGGGATGAGGTAATTTACCAATGACATCAACTTTAGATCTGTCAACCTCAATCCCGCTCTTTGATATCTTATGGCCGAGGACAATGCCCTCTTTGACCATAAAGTGACTCTTCTCCCAATTTAGACAAAGATTGGTGTCTTCACACCGTTTCAACATGTTTTCTAAATGGGAGAGACATGTTTCGAATGAATCCCCAATGACTGAGAAGTCATCCATAAAGACCTCCATCGTTTTCCCGATCATGTCGGAAAATATGGACATCATGCACCTTTGGAATGTGCCTGGAGCATTGCATAAGCCGAAAGGCATCCGTTTATAAGCAAAGGTTCCATAGGGGCATGTAAATGTGGTCTTTTCTTGATCTTGCGGATCAATGGGAATTTGAAAGTACCCCGAGAAACCATCAAGGAAACAATAGTACTCGTTTCCCGCTAATCTCTCAAGCATCTGATCCATGAAGGGCAGAGGAAAATGGTCTTTTCGGGTGGCATCATTTAACTTACGATAGTCAATGCAAACACGCCACCCAGTAACCAATCGAGTTGGAATCAACTCATTCTCCTCATTTGTGACAACAGTTATGCCACCCTTTTTCGAAACACAGTGAATGGGGCTAACCCAAGGACTATCAGAGATGGGATAAATCAATCCTGCATCAAGAAGTTTGAGAACCTCTTGTTTGATAACATCGTGGATTTTGGGATTTACCCTTCGCTGGTGTTGGACTGCTGGTTTAAAGTCATCCTCCATTAATATTTTGTGAGTACAAAATTCAGGGTCGATACCCTTTATGTCGGAGAGTTTCCAAGCAATTGCTTGCTTGTGTGACTTTAAGACCTTTATTAGAGCAGTCTTTTCCTTATCACTTAAGTCTTTAGCAATAATGACAGGTAATTTATCATCACCCTCCAAAAATGCGTACTCAAGATGAGGTGGTAAGTCTTTGAGTTCGACCTCAGGAAATTCATCGTTTTTTTCAACCGATTTGATTTCCTCATTATGAAGTTTAACGGGAGGGAGTGGAGGAGAATTGTCCTGATTTAACAATGTCTCAAGAAGAAGAATATCTCCCTCCAGATCAATCTCAGCGTCATCAATTCCTTCCAGAAATGAATCACACTCGAGAAAAGCCTCGATCTCTTCCAAATTGAAATTACTTCCCTCAAACGGAGTGAGAGAAGGGGAAGAGTCGGAAATGATAGGTAGAGAAGATGTGGTGGTATCCCCACTCACAGAATTATGAGAATAACCGAGAAACTCTTGAGAGTACTCCTCTGAAACAACATCAATGACATCGATTCGGTTAACCAATTCAGATTCATAATTTGGGGAGTACCTCGAAGTTTGATCCAGGTTAAAAGTAACAGCTTCATTATCCACACGTAATGTGATTTCATGCTCAAATACATCAATGAGAGCACGGCCCGTTTTTAGGAATCCTCTTCCAAGAATTAGAGGAACCCTAGGATCAGCATCAAAATCGACAACCACAAAGTCAGCTGGAAAATGGAACTTCCCTACTTTCACAAATACATCCTCAGCAATGCCGCGAGGATGAGATGTGGAACGATCTGCAAGCTCAAGAGTCATGCAGGTAGTAGTGAGTTCAGGAAGAGAAAGTTTCTCCCAGACTGAATAAGGCATCAGGTTGATGCTTGCACCAAGATCGGCCAAGGCATAGCATTCAACCATTCCTGGAAAGACACAAGGTAGTAAAAATCTTCCAGGATCTCCAAGCTTCACCGGAAGCTTTTTCAAGATAACTGCTGAGCAGTTCTCATTTAATGGAGTCTTTTCCATTTCAAACAGTTTTTCCTTGTTGCTTAACAAGTGTTTGATTTTGGATGCAAATTTGGGCATCAGAATGATAGCATCCGCAAAGCTTATGTCAAAATGTAATTCCTGAAATATTTTGAAAAACTTTTCCATTTGTTGACTAGCTTTTTCGCGGAGCTTTTGCTCATGTAAACGTGATGGATAAGGAATAGAAGGTTTGGATTTAGGGCTTTCAACAGGGATTTCAAAAACAACTCCTGGTTTGGGTTTTGGTTTCTGGACAACTTGAGGTAGGACGTTGTTGGTCCCTCCATTATTAATAGGAAGTTCCTTGTCCTTAGTCACCTCAGGTTCACTTTCCACTACCTTTGGGAGAGGAGAAGAAGTGGTAGTAGAAATAGTGGGTCCATCATAAGCTTTACCACTGCGTGTGGTGACAGCTTTGAGTTCACCCTTTGGGTTTGGAATGGTATTACCAGGGAGACCTCCCGAGGTAGAAGGTGGATTGATATGATTCATGAGACTGGTAAGCATATTCTTAACTTCGCTTTGAGAATGATCAATTTTATTAGAAAGCTCATTCTTAAGCTCAGTTCCTTGCTTGTATATTGAAGTTTGAAATTCATTCCTCAATCCAGATATCTGATTTTGTATTGCCTTCATTTTGGTCTCATTAAACTTGATGTAGTTATCAAGTTCATTTGGGAGAGGTCCTTGGTGATTAGGAGCTGAATACCCTTGATTACCCCTCTGGGGTGGGTATTGATTGTTTGGGGCAGTAAATTGATTTTGCATGTTCTGCCCTCTCTGTTGATTAGGATTAATCCTGTTTGGATTGTTGGGAGGAGGAAATCCGGGTGGCCCGAATTGATTGCTAGCACGGTGGTTTGGGTCCACTTGAGGACGGTATTGATTACCTCCTTGATTGGATGTTCCGGCTAAAGCATTAACATCAAATGTATTGCCATCGGTGGCAGTACAATTATAGTACGCGTGAGGACCACCACAAGTAACACAAACTTCTATTTTTTTAACCTCAGCAGTGTGAGAAGTTTGCGGAGCGGACTCTTTCTTTTGTGTGGAGGAAACCAAAGCTTGAATAACCTTCGTGAGTTCAGCAAGCTGAGTATCAGTACTGGACTGACTCACGGGAGATGAAGTGGAAGGACCAGCACTAGCCTGGGAATTATATGTCCTGTTTCGTGTAGTGCGGACTTTAGACTTATTTTCAATGAGAGCAATGGCTTCCTTAGTGGATTTGCTCAGGAAATTACCTCCAGCTGAGGCATTGAGAGAATCTTGGTCAGATGGGTTTAACCCACTGTAGAAAGTGTCCATCTGCATCAAATCGGTGAAACCGTGATGAGGACATTTGCGGAGCAATTCTTTAAAACGATCCCATGCTTCTCCAAATGGTTCATCAAACCTTTGAGTGAATTTCATGATTTCATTTTTGAGATGCGTGGTTTTAGAAGGAGGAAAGAATTCATTCACGAATTTCTGAACCAAATCTTCCCATGTTGTTATCGATCGAGGGGGTTGTTTGTCAAGCCAAATCCGGGCTGCCCCATCGATGGAAAACGGGAAAAGAAGAAGTTTTATTGATTCCTCAGGGACACTTTTGCATTTGATGGTAGATGTGATTTTATTGAACCATCTAATGTGATCTTGAGGATCGTCCCTTTCAAAACCATAGAATTGCCGCTGGGTTACCAGGTTTATCAACCCAGTCTTAAGCTCAAAATTCTCAGCCACGATGGCTGAAACAACAATGGCATCTCCGTACCCAGTGGTGGGAGCTTGGAGAAGCTCATTCATAGGGCGGTCTTCTGCCATGATGATAGTGGTAATGGGTTCAGTACGTATCTCGGGTACGACTGACGGAGCAGAACGTCTACGACGTCTTCGAGGTATTTTTCCAAGCTCACGAAGAGGGCTTGATGACCTAGAAGAACGAGTGCGCATGCACTTAGCAAAATTTTTCAATTAAAATCAAGATCGAGAGAAAACACAAGTAAACTTAACCAACAATCAACAAGCGTACGGTAGCTCTCTAAAAGATAAACGCACAGAGTGGCGGAGAAGCAAAGGTGGACAACTTAATGCTCCTTAAAAACCCGCTTCTTTCAGTCCGACAATTTAATGTCAAACTATCCTAGAACCTCCGTTAGAGTTTGTTTATCAATCAAAGGTGAGTCGATATTCGCAAGTGATACAAAGGTAAAGTTTTAATTCTTTGGTTTGGGAACTTATTATAGCCGTACCCCCAGTTAGGTAGTACTCAGTCTTGGTTCTCGATGGTTAATTTTTATTGTTTATTATTAAAGAAAACGGAAAATATTTTTGGGTTTTTAATTTTTATATGATAATTATAATAATAATAATATATATAGAAAAGAAAAAAAAATATTTTTGTATTTTATATTGTTTTCGGGAAATAGGAACTTCTGATAGAAGGATCTCGAATCACTAATCGCTAAAATTCTTCACAATAGTCGCAGCACACCTCCCCGGCAGCGGCGCCAAAATTTGATTCCTCCCAAACTAGTTATCTTTTATTTCTCTATCACACAAGTCAACCACTTGTGAATGGTCAACCGTAATAAATGATAAAATATAAACAGCCTCAGAACGAATACTCGTGTGTAGTGTGAAACCAGGCAAGTGATCACCCGGATCGTTTCCCAATGAGGTGTGAATGGAAAACTGTGAAAAGCTAGGATTAGAGTGATTGATGATTTAGATTGCTTTTGATTTTGATTTTTAACAATTCTAAATAACAAATTAAAACAGATATGCAAAATAAAATTAAACGCGAATTAATAAATTACAAACGCGCAACGAAAAATCTAAAATGGGACAAAAACTAAAATTTTAGAAAATTAAAACCTAAAATTGTAAAATTACTAAAAACTTATTTTAAAACTTAAATTATATTTTTTTATACTTTTTATTTAATTATTATTAATTATTTATTATTTAATTACTAATTAAACTATTTAAATTTATAAAAAATACTAAATGGACAAAGAAAAATCTAAAACTTTTTCTAAAAATATTACTAAGTAAATAGAAACTAAGAAAATTATAAAAATGAAAATTACTTAATTAAAATTTAAAAAGATAAATTCTATTAAATAGAAGCTATCACTTTATTTCTATTTTTGATTTTATTAAGGTCTAAAAATATAATTATATTTTTCCTGGATTAAAATTAACAAAAGAAAATTATGAAAATTGGAATTATATTTTTCTGATTATTTTTCTATTTATTATGATTTAAATACTATTTTAAACTAATTAAAAAGATAAAAAATATTAAATGACTTAGGAAAATTATGAAAAATTCTGAGTAAATCTAAAATAATATTAGAAAGATAAGAAAAATAAAATAAGAGGTTATCTAAGCCTGATAAGCAGTTTTGGGCTAATAAGCAGTTTGCAAATAAGCCAAAAATAAGCTAATAAGCACAGAAATCAACAAAATGCTCAGGACAGGTTTAATAGACTTATATGAGCTTAAAACAACTTATTTCAAACAACCAATCCCACAGATAAGCCAATTAAGTAACCAATCTGTTTCAAACTTAAGACAGAAATTAGCAGAAATGAGGCAACTTGCAGGGCAAATTAAGCTAGGAAATAAGCTACTGAGATGCAATATTAAGGGGGAAAAATTAAGCTTATACTATGAGCTATATAAAAATCCTAAAAGCCCTATCAGAAACTACCCAATTGATGTCCAATTTGATCAAAGATCAGCAGCTCAGAACAAGCTTAAACCTAAATTTTTAACTTTTTCAGAAAAACACAATGGTTGACTTTGGTGAACTTTGATCTTGTTATACTAACTGATTATGATGTATTAAGGTGTAATAAGACTAGATTGAGCAAGTTTAACAACTTCTTAACACAAAAGCATGATTTTGGATCCTAAAATCTCAACAGACAACAAATCAAGAGGGTTCAAAGGCCATTTTGACTTTTAACCAAATGAGGTATGGTTTTTATGTTTTCTCTGAGTTATTTAGACCTAATTTGTAGTAAATCAGACAAGAACAACCACACAAACAACCTTTAACACAGATTTCACAATATAAATCCAAACAGCCCCTTATAACTCAGAAATGGAAATTTTCAAAGGATTTCTGGGATTCAGACCATGCAATTGATTTAAGGCTGCATATTATCATAAGATAGAACTAAATAAGCATAAACAAACAATAACACAAGCATAAAACTCAGAAAAGCAACTTATGCAAATTTGACTGTGAACTAAGGTTTCTAAGCAACTTCAAATTTCAAAATACAAACTAACTGTTTTAAAGCTTAAACCTACTTAATAACAACTCAGAAACACAGAAACACAAGGATCAAAGCATATAACCAACTAAGACAGTGAAATGCAAAATTTGCTAAAAATTGCTTACAACTGTATCCAGCTTAAAACCAAGAACAAGGATCAAAGAACAACTGAAATACCCTTCCCATTAGCTTCTGAACCCAAAGGCCATCCAAGATTTACCCTGCTCCATCTCTCTTGATCATCATGTCTGAATTTCTGAATTTTGACTATTGTTGACTTTTTTTTTGTATTTTTGATTTTTTTATTACTAAACTGATTTTAAGGATTACTAATAGCTTTTATAAGCTATATAGGAGCTTATGTGAGCCTAGGAGTCCAAATCATTATACAGAAACATCAATTAAGCTAATGAGAATTTTGAAATAAAAGTTGAAATTGCATAAACTGAGAATCAACTGAAACTTGGATTTTGATTAATGAACAAGGTTTAGATTACACTGAAATACTTAATACAATGCTTGAAAGATGGAAATTATACTAAGATTGATTGTAATAATTTAAACGACAAGGAAAATTAAAATTAAACTACTACTACTCTTCCTTGCTTCTCTTTCTTCTTATAGCTGAGGATTAGGGTTTGGAGACACCTTCTGAGCAAATCCCACTTGAAATCTTGGCCATTGGATTACTTTTGACCATTATTGGCCTTTGGATCATTTTGGCGCCAAAAATTAAACAGGTGGCTAGGAGATATTTTAGGACAATTAAGGATTTGTGGAGTGTTGTGGAGGTGTCAGGGAGACAAATTGGGCATTAGGCATGGGCTTTTGGTCAAGTAGCCATGAAACCAGGGTGTGTGAGGGTGTGGTGAAGTGTGGATTGGTGGGGAAGCATTAAATGCTCCTTGGGTGAATACAGGGTGTAGGGGATAAGGATTGGATGTAAAGTAGCCAAGTTGGGGAGGTGAGGTGGTGGGTTGGTGAGGTTGGGGAAGAGTTTGACTAAGTCAAACTGGTTTTGAATACCGGGTTGGGTCGGGTTATATTAATAAAGGATTGGGCTTGGGCTTAGTAATAAGATTGGGATGGGTTGGGTTGTTTAGGATGGGTTGGTTTTATTTTGTTTTGGATCCGGTTGGTTTTTTATTAGCTAAATCACAAGGACTAATTTTGTAACTTTCTGATTTTCAAGGACTTCATGTGACAAGCTTCCAAAAGTTATCATAGGGACCATACCTGCAATATTAGATAATACAAGGACCATTGTTGCACATTTTTCCATTTTTACAAAACCAAGGACCTTTTATGTAATTTTCTGATTCTTGAAGGGCTTAACTTGTAATTATCCAAAAGTTATCAAAAAGGACCAATTATGTTATTTGAGAATAGTACAAGGGTTATATTTGATAAATTCCAATTTTAAAACCTTAAGGACTATTTCTGACATTTTTCAAAGTTGAGGGACCAAAGTTGTAAATTTGTAATTTTTAACTTCAAAGGACTTTTCTAACAACTTATGAATCCCCAAGGACCTAAAATGATATTTGTACAAGTTTTTAGTGATCAGGGACTAGTTTTGACAACTTTTAAAAGTTGAGGGACTGAAACTGCCAATTATGCAAACTTTGTTCATTTTTCACTTGTTTTTAAACATTTTGCATCTGAAACATATAAAACACAATTCTGGGATAATTTCAGTATTATGATGCATTTCTGAGTGTTTTTGGATGTTTTGGCAGCTCAGATTAGGTAAAAATGATGAGTATTTAGACACTCATCACGTCCTCTAGGTTGTTAGCGGATCCATGGATCAAACTAGACTCTTAACCTACATCAAGGTTAGTGGTGTGCAACAAACAAAATATATATATATATATATATATATATATATATATATATATATATATATATATATATATATATATATATATATATATATATATATATAATATATATATATATATATATATATATATATATAAATGCATGATGAATGAAATGCAAATAGCCAACGATACACGTGGGTAAGCTATGTTGGACTATGTTGACCTATCTCCTCCTTTTTGTCGAAACACAAAAGTGTGTCGAAGAATGAGAATTCTTAAGACTGCGAGCATGCTCCCCCTTGACTATAGCTCCCCCTTAATCAATACTCCCCGTTGCTAGGGTACCAACGTATATGATGTAAGGATCAAGAACCCTACAAAATAAAGGTTAGTATAAAACAATATTTGTCCTTGGACAAGTATGTGATATACACCAATGCGTGTATATGATGCATAAAAAAAATGCTTGACGAAGGCTCCCCCTTGCTCTAGGGCGTCAAGATGAACCTACAAAACAAAAGATTAGTGCACTAGAAGCTATGTCTTAAGTCATATACGACCAATGTGTATAGACGATGCAATATGAGTGCTAGACTTATAATCCTCCTGGTTTGAGATCGTCAAGAAGCACCTATAAAAGAAGAAAAATAATCGAAGCAAACTTCATCCTATGATGAGTAAGCTATATACGATCGAGCATATATGATGATGAACCTACAATGAAATGGTTAGTGCAATATATTTTATCTCAAAGAAAAATATTATGTAACATATCAATAATCTAATAACAACCAACATACCAATTGTGATTGTCTAATCAAAGAAAAATATAATGCAGCATACGAATTGTGATATCAATCGTGATTATCTAGTAAACCATGATATAAAGAGTGTAAAATTCTAATAAGAATTACATTTACAAGAATATGATAAAGACCTACAAAAAAATGCCTATGAGGAGGATATGAAGAGGAGTTAAATTGAGTGAAGCTAGTGTTGGTGTTAGTTTACTAGTGATAACTCAATTGATAACTTGAGGTTGATGCTTAATGAGAGAGGTAATGGAAGGTGGTGGTAATAATGAATTCAGAGACTCTAGTGTATAGCAAGTGCTATAAGAGTATTGAAGATGATTAAGGTTATGGTATTATCATCTACCAAAGATGATGAATCGTGTAATAATAAATGCTCAAATGAAGGAAGTGAATACAATGATCTCTTGGGAATAGAGATTCCATATGCCTATATTAAAATGAAAATGACATCATATGATGAGAGTGTTGGTTGGACCAACGTGTTGAGAGTGATGGTTCTGTTTGCACTGACAATGACATGCTTGATATGTATCAAGAATGAAAAGGATAAGATCCTATAATCATGTTCTAGACAATGAAGATGTGAAAGTAAATCCTAGACTCATTGGTTGTGAGAGGGTTGTTTGATTTAACAATGATGTGTGAACTACAACTAAATCACACAGTGACTATACTAATAGGTTTGCAATAGTACGTTGACCCTTGATGTTTGATTTCTTTGCTACAAAAAAAAATTTCTGCAAATGAAGTGAATGAATGAAGGTTTGTTTGGTTTAAATGATCTAAAAACTGAACCTAGTACCCGCGGATTTGGCGGAACCAAGTTTTTGGTTCCGTCCATCTTATCCAAGGGTTCCGTGAGACCAGAATAGTTTTGTCGTTTTTGATCAAACGAAGGTTTAAGCTAAGGTCTATTTACTTATAACTACGGATTTGGTTTCACTAATCCTAGTCAGAGTCTAAGGAGACTTAAAGCTTTTCGTTTAAGAGGTTTGTCAAATACATGATGTGTTTTTCACTTGACGAGGTACTGTGATGTTGAGCTAAGAAGTTTTGAATAACTTGCGATTTTGTGAACTGGTTTTAATTGAATGGTTTGAACCTATATGTCGGTATTCGGGGATGTAAGAAACATGACTACATGTTTCTTACATGCGAAAAAGACAATTAAGTGAATGAGTTTCTCTCCCCCTTAATCGGTGGACATTCGACATAATGTATGATGTGAAGAATGATGATGCAGGTTAATAAAAGCAATGAGCTTGGTAATGTTTTTGCGGATGTTGGTTAGCATACAATGAACTTCATCCTTGAAGTCACGTAGCTCTTCTCTATCAATGCGAGATGATCGTATGACGAGGTATGTGGTTTCCTTATGGGAGGTGTGTTGTTATAACTAAAAGATGATGAAGATGTTGTTAGGAAAGCGGAAGCAACAATACGATTTGGAGAGAGGTATGTTGAAAGATATCCAAACACAAGTTTCAAACCTCTAAAACTTAATCCTATTAGCTTTTAAAGCTATATGCAAGAAAATGGATCCCATAAACATATTACTAATCTAAGTAGCAATAATGAGGCAACAATTATGCAAAATAAGCATAACAAAGAGAAATAACAAATAATTTGTTATCAATCTACAAGACAAGAGTGCTAATGACAAAAGATGTGACTATCGAAGAAATCATAACGTCTTATGTAATCAAAAACAAATATTCATCTACCAGACGAAAAACTACCGTATGGCATCAAGACAAATAACCATATTGCAAGAAGACATGACATTGTTTTTTATATTACATTGTGAAATTATTTTGAAGTTAGGCTTAGTAACTTAAGCATATTTAATTAACACAATGATCTTTGTGTAAAATAAAATGACTTCTAAATGTTCATCATACCAAAAAGCACTTAGATATATTGGTTCATACTTGGCAAACAAATAGTGTGACATAGTCACAAAAATAATGAAACGACACGTTCATGCTAACAATTCTAACAGTTTAGAAGCATGCATCATTTAGGCTATTCTACGGAGAGACTCAAAGAATGTGAACTAAAGACAAAAGCTATCTAACACCATGCATTAAAAATGACATATCGTTAGTTAACAAAATACGTTAATCATGTGAAACAGCATATAACGAAGGAATGAAAATATCATATAAATCATGTTAACACGAAGCATATAAGCATGCAGACAAAACCTTTCTAAGGTTTACTCATTTGACTATCAATCAAATAATTATCATGATAACGTCAAGACATTTAAACATACCGAACACATAGCATGTAATCATCACACATATATATATGTAATGCAAGTGATTTTACTAAGAAAAATCACATCTACTACTTAATTGATTATTATTCCTAAGACAAGATAATTCACCAATACATGACTTAATGATACTCAACTATTTCTATTAAAAACTAAGGTGATGAAGATGTCATGTTATACACGGGAAATATGTGTCAACAGATTTTAATCTTTGTGTTTGGAATCTAGGGTTGAATAGTCTAAAGGGTGACATCTTATATGATCGCGTGTTTAAGATGTGTTATGAAAGTGATTTGATCATCTAAGACCAAGAGATGTGTTTGTGATGATGGACTATGTTAAGAACGTTCTCAAGAAGGTTCTTTGGAACAAGTATCTAAATAAAGTTACCAATTTAATAGATCTTGTGTGTGCGCAAGATTTGAGCAAGGTTTGGTTATGACATATGCTTGAAAGAAGATAGATACGTATGGTATCTATCAACAAGTAAGATTTAACTCGTGCTCAATGAGGAAGATAGTTCATAGAACTAATGGATGTTTGTTTTAAGATCATTTAGCCGATGAGGTGTAATGAAATCTCTTGTAACATAACCATTCATGTTGCAAGGAGAGAATGGTCCATAGGATATATGATATCCTTTTAACAAGATGAAAACTAAACACATAATGTTTTTCCGAAACATCATATTTTCCTAAATGATTATATGAACTCAGAGGTTTTAGTTGGAATTTACTAGATGGTGACAATAGGAATTCACTTGAGTTTCTTATGGATACTTCTCAAGAGTCATTGTTACTTGGGGTGCATGAGGTTGTATTTGGGATTTAGCATTTTAACATATGTTGTTAAAATATTGATTTGAGACATAAGTAGAAGCTTGGTGACAAAGTATTTTGACTACTTGTGAAAGTGGTACTTCTTAAACCAAGTGTAAATGAATGTGAGTTTCATGCTCATTTGATGTTGAAGGTTCTAATCCTATAGGTGGTAAAGTATGATTGAGTTTGTTTAACGAGTGTTTGGACAAAGGGCTTTTTGAGCAATGCACTCAATCGATTCAAGTGATGGTAAGAATTAAGGTGTTGCAGGGGTTTATTGTGCTATGGGTGTACTTAGGTTTCTTGTATGTTGAAGACGACAAGAATAGATACTGAATTTTGTGGTTTACTAGTGGATGAAGTGCTTAGTTTTGTTTGTGACACCTAGAAGCTGAATGTGATGGGATGAAGAACAAATGTTCTAGTTATCATAGGATAAGTGTTTTAACATACGTTGTTTAAAATATTTGGGAGTTGATTGTTTCGGATATGACTTTTAATGACCACAATCGTAAGTCAAATATACTTGAATATTTCGGACGAAATACTTAAGTTGTCAATCCTATTTTGAGAAAAGGATAACAAGACTTGATAATTACATCTATAACCTAAGTGTGAGTTATGACTTGATGTAAATCGTCTTGAAGGATGACATGTTAACCAAGTGAGGCAACATTTGTGAGTACAAGATAATATCGGTCATGAGTTGGGTTTGTAATCTGTGATATCTTTGCACATTGTGAGTCTGGTTTAGTTAGGAAGTTGTCAATTTACAAATCAAGTTAATGGATAAGTAAAGGACAGGTGGATGCAGTGAATGTGTGTAATTATCATAAATGATCAGTGGTCTATGGACTGCAAGGAACAAATTTCCGGATTCCTTCCTTTACAGAGAAAGGTATCTTGGATCCTTTTTGTGAAATTTGAAAGTATGATTAGAGATGAATATCCTATAGTTGCAAGTGAGTTGTCCTAATCCTAATTTGAGTGAACATCAGTGAACATAATCCTAGTGATACAAGTGAGTGATCTTAAGTGAGGGATTTAAATGAAAGTTTGAAAAACTAACTGTTATCCTGGCGGAACCAAACGATAACAAAGGCAGAACCAAAATTTTGGTTCCGCGAAATCCGTGGGGTGAAAGTTGGCGGAGCCAAGAGATAGAACAGACGGATCCCAGAAATGGGTTCCGCCATATCCGCAAGATGGGTATGCAATTTCTTAACAGAGGACATGCTAAAATTCCCGATACCCGTTCAATTCCCGAAAATTGTCCTAAAACATATGTAACAACTAATATGTGATAGGATAAAACTAAAAACACATATTCTAACTTACGTTTGCACATAGATCAATTTGATGATGATAACTTACCATAAGTGGATGTTAAGCCAAACAGTGGCTTAAACACGGAAACTTGATAAAATCAAAGTGTTATCGTCCTGCATGACATGGTTAGTTCACATAAAGGTTTAACAACAAGATAATATCCTAAAGGTATAACAATTCAACACATCATTGTTTCAAATTGTTTTATGCCAAACATTCTTTCACAGATGCTACATGTTTTAACACTTGAAATTAAAGCTTGAACTATTTTGCGAAAGACGATACTTTTCAAGATACTAAACTAGTTACACTTAGTTCTCATTCCAAGTGATTTATGCAAGGTTTTCATATGTAAACAAAAATATCTAAGTCTATAAGTGAAACAAACACAGTTTATCAACTTATTGCACAATATCTAGCAAATGTCCTATTATGCATAAAACGAGCAATTGATAAACAAGCAAATAACTTATCATGGCAAAAACTTATGTATTACAAATCAACAAATGTAATCACAATAACCAACAGGTAAATCACATGTATGCAAATAACATAGAACAGATAGTCACATAGCATAACATAAATGAGGAGATACTTTTCGTCACTTTGTGTTTAAATATGACGATGTATGCCGAGCTTGATTTGTTTCCTTTATATTACCAAATACTTTAGTTACTAAAGAAATCATATCAATGTTCAAAAATACCAACTTACATTGCCCGATGTAAAAGTTTACATTACTGTGACAAAATTATACTTAATATTTTGGACAGGTTGTAGCTTTTGATTCGTTTTACCTATTTCAATTTAGATTCAGGTCATGATATTATTTTTAAATGATAGTAGACTTAATTCCCATCAAAATGATATGTGGCACGACTTCTACGGACTAACGGTTAATTAGTTATGATTTTTTGAAGTTTGACAAAAACTGCATTCTGTATGGACGGATCTGACGGATCCTTTTTGAGGGATCCGCCTTTTGTAACATTTGGATCCGCCGAGACCTGTGACAGATTCTCCTAAACTCGTATTTTGACATAGCGAAAGTGTGCGCGACTTACTAGATTAGATAGTAAACTTACACTATACTTATTTAACATTATTTCTACTAATGTGACTTATCTAAACATTACGGAGGTGATTTTTCAACCAAATTAGTGGTTATCCCAAACACTCCTTTAAAAACCGTGTTTTTCGTAAATTAGCTTTATGCACACAATTTGACACTCAATCCTTTTAAGAAATCCTTTCTTTTGATTTTCCAAAGATATCTTCAAGCTTGTATACAAAGTAACATTTAACAACAAAATTTCAAAGTATACTTAGCGAAACATTTTTCATATTATATTCCGCTTCAAAGGTAATTTGATACATGGATCGTACTCTATTTTAAAAACCATTTGTTTTGAAAATGAGAGCCACGTGGCTCTGATACCAATTGTGAAAACGTAGAGGGGGGGGGGGGTGAATACGTTTACCGTTTAAAAACTTAAAACTTGTTGTATCAAATTTCCAATTTGGCTTGTTCTAATATGAAAGATGTTTGTTGTAGTTTATGACTACCAAGTTGTCACACAAGTATTATCAAATAATCACAACACAAGCAATCACATAATGCAAACATAAAAGTAAAGAGATAAGTAAAAGAAAGCGCAAACCGAACACGATGATTTATAGTGGTTCGGTCACGGAGCTTCTCTCCGCCCACTCCACTCCCCGAGTACCCAACTCGAGAGTTACTTCACTAGATCAACAAGCTCCCTTCTTGGCGGAGAAAACCATACATACGTTGCTTACTTCCTTTTCCGGTACTAAGCTAAACACCGGGTTCTAGTTCGAGGTAGAACCAACCTAACGTCGCCTATACAATTACCGACACTAAGCTAGATGTCGAGTTCTTTTACATGGGTACAACCACTCCCGTCGTCGCTTAACCTTTTTCCGGTACTAAGCTAGATACCGAGTTCTTTACAAGGGTACAACCACTCCCACTATGTTTTATGGCCCAATATAGAAACCTTGTGTTTTATGGCACAAACACATAAACCACCTAATCTAGTATGAATAGATTACAATGATGATCCATGACATAAATGGGTCATGGATATGAATGCCTAATCTATATGAACTTCCATTGATTGGAAGTCTTCAATGGATGAAGATCACAAGCTCCCTAAACTTGTTGTGATGGATCTTCATGTATGTATGGAAGTGGAATCTACATGAACTTCTTGAATAAGAAGTCTTCAAACATTGAGGATGTCAAGTGCCCTTGAATCTTCAAATGTTGGAATGCTTTGGTGAATGATGACTTCAAGATCTTCTAACCTTCTTGGTGGATCAGGAAGTATGCAAGCTTGTGATAGATGATGACTCACGATCTATGAGCTAGCTTCACAGGATCATTACAAGTGTATGCTTACAACATAATGAAAGTTAGTAACATTATGATCATTATGAAATGGGTGATTAATCTATGAATCTACATGGTTTGTTACTGATCTAAGTGTGTGAAATGAGTGAGGGAATGTGTGTTCTAAGTGGTGAGAGCAATGGGTAAACAATGGGCTGCTATTTATAGCCAACAAGAAAATCACCCCACGGATCCGGCGGATCCCTAAATTTGGATCCGTCAGTTATGTCATTTGGATCCGTGGATGTCTGCCAGCTAATAGATTCTCAAATTTTTTCATATCTTACCATATCTTGCTATGTCTTCAAAAGTCAACTTGTTAGCTTGAAGATCTAAACAAAATATCACATAATCTTTCAAAGATATGATCATGATGCATGCCATGATGTCATCCTAATATTTCAAAAAAATAAAGTTTCTAATTTAAGAAACTTATATGTTATTGTTATGTAATTCCTAGTAAACTTGTAATGTGTAAATGTATATATGTATGTAACATGAATCCTAGTGATCATGTAGCATGTATAAAATGAGGTTCTAAGTAGAATGATTAGCCTTTTTAAAATACTTAATTACCTAACCGTATTTTAAACATTCTAAATGGTTTGTTAAGGGTTTGATCATAATGCCACATAACAAACATGTACGAACCTGTGTTGTATCATACGAGGACTCGAGAGGTGTTGAATGTAAGTTGAGACAAAATAAGATTACAAGTAACTTGTACATTTTACGTTATGTATCAAGTTACATGTTTGTCATCAATCAAAACAAATGAGATTGCTTGCACTAACAATCTCCCCAACGAGACTACTTGCACTAACAGATTCTGCGAATCAAGGGACGATCATGTTGGTGGATAAGTCATTAGATTCGTCTCGTAGCTTTGTATAGCGACTTTACTTCCTATATTCACATTATCAGTAATAGGGACCTTCGTTTACCTGTTTCCGCAAATAATAAGACTCTTATGTTAAGGGCAGGCTGCATAAGCGTGGATACTATGATGCAAGATACTTATTTCCCATCTGGCATATAAGAACAGACAATTCACAGGTAATATGAGCGTTAGGCAAGTACAAATACACACCGGGCAGGCTTTGACTACCCAGGCCAAAAGCTAGGATCTAGCACATAAGTTTTCAGCAGTACCTAGATAACGACATCTAATCTATAATTTTTTATCGTCCGTAAGTCTACCATCCTAATGACCTAAGACACTTACAATAAACACGATCAATAAGTTAATATCTTTCGAACAAAGCATTTAAGTAAGGCACGCAAAGAAGGAACATCACATAACATAAGTGCAAGTACGCGACACGTATGTCTTAAAGAACAATAGCAGGTCTAAACAAAAGCAGGGGCAGGTGGTATTATCAGAAATGATATAAAGAAAAGCTGTACATTTACAATTCTACGTAGGAAATCTTTGTAAACAATATTTTTTTTGTTGTATCTGCTGCCCTGTTCGGTTGTGTTTTAATGAGGATCCGTAACCCTTCAGGAGATGTAGATCTAGAGAGCGCCACGTATAATTGACCATGGCCAAAGGTCGGTTCCGGTAGATAGATACCAATCTTATTCAACGACTGTCCTTGGCTCTTCTTAATGGTCATTGCATAGCATACCTTTAACGTAAACTGTTTTCTCTTGAATATAAACGGCAACCTATCTTCTTTATTAATCAGCAATATGCGTGGAAGGAATACTTTCTTTAGCATGTGTGTACCGGTAATGATTCTTGCCTCGATAACCTTGCTCAGCATCTGGGTTACTATCATCCTTGTCCTGTTACAGAGACCACCAATCGAATTAAGGTTTCTCAACAGCATTACTGGTGCTCTGATTTTGAGTTCAAGATTATGTGGGGGTATCCCAGCAAATGATAGTGTATTCAGATACTCGGTCGGGTATAACAGTTCAGTCGCACGCCGTCGTTCCCGCGTGGAATGGCTTGGTCGTTGCTCCGGTAGACATACGCATCTCCTTGCAGCATATGTAGCGCCTGTGAATTTATAGCATCAGCGGTCTCGTTTTTCGGACAAACGATAGCCTTCTGTTGCAAGGCTTCTGCAGTTGGCGATTGCAGCGTATGGTGATCGTATATGAATTGTATTAAGTCCAATTTTCTGGTCTCAGTATCAGGAATGCAGTACGCATCAGGTATACAGACCCAAGATGTGTTCTCAGGATCGTTCTCATCTGGTTCTCCGATATTACCATTTCCGATATCAAGAAGCCACGATGCAAATGCTTCCCTGTCATTGTACTGTGCTGGTCGGGTCCATACTTGTCATAGCCGCATGTTTTCTGTTAAGTAAACAACCTGGAAATGGGGCCATAGGTATGTTTCTGTTACCGACGACCCTATGATTTCGTGCTTTCCTGCACCTTTCTTTATGGGCAGAGTTTGTCTAAAATCACCACCCAAGACAACCGTTTTTTCCCGAAAATTTGGTCAGGAGCATCGAGTATATCTCTCATGGTACGTTCCAATGCCTCAAAACATCGTTGGTCATTCATAGGGGCATCGTCCCATATGATTAAATCAGCTTGTATTAATAGATCAGCCAACTGAGTCTTCTTCTTCACAGTGCATACTGATTCTTTAGACAGATCTAATGGTAACTTAAATCGCGAGTGTGCTGTCCGGCCAGATGGCAACAGCAGCGAAGCGATACCGGAAGAGGCAATGATGCGTGGTTTTCTACTAAAACAATCCTACCCTCGCATCTGAGTGTGTTAATTATGCTTTTCCAAATGTACGTCTTACCAGTGCCACCATGACCATAAACAAACATTAGTCTCTGTCTGCTGCTACTGACCGCGTCAACAACCATGTCATATATACGACGTTGTTCTACATTTAACTAAGGCACTAATAAATCCCTTTCTCTTGCCAACGCTTCACGGTCGTAACATCTTTCTTCCATGACAATCCTATTTCTTAAGATCTCTAAGAGCCTTCGTGGCGGGAGGTCCATACCAAAGTCCCTAATAGACCTCCCGTAGAAGCTAAACACTGCTTCCAGTTCATAAAGGATCCCACCTTGTAGATCATTTTGTCCAAGATGCATTTCGGGTATGTGAAACAGTTGAGACAATCTTCTTGGTATGTCGTCTTTCAAAGATTCCCAATATGACGCCCAAAGAGAAACCGATTTCGTAACATCACAAAAAATAAGTATCTGGCAAAAGAGAGACCGCATCTCTGCAGCAGTCGCCGACATTTGTGCCTCTTCCAAAGCTGTCGCCCATTCACGGTCATCTGCTAACAACCCTAATGCTTCACATGCAGCCCTATTTAGTATACTTGCCCGTTGACGGTACGAATTTCCCTAAACGACCTGCAGCCTTTCTGGTGACATAATAGCATTCTTTGATAGAATAAGTCTCCAGCACTCAGATAGATATACGCGAGCCGACCAATGGATGGCGTAATCCTATATCGCCTCAGACTCCAGTACTTGTCTGTAGCATGCCAAACAAACTCTGACGGGAATTCCAAGTAGGTTAAATGACGTCCTAACCGACTCGTCGTTGAAACGATGCCATTCTGTAAGCGTTGTCTTTTTATTAGTCGGGTTATCAACGACCGTCTGAATTCTTTGTCTCCCCCTAAAAAAAACTCGTTGCATATTTTGAAGATGGACAGCGAGTATCTGAACTGCAGGTTCTCTGTAATGTATATCATATCCAAGAATACGCCAACACGCTTCATGTGGGCCAACATATCTAGCATCTTAAAAATTCTTGATTTCATCAACACGGATTACCGGGTGGCTAGCACTGGTGGATGCCTCTCCTATAGGTCTAGTTACCTGAGCGACAATGCGATCGGTACCTTTTGAAATGTATTTGAAGAGGTACTTAATTAGCATAGTCCACTCACAATACTCTACATTAATATGCGCATAAAAGCGCATACAAAGCGAGAGATTGTATGGGACAACATAACCATTATCTAGCTCCACGTTCTGTCTGACTACCGTACTACCCGTGTGACGTTGCTGATAATGAACGAAACCTTTATCATCAACAAACGTACTGTTACAATATGGTTTAGGGAACCCTTTAGTACATGTATCAGTATTCTTCATACAGACTGCCGATCTATTCGCCAAACCGCACGGACCATGCATCATAAATTCTGAAATAACTCGATAACCTTCTGCATCCGTTTCCCTATTGGGCAGCTCTGCAGATACGTACCTGTCTATCTCTTCATATGTATGCACACGTGAGGGTCCATGTACCCAAAGCAACAGATGACAATGAGGTAAACCCCTTCTCTGTAATTCCACCGTGTATAAAACTGCAACGGTGAAAATAATGGTTACTGTCTATAGCAACTAACGACTGCATTTCATATATATACATTTAAAGAAGAAAACGTACCTGCTTCAACGGGGCCAAAAGGTCTTTCGTCGCGCAGATACGAAATCAGTTGATGAATTTTTTGCTCGAAGACACGGTCAACTGCGTCGGGTCTATCCGCAACAGTAACGTGTGGAAACCTTTCCATAAACTCTTGAATCTCAGGCCAGTTAACATTACATGTAAATGTAATGAAAAACGACGGGTTACCATGAATACGGTAAATTGCTAGAGCATCCAAATAGTGACTGTACATATACCGCGGGCCTCCAGTAAAAGAAGATGGAAGTATTGTCCTTGAACCAACGTCTGAACCATCTCGATCTCCACGTAAGATCACGTCATACAACCCCGATAGGTACTCGTTGTGTATGTCATTTTGATGCTCTCTTATGAAATCAAGCCTGTACTGTTCGACACTGCAGTAGGCGGTCACCACATATTGCTGAAACAATCGGCCCGCCCTAGTCAACAAACTATATTGTTCATAACGGTCATGGAGCTGGTACGCATAATACATCTTCATCGACATCTTCTTTTCCTCGTCAGATAAACCTCCAGTAACATCTACCAGCTTCAAACCTGGATGATACCCCTCTTCACCAAAGATAAACAGCAAAGGAAACTGTAGCGACCTATAACACGGATGAAGCTTGTTTATACGTTGCGGTTCACCAGAACGCTGTTGAATGATATCGTCGTAGTCAGTCTGCGTATCAGGCCCACCTTCAAAGATGATCACCCCAATGCAATCTCCACATGGCAATTCGTACTGCTGCGACCCAACAACTCCAAAAAGCCTTACTGTAAACTCTGGGGCATCGGCGTCTGCCATTTTATCTCTGGCCGTCCTAAACAACTGAACCAAACCGTTATTGTCATCCAAAACCTCTATTAAATTTTCTACAATATCAGGATGCAATGTTGTATTGTCCCCAGCAAAGTGTCGTAGCCTGTTTGCCACTTCGTTAGCGGCGTCAAATATATACAATTGAAGAAACCGTGGATCTGTTTTAGACTATGGGCAGAGACTACCTAACTGATGATACATCTGGCCAGAAACTTTGAACACATGAGGACCCCGACCCCGATTAATGGACTCATCAACTTGCGCGCCTAACGACGTCATAACAAACATTTGGTTATACGCCCGAATATTTTCCATGAAATGCCTGTCTGTAAACAGCTGGAGTACGTATGGCGGATATGCAGGCTGTGGCCGCAAAACAACTCTGCCCTTCATACAACACTTTGTATATTGTGGTGAAGTTCGGCTTCCCGACTTAAGTCTTTCGTCATACCAAAACAACGTCTTACAGTGGGTACAGACACGGTCACACACACCCAAAGAAACGTACGTATCCGGTGGACCTATAAAAAAAGACAAATGCGACTATAAAAACCCACAAACACTAAAGAAGCCCCCGATAGGAACAGGAAGGAATCAGTATACAAACCCCTTCGACCACGGGTAGAACCTTCAGCATGTAAAGACGAGCGTTTAGGACGCACATTAGAAGACATAGGGCCACCTGGATAACAAACAGTAAATAACAAATTATGACAGAAGCAACGGCTAAAAAGAAACCTAAAAAAAACACCATCAATGAATAAAAACACAGTAACAAAGTAAAGACTTTAGGAACCTCACGTTCGGTTACACGGGCATGACGACCACGGAGCGGTCGTCTACTGAAAGAAGCCCTACCGTTGGGAGCGCTTGTAACTGTAAAATCAAAATATGAAAGGTACAGATCGATGAAAAAAATAAATACCTGGCCCACTGTACAATATTCGGAAGAAGCAACAAAGGAAATAACCGGCAAGTAGATTTTCACATATCTGTACGTGACGGTCGGGCAGTATGTGTTTCTGCACCCGAGACTGCAAAAACACAGGCATCTTCACTGTTTGTAACTTTATCGTTATGACTAAAAGAATAACTAACCCTGTACTCGTTAAAGAACGTACTCTGCTACCAAATGCTAGTATCCAGAAACTCGGTATCGAAACAACAATAGAACATTACAGACAAATTCAACATGCTATCGGACCTGAAAAGATTTTGGTAGGTCGAATGACAGGAGTAGTCGTCTGATCCTGCGAATCCGCAGCACATGTAAGCGGCTGAAGAACATCAGCTGTTTTAACTGATACAAAATTATGGCCCAAAGATTGGTCAGAAAAGCAATTATAGAAAGGCCAGAAACAATAAAAAATAATGACACAATAAACTTCCAGGCGCATCAGATGGAGATAAGCGTTCGTTTCCAATACCGACTGAAGTAGAAACCTGGGCGCACATACCATTAGTAACATGTGAAGATAAACCACCTGCTAGACAATCACTTATGTAACCAATAACATACAACATCAAAAGTCAAACAACCAAAACAGAGGATGACCAACTTCATGAACGCCTTATTACCTTCATAATGAAAAGAAGTGTCTGCACCCGCATAACCAACTACAGATTGAACAGAAGCCATATAATGCTCCGGAGTCTGTGCTCCGTCTGTAAACGCTGCACAACGACATGCTAAAACCAAACGTTACTAAATCAACATCACCTAAAACGTATGAAAGAAACTATAAACATAAATGTAAACATACCATGGATGGAAGAATTATAGAGGTCGTCAACCTTTTTCTTACCCTTCCCAATGGATGCACTAACCGTAGCCGAGACACTTTCAGGAACCGTGATGCGTTCATTTATTACTAAGCTAGTCGAACGATAACACGATGTAGAGGCCGGCACCAGCCGCCTATCCTCAAAAGGAACTGGCTGGCCAACATAAATTTCAGATAGTTTTCTTTTCCCCTTACCTGATTCAGATGTTTCATTCGCGACCGCACCACAACGTAAAGCATCGTTGTCCCCTGTTACCGTATAACATGTGATGATGTACCCTCCGAACGGGTCGAAGGACTCCCCTTCGAGCCTGTAGAAAGCCCTCCCTTCGGAGGCCCAGGTTAATCTCCTAACACGTTTCATTGGCGTAAAACCATTCGCCTGCGAACTGGTTACCATGTGGGAATCCGCCAATCGAAGCCCTAAGCCCTTCGGGGTATTCCTATCGAAGGGACTAGCACGAAGGACCATTCTGACCTGGTCAAACCCACGTCTCCTCTTCCCCTTGGCTTTCCCGCCAAAACAGAGATCGTGGGCTACAAAGCCCTAGCGGTTACCACAAAATCATGGGACGCCCCCATGATCTCCGAACAATATGCAACCGCCCACTATGTCCTATTTCTCCCCTATAAATAGCGTAGTCGGGCATGAACAATGTAAGTTAACTTCACTCTTGTCATTTACAACCTACTCAAACGATTACACATACTTACTCGCACGCCGGAGGTGGTTCGCAGGGTCCAACCCCTGCGCAATCACTTAACGTAGTGTTTCGGTATTTCTTATTTTCAGGTTAAGAACAAGCTTGGCGCAATCTCAACACCCCATTATTCCTTTGATCACCATCGAAGGCTTGGTTGTGCAATTATTTGTTCAATCAGTAGCGCCATCCGTGGGACCGCTACAATTGGTCTCGTTAATTCCGAGCTTATAACCAACCAACTACTTTCACTATTATTCCGGCATGGATCAAGGAAGATAAGATACTCCCCCACCGGGTTTCTCGACCTTGGCACCAATACCAATCAACGACACTAACAACCTTCCCCCAATAACCGCTTCTCCACTTTCACAACACGTTCTCACCCAGAAATCACAACCAACAATCATGCTTCGACATCAGCCAATCCCGAACCTGTCATTAGCCCAGCCTTTGTCGAAGCCAACCACGAAGTGTTGGAATCCCTCTTAAGGGCTCGCAACAGGCAAGTCAGGAATGCTAAGGTGCGAAGGGAGTTGGAATACTCGAGTGATGAGTATGATGAAGAAATGGAGATGGAACCTAGGCCTCCGACCCAAGGACCAACCCTATCGGCCTTAAGAATTGGGTCTCCAGTCGGTCGAAGGCTAAGCAAAAGATCCGTTGGTTTCGAAAGAGTCCCCGAGAGGGCTCCGACAAGAATGGAAGGGGGTTACCGAAGGCTCTAACGGTAGGAGCCAGCAAAGGGAAGAAGTGGGGGTGACTTTGCCTCCATTGCTAGCAGCTCATCTTGGAAGGACTAAAGCTGGGGTTCCGTTGCAGCCTTCTCACGCATCAGGCGTAGAAGGCAATCCGCTTACAATTAATATGAGAGGAAATCTTCCTCCCAATGGTATGTACCCCTCGTTCCAAACTCAGTCTTATCCTCAAAATATATATCCTCCAGTAAATGGACAGCCTAATAACCCAAGCTTTCCCCAAACTTATGGGAGCATGCCCTTCGGGCATCCTATGGCGTACCCTCCGTACGCCATGGGAAACGGTTACCCGTTTGCCATGAATACACCTTATCAGTCCTACCCAAGCCAAACTCCTATGGGAATACCCCCAAACAACAATCCATATAATACTATTCCCATATATGCACCACCTTATAACTGTCTGTACTCAGACCCTATGGGTTCAGCTACACCCTTCGTTAGGTGGATCGAAGATTACCCATTGCCTGATGGGTTGAAAATGCCCTCGCACATTGGGACTTATGATGGGAAGGGGGATCCGAACAATTTCTTACATTTGTTCGAAGGGGCTATCAAAATGCAAAAATGGGTTATGCCAGTGGCCTGTCATATGTTTACATACACCTTACGGGATTCTGCTCGTATCTGGTGGAATGGGCAAAAGCCCGGCAGCATCGTCAATCTTGACGATCTTAAGGCTAAGTTCCAGTCACATTTCAGTCAGCAAAAGAAGTTCACGAGGACTCATTTAATGGTGCACAACATCAAACAAAAAGAAAACGAAAGCACAAGGGCCTTCGTTACTAGGTACACCGATGAGACTTTGCAGATTTTGGGTCTTCATGAAGATCAGCGTATTTCGGGTTTCGTACATGGTCTTCGAAATCGGAGTTTGGTGGAATTCTTGTCCACTGACCTTCCGACAACTTACAAAGGGTTAACGGAAAAGACATATACTTGGATCGAAGCAAAAGAGGTGTCCACTAATGGGGCTCCGGTAGACAGAGATAGTAGCAACAAGTTTTCGAAGCATTCTTCATGGGAAGGGTCCAAAAACAAGAACAAAAACAAAGATAGGTTTTCTCCGTACAACAAAGGCCCCAACCATGGTTTGTTAAGCAGTCTAACGAAGTCTCCAAAGGAAATACTTGCTACGGAGAGGGCTGCCAAGGCCTTCGAAGCACCCCCTCGTATGACAAGTAAGGGCAAAAACAGGGATACCAACAAGTACTGTCACTTCCACGAAGACAATGGCCATGACACGAACAGTTGTAGAGAACTGAAGAAACAGATAGAGGAAGCTGTGAAGTCCGGGCAATTGGCACATTTGGTGAAGGGTATAAAGAAAGGCAAAGAAAAGATGACCGACACTCAAATGGCCAAAGATAGTAACCCTAACGAAGCCCCCATACTAATGATACATAGGGGCGAAACCACTTCGAAAAGGAAAGTACCGGGGCCGGAAGCGAACGAGATAAGGGAAATAGCGTTTTCTCCTATCACAGGCAGGATCCCTTCGAATGATCCAGTAGTTATCAAAGTCCTCATCTTTCACCAAGAAATAAGCGGAGCTTACATGGACTGCGGAAGCCCTTGTGAAGTCATATATGAACATTGCTTTCGAAAACTCAAGCCTTCGGTCAGGTCTCAAAGGGTCGACTCAAAGATGCCTTTAGTAGGGTTTTCTGGCGAACGTTCGTGGCCTCTAGGAGAAGTTCCGTTGGAAATAACAATTGGAGAAGGTAAGCTCGCAAGGACAGAAACCCTCATGTTCACTATCGTAAGGTCCAACTCTCCTTACAACTTGTTGATAGGAAGGACCGCCATGTAAAAGATGGGCATCGTAGTTTCCACTATACATGCAGCGGTGAAATTCCACACGCCCTACGGAATAGGGACTATACTTTCTGAGCACAACCCGAAGGTTAGCAAGAAAAGCAGGGAAGGTCCTAAAGAACTTCCGAAGGATGCTCTCAGTGGTGCGGATGTTGAAAAAGATATCGTAACAAATAGGCATCACACAGGACGAAGGGTGGTAGGCGAAAAGCAACCTCCAGCAAGTTCCACGGCAAACTTGAAGAAGCCACACAAAGCTGAGGGGAAGGTCTTCGAAGGCACGTATTCCAGCAATACCAGAGCCCCTCAGGCACCAGTGATTGATGACAAGCTCCACGGCAAGGAATATCAACTTAAGGGGTTCAAACCCATTGAACCAACTAAGCAAGGAATCAAGGCCAACCCTTCGAAGTTCAAAGCAACTGTTGATCTACCAACTCCGAGGTCATTAACAAGGCGTGATAGTCCAAGCTCCATCAAAATTCAGACAGCTGCAGAAGCTCTCAACGAAACACCTTCCGGGCACAGCCAAAATAGAGAAACACCCCCGACAGCAACGGAGGGGTGGAAATTATACACCGACGGAGCCTCAAGCTCTGATGGTTTCGGAACAGGATTAATCCTGACCAATCCGGAGGGAAAGGAGTACAGTTATGCACTACGTTTTGAATTCAAGACCACAAAGAATGAAGCAGAGTATGAAGCCTTGCTGGCTGGCCTTCGACTTGCAAAGGGCATGGAGGTTCATGACCTCTCCATCTTTGTAGGCTCGCTTTTAGTCACTAGCCAAATCAAGGGTTCTTACAGAGCAAGGCAGCCAGTAATTAAGGAATATTTGGATGAAGCTAAAAAGCTCCTTCAGGGTTTCGAACGATATAAAGTAACAAATGTCCGCAGAAGCCATAACAAAAAGGCGGAATCCCTAATCAGATTAGCGTCGAATGCCTTAGCTCATCTACCCAGCGAGGTTTTAGTGGAAGTATTGGCCACCAGGTCAATTGCACGAAGTGAAACATCTTATGAAGGCTCCAACTGGACGACACCAATAAAAACGTACTTGATAAGCGGCATTCTGCCTGATAATTCAAAGTCAGCACGAAAAATCAAAGTCAAAAGTCCCTAGTACAGGCTCATAGGCAATAATCTCTACAAAAGGCGTCTTTCATCTCCTTGGCTTCGTTGCATAGAGTTAAAGCATGCTTCGAGCATTCTCTACAATGCTCACGAAGAATTTTGTGGAAGACACACAAACCCTAGAGCCATCACCTCAAAAGTAACAAGGTGGGGTTATTACTGGCCATCCATGATGGAAGACGCAAGGGAAGCAATCAAAACATGCAAGGTATGTCAGACACACTCCAAAGCTCGGAAACAATTAGAGTATGAGGCGTCTTCTACCATGACAGTAAGGCCTTTCGTTCAATGGGGCGTCAGCATAATCGGACCCCTACCAGTAGCTCCCGGAGGGATACAATTCTTGGTCATAACCATCGACCATTTCACCAAATGGGTCGAGGCCAAGCCTTTGGCATCAAAAAAAGGAAAAGATGTGGAAGAGTTTATGTGGGAACACATAATTTTTAGATTCGGAATCCCACAAGTCATCACCTCTTATGAAGGGAAACACTTTGCCGAAGGAGTGTTCCCCTCTTTCTGCAAAAGCCTGAATGTGAAGCAAAGGTTCATTTGTGTTGACAAGGATATTGTCGTCGAAATCGAGATAAAACTAGGGCAATATCAGCATAAGTGGGCAGACAAACTACCTAAAGTCTTGAGGGCATATAAGAATTTGTCCTTCGAATGAAAGCAAGCGAAGCCAAGTCAAAGAGCCCAGAGTCAAAAAATGTCGTGACAACAAGGCATACGAGCTTGAAGGGCAGAGAAAAAAAATGTTGTGAACAAGTTTGGACATGACACCAACTCTCGTAAGTTTTACATATAAAAACTTACCTTCTTTAAAGCACTTAGTTGTTTTTTCAATTTCATGTAACGCACTCTTCTCACATGGGAAAGAAGCATTAATGGTAGGTGTCGTAGTGTTCATTTCTTCAAATGATGTAATCCTCCCTACCCACTTAATGATATAACATGTTTCCCTCAAAATCTCTTGTTTCGTTTTATACAACATAGATTTGTTCAGCCAAATACTTTACAAGTTTCAATGTCGAAGGATGAAGCAAGGCACATGTCTTGTATAACAATAACATCCATTACAATTCACATTAACTTTCCTATGAAGTCTTAGGGTATTAAAAGCCCTCTGCAACTTAATGATAAAGACGGAGTGGGTCGCGACCCTCTGTCGCAGTCAAATTATACGATTGCTTAAAATCTTGGTCCAAAATACACACAATAAGGTTATAACCTTAGGTTGTATGTTTACGTTCTTGAAATGAGCGTAAGAGAAGATAAACATGACAATAAAAGTGGGACATATCCCACTAAATTAGCATTAATGAAGACTACGTACAGTCTTAGCTATCATAATCACAAAAAGGACAATTGTCTAAAGTTATGGGTCGAAGCCCACTAACACGAAAGATAAATTGTTCTAACAGGCACAGAGATCATAAATTGTCAAACACAAAGGCACGAGCCTTTAAACATGATAAATTGTTTTAAAAAGGGTACATGTCACCCTTATGGACCAAATTACTGCCAACACGGCAGCCTTCAATTGTTCTTGGAAGAGTTGGGACGCTCCTGGTGGGTTGCAGACTTAGGTTTCTCAGACAAGGTCCTTCTGGTTGGAGACGGAGGCTGTATGCCGTGGTGAATGCGTTACCAGCTTCATCATATTCCCGCACGGAATTCGGACGATAGTATGGTACCTCCGAAAGCACAACTGGTTTTTTGGTTTCAGCAATCTCCTCCAAAGTTGTGCATTTGCCATGGAATATGGCCGCATTCACCAGCTTGCCCACAACCTCCCCCACCTCATCGCTATGGTACAACTCCATAGCAATGTAGGGAACAACCTTCGATACAACCTCAGCCCTATCTTTTCTCAGACTTTGGCATTCGAGCTTCAACTTATCAACCTCTTGACAGCGCTTGGCATCCTGCTCCACTAACCTGGCCCTCTCAGCCTCCAAACCAGTACATTTAGACTCCAGGGCACTCACCTGGTTCTCATAACCAACAACCTTAGCTTCCTCCAACTTTAGCCTACCACAGTCAGCTTGCGATTCCTTAAGTTGTTCCTCAAGACCATCAATCTTGGCTCGCAGAGCCTCGTACCTTGGGTGTTTTTCAAAATCCGCCATGGCTTCGTCACACTTTTTCTCCAACTCAGCAATACCAGCCATGAACAAGATAGGTTCGGGGAATGTCTGGACATCAGCAGGATGTCGTGCAAGCCGCTGGTACAAGGGGTCACTCCTTACTTCGTACGGTAAAGGGTCATTATACTTCTTCTCATCATACATGTTTGCTTCGTCCAGCAAGGCCGGATACTGGGACGGTATGATTGTGCTTTCAATATAAAAGAACTGACCTTTCCAGTTTCTTATGTTCCAAAAGGGTTTCGTCACAAGGATGGGAACATCATGTTCACTTGTTTTGGCAATAGTCACCCAATCCCCGCCGGGATACAAATTTACAAAACCCCTAAGAACATTTAACGAGGGCTCATACCCATAAGCTTTACACATTACGATATAAGTAGTCAGTTTGGCTATCCCAAATGGGTTAAATCTGGAAATGTGCACCTTATAGTATTGCAAAAACTCTAAAATCAAAGGATGAAGTGGAATCCTAAGGTTTGATTGGGTAAACGCATGAATGTATAAGCCTATGTACCCTTCTGGGGCATCAAAAACACTTTGTCTTTTACTGGGACGAATGATTTTGAGTCCAGAGGGTAGGGGGTAGTCACGCAGAAAATCAGTCAACGTTTCCTTAGACAAGGTGCATGTTTGTTCCCTAATAATCCTTTTGGCAGCCATACTCATATCAATAGAATAAAGTAATAAGCTCAAAGAAAATAGTATTTTACCTTTTTTGTTCCAATGGAAGCACAATAACACAGAGTTGTGTGTGTATATTTTGGGCGGAGGTAAAAATATTCTAGGGTTTTACCGTATCGAAGAATAAATACCCATCATATCTTTAATCATGACCGAACACGTGTCTAATTTGCTATCTATGCGGATTTGAAATTGATTTTAAATTCTGAAAGGACGCTTACTTATACCGAGATAGTAGCCGTGGCAGTCCAAGTGGAGTAATCATGATTAATCCACATTAAATGCGTGGTTAGTTGAACATTTATTTTCTTTTTTGCATGGTTAGTTTTATACAAGGAGTATAAGGCATGTTCGATTGGTTGAGTCGAATGCAATTTATACTCGTACGTATATATCACTTTCGACTGGGGGGCTTGATGATGTACCCTCCGAACGGGTCGAAGGACTCCCCTTCGAGCCTGTAGAAAGCCCTCCCTTCGGAGGCCCAGGTTAATCTCCTAACACGTTTCATTGGCGTAAAACCATTCGCCTGCGAACTGGTTACCATGTGGGAATCCGCCAATCGAAGCCCTAAGCCCTTCGGGGTATTCCTATCGAAGGGACTAGCACGAAGGACCATTCTGACCTGGTCAAACCCACGTCTCCTATTCCCCTTGGCTTTCCCGCCAAAACAGAGATCGTGGGCTACAAAGCCCTAGCGGTTACCACAAAATCATGGGACGCCCCCATGATCTCCGAACAATGTGCAACCGCCCACTATGTCCTATTTCTCCCCTATAAATAGCGTAGTCGGGCATGAACAATGTAAGTTAACTTCACTCTTATCATTTACAACCTACTCAAACGATTACACATACTTACTCGCACGCCGGAGGTGGTTCACAGGGTCCAACCCCTGCGCAATCACTTAACGTAGTGTTTCGGTATTTCTTATTTTCAGGTTAAGAACAAGCTTGGCGCAATCTCAACACCCCATTATTCCTTTGATCACCATCGAAGGCTTGGTTGTGCAATTATTTGTTCAATCAACCGGCATCCACAACAGAGTCGGTATCTGGAACACTCAAATCATAGGAACTACCACTCGATACAACGCCATCCAGATCACCGACATCAACATCAAGAAAACCACTAACCTTACGATTTTTGTTTGCAACAAACGATTATCAATCCAACGTAAAGCTTTTCTTTTGGTTTTCATAATTATTTAATCAAGCAAGTTAAAAGTAGAACAGAAACACGGCTACCAAAAATTAGGCAACGCGTAGCATAACAGAACATGTCAATAACAGCTATCAACGAATAAACGAACAAATTAAAAGTAAGCAGAACCAATTTCAAAATCTCATTAACATCTAGGGTAACGAACATGTTTGGTAGAGGGAAATGAGAGTGGAGAAATGGAAATGAATCAAATTCTTGTGTTTGGTATGTTAGAGAAATAAAAAGGTGGAGAATTGTGGGGAATTGGTGGAGAATTGATAGTGTAATTTTTTGATTTTGATTTCCACTTCATTTTGAATGGAAATGGGAGAAATGGGAACTTTGTAAGGTTTTTTTTTTTTTTTTTTTTTAGTTGCAAACCGATTTACGTAAATGTATTTTTTATAAAAAAAATTAATAATTTTTTTAAAATAAATTTTTTATAAAATAAGTTTTTAAAAAAAATTAAAATAATTTTTTTATAAAAAATAATTTAAAAAAATATATTTTTTTAAAATATATTTTTTTATAGAATTGTTATTTAGAAAAAAATAATTTTTTTAAAATAATTTTATAAAAAATAAATTTTAAAATAAATTAAAAAAAAATAATTTTTTTTAAAAAATAAAATAAAAAAAATAAAAAAAATTAAAAAAAATATTTTTTTTAAATATATATTTTTTAGAATTGTTATTTAGAAAAAATATTTTTTTTTTTTAAAATCAACAAACAAAAGTTCTAATTCTTTTAATAAAAAGTTTTTTTTTTTTTTTTTTTTTTTTTTTTTTTTTTTTTTTTTGCCAATTCTCGAGTTTATTTCTCATGTTACCAAACACTAGAATTGACTTTAAATTTCTCTACCCATTTCTATTCTCTGAATTCTATTCTCTACTTCATTTCTATTCTCTGAAATTCTCTCTACCAAACGTGCCCCTAAAGGTAACGAACATAGAAAGTACAAAAGAAATAAATTAAACATTAACAGCAAGACAGGGAAGAAGAAACCGACCTACGAACAGTGGAGCACGAAACCTAGCAACGAAGCAAACCCGAAGAACACAGCAAATAAACACAAAAAGTAAGGCAGTATAGCGGTGTATTAAAAAAAAAAAAAAAAAAAAAAAAAAAAAAAAAAAAAAAGGCCTGTTGGGCTGGTAATGGGATAACCACTGGACTCCGAAATAGTGACGTCACATGGTGTCAGACTTGCGTATCAAAACGACGCCGGATTAAACGGTGTATTATATATAGAGTAACTAGTTTATAGACCCGTGAAATTCACGGGATTAAATTTAAAACCGTGAAATGATAGTTTTGTTATTATTATGAACATAAATATGTTTATATAAGCGATTGAATTGTGATATCATGCGAGTAAAAGTATGTGTTATATGCATGAATAGATAATAGTTTATAGACCCCGTGAAATTCACGGGGCAAAAAAAAAAAAAAAAAAAAAAAAAAAAACCGTTGACATTGTCTCTATAAGAGGTCGATTTTCAGGTGGCGTTAAGAAACCATAGTCATTATGTCAGATAAAATGTCTAAAGTATGGCAACTTTTAATTAAAAATTATGATAAAAGATGTTAACATTATGAAAGATATAATGTATAAAGTAAGGTACAATAAAGATGATAGCATAGGCTAAATGTTGATGTGCATATACGTGCAATAAAGAAGAGCAAAGAAAGTGAAAGTTGAACTATAAAAGTATTGTTTCGATTCCAATTATATAACATCAACATTTAGCCTATTCTATACATTTATAATCTTTTTGGCACCTAGTATGATTAACTAACGTAACGCTATCAATCAAGAAATCAATAAAATTGTAAATTATAAAACATAAAAACAACATTTTATTCATGACCCGGCCGATGGCCGGGCGAGTCTCATGTAATATTTTGCTAAACATTTATAATTTATATATCTAAATTGGTTAAAATTATGATTTAAATGTAATTTTGTTTCTTTTAAATTTGTTATTAAATATTATTCTAGGCGTACGAAGCAAATTGTTTTGTTGAAGTGTAGAAAAACATTTCTAATTCATGACCCGCCGGATGGGCGGGCGAACTTCATATGGAATCTTGTTTATGATTTATAATATATGTACTTAACTCATTAACATGATAAGTTTTGCAAACATAACCGGTAGCATATATTCAAGTAACAAATATTCATAAAACTCTCATTCATTCATTCATTCGACCAAAAACGAATCATAAGCGGTGACATGTATTCAACTAACAAATTTTGTTTCCTTCGTTTTTATTGTTCAGTAACTTTAAAAGAGAAGTGTCTAATGAAGTTTCTATAAGACAAACTTTTAGTTTTCATCATCACTGAAGAAGTTAAAGTTGAAATTAGATTGCTACACATTTTTTGCTTGCTTTATTTAGCTTCTTGGCTGGCTTCACTTCGCTTCTTGCCTCGGCACGTGTTGTGGCTTGCAACGCTTCACGTCTCTTCTCTTCTTGGCTTGCTATGTATGACGTCTCGCTTCGCTTCGATTCCCTTCCCTTTATGTGCTGAGTGTGTTAGTAAATCAAACATGAAACATTGAATAATAACTTTATTTTCGTTGATCATACATGATAAAAAATATTTTGTAGCTGTTAATGCATAAGAGATTAATCATTTATGAAAGGAGTAACAAAATTTTACTTACTTGATGTTCTCTAATTGCAAAACTCTCCATACAATCGTATTCTTGTTTGGATTTCTAGATTTCCAAACCATGCCAACTGACCTTAAGCATGCCAAGTAATATGGGGAAAAAAACTTTCAAGTATTTTTTAACTGATTTTAAACATGTAACCTGTCTAACACTGGTTAAGAGTGAAAATATGTTATAGTAATACATGTTGTTCATATATCACCTGTGAGACCCCGATGCTTGTCTATCCTTTTTTGTAGTTGGTTGAAAGAAACAAACTCAAATTAATGAGATGGAAATCCTCCGTCGGGAATGTGCTCGAACTTATTATATTTCCAGAACTTGAGTGTTTTTTTTCGGTTGAGCGTGTCATCATGTAGTTCTTTGCAATGAAGAAGCTAACGTAATCTAAAATTTGGTAACACTAATTTACTTCGATTAGCTTATCAAGCTTATATGATCAAGATTACTGATCTAAATTGTTTATCAAGCTTATATGATCATTTGTGACTGAAATTAACCATAACGTAAGCCAAACAAAGCCATTCAAACTTCAAAACCAACTAAAAACAACATACCATTCAAGTCCTAAATTTAACATAAGGCGACATACTCACTCGTTATACACTTAGAACAACCGACAAAATCTAAAACATAAACGTTTCTGCAACTCAATCACCATACTACCATACTTTACAACTTTACATAACCTTGTTAACACGGCCAAAAACTTAATTGCCTAAGAAAGTTGTAAAGATTTAAATAATGGTTGTTCAAATTTTTGATAATGTAACCGTATACATAATCAGGGAACCAATTTATCAATCTAAAACAATTGATAGTTATGAACAAAAACACAGTGATATTTCAAATCATATACGAAGGAACATTTACCTTCAAGAGAGGTATTGGAGGCAAATCTTCACTTTTCATATACTTTCTTATATGGTCGTCAATCCAAGTGTTTTTTCCACCAATCTCGGATGTCTCTTTTAGAGTTTGGTTTAATCTGGTATCATACAAAAAGTAACATAAGCTATAAAAGAAGAATATAAGCTTTAAACAAATATATATATATATATATATATATATATATATATATATATATACTGGGTCAAAAGAGTCAACAGTCATCCAAGTCGTCACTTAAAAATACATGGATTATTGTTGTAGTAACTAACATTTTGTAATAATCATTGTATAGTGTTCGCGGATAGACCCAACCCGTTTAGACTAAAAACGATATAATTTTACCCGTCCTGACCGGCTACCAAATCCGCCCATTTTTTTTACCTCCTGAGATTACCTCTACTACGTTGTATACAACACCATGTAAGGGGTGTTTGGATGCACTTGTAACTGCTAGCTGCAACTTGAAGTTGCAATCATCATTTTCTTGTGCTTGTCAAAAACCGTTCATCATTATGACTTTCTATATATTTTAGTGTCAAGATACTCAAATATGAAGAAGATTACAAAGGACACAACAACCATTCTGAAAACACATATCAAAATACCCCCTTTTCACCATAAGGAGCCACAAAAAATAACTTAAGTACCTTTTAGGCCGTCCTTGCAAGGTACCATCTAAAGAAAAAAAGTTTTGGGATTAAGTTTAGGTACCGTTTATGCCGTGGGGCCCAAGTCTTTGACACATTGCAGTAGGCTATCACGGTAGCTATGTTCCTGATGACATTGATGTAGCTGCAAATATCACAAAGATCGTGACCACAGGTGGTAAAATGGGTTGGTCAGTTAAATGTCACAAAGTTTTGACGGGTCTGTACGGGTTGACACGAACAACTTTTGTCACAATTCATTTTTATACTTAATGTGAGATGTATGAATTATTTAAAAGGTTAAATGGTTAAAAAAAACACATTGGACGACTTTTTACTCTTGAATCTATTTGACAGGTTTTATTTTGTTATAATATTAGTAAATGAGTAGGCTTCTCATATGCTAAATTGCTAAAACATGAGAAGCATCAAGAAGTATCAACTCAATTTTAGCTTTACACGTATATGATTTTCTTAGAAAGGTAGAGTGATGAACTCAAATAAGTACATTTTATTACTATCATTTATCCTATTAATTTGACTTGTTTTACTATATTATGTATGAGGATTGATACTTAATCGTTTACTTTTGTAATTCTCAGGTAAAAACAAGCATTTGGTGAAACTTAGCGATTATGGACTAATAATGGAGCAAAACGTGCATAAAGTGGAAGTCTACTGACATGGACAAGATCAAGTCAATTCTGCTCCAGATGCGCCGCATCTTACTCTCGACATGCGCCGCATCTCTATCAAGATATCACCAGATACGATCCAAGATACAAGAGGACATGCGCCGCATCTAATCAAGGGTTACGCCGCATCTTCTGGCGGTGTACGAATATTCCTGAATATTATAATCTTGGACCCCACGCGAAGTTAAGTACATGCGCCGCATCTACTTAAGTAGATGCGCCGCATCTTCCCTCAGACAGAAACTATAAATACCCCGTAGACCAGACGAATTAAGAGTTCGAGAAACCCTAAAACCGAAGTTCGGACAGCAGAACAGGAGGACGAATTCAGTCAAGAGGCAGCACAAGACACACCCAAATCGAAGATACAAGAGCTGTAAGAAGGTGCTGCATGTATTTAATTCATTAAGTAGTTTTGTTTTATTGTTTTAGCAAACTTTAATTCATCAAGATTGGTGGCTTGTGTAATGTGGCAACGGAAAGATTGCACTCCCTTAAAACTGCTTTCTCATTAATTAAAGTTTATATGTTGATGTCTTTGGTTACTACTTATTAGTGCATTGATAACCTCTGTGTTTATTAGTGGCTTGCGGGCATCCGACTGCGGGACAAGATGTGGCTCCCACGGTTGTTTCTAAATTGATCACTTAGGAATAACTTTTAGACATAAGTAATCATTAAGGGTTTACTCGCCGATGAGAATAGGACCAACGAGAAAGGGTTAATTACATACACTTCATATAAAGCTATCAATAAAACAAGTGACAATCTACTTAATCATAAGGACAGCCCTCTTATTGTCTCGAGTATCTATCTGTGTACGTGTGTGCTACTTGCTGATTCGTGCCTAGTGGTTTATTTTATCATTTAATTGCAACAAACTGTGCCAGTCTCTCAGGCTGAAACCCCCTTGCGTTAGGATATTAAAATACTGATTAGAATAACTAGATAATACGTTCCACTCTTAGTGATCGACACTCTACTTACCATTATCTTCATACTGACCGGGTACACTGCTCGTTAAGTGTGTGTGTTATTGATAAGTCGGCTAAATATAAATTTAAAACTTGAGTAGGCATTAAAACTGCTAAACCGCAACGACACATCACGCGCATCAAGTTTTTGGCGCCGCTGCCGGGGAGTGAATTGTTATTATCTGTTAATTTGATTAGTATTTTAATTAGGTTATTTTTCTTTTTATTAGATTAATTGCATCATTGTACTATTTTGCATAATTGTTGTATTGTGTGCTATTTGTTTTCTTTTATTTTTGCTTTTATTTGTTTTTGTTCGTGTGTTTTATTTTTGTTTTATTTTTCGTCTTTTTTGTGTGTTCTGCTATCGTTGTACTGTGCTAAATCGAACGATACGGCGCATCTGATCTCTCAGATACGGCGTATTGCGTTCAATTTTTTTATATACAACGCGTTTAATTAATTCGATACGACGCATCTTTTCCCCAAGATACGGCGTATCTGTTTTTAATAAGAAAAATTTTTCTAAGCGATAAAGTAATACGACGCATCTGCTTTTGCAGATACGGCGTATCTATTTTTAATAAAAAATTTTTTTTCTAAAACATTAACGCCATACGACGCATCTGCTTTCGCAGATACGGCGTATCTATTATTTTAATTAAAAACAGTTTGCGAATTATTAAACACGATACGGCGTATCGATCTCTGTCGATACGGCGCATCTTACTGAATCAAAAATCTTTTATTTTTAAACGTAACGAAAATACGGCGCATTAACTTTCGTTAATACGACGCATTTAATTTTAATTGGATAAGTTGATTTTTGATTAATTAACTCGATACGGCGCATTCTTAAATTCTAAAGCGGCGTATCTATTTTCTGAATAAAGTCTGATTAAATTTTAACGATTATAAGATACGGCGTATCCAACTTTTTGGATACGGCGCATCGTCTGCAGATATCAGCTATTTGTATTCTTATATCCGTTTCTATATTCATTAATTTCTCTTCTAGCGAACAAATCCTACTGATGATTTTACCTTGGATGACAGATTTTGCTATGGAAGACATGTCAGTTAACGGATATCTTGCTAAGGAATGCTTGTTTTCAGATTCATTCAATGTACTCATGATCGATGCAGATTTATTCTCCTGGGAGACTCCTCTTGAAGCTGCTTTTAAGGAATTCATGCGTTTGTCCAACATTGACGAGGAGGTGTTCTCTTATGATGTATTTATGAGGTATACTGGAGATGAATTATCGCTCTTATGGCCTAACATTGAGTCCAAAGGATTGAACTGGACTACTATCGAAGAAGATGATGGGAAATTCTCTCTTGCATACATGGACTCAAGCAACAACAACTGTGGTGGAGACAATACCCAAAACTCTTACATGCCTTATTTCGAGTGGTACTGGGGATTAAATGAGAACTATCAGGATAATGACATGAATTATGCTTTGGCGGAATTACTATTTCATGGCAGGATAGTAAGATTGATAGACCTCTCCCTCAATGATTGGTTAGAACTCAAATATGGTAGTCCGGAATTTGCCCCTGCAAACGAAGTCAAGGAGATTATGACTTCATGGTTGACTCGGAGTTTTAAGAAGCAATTTAACGAGTTCATGGAGATAAAAAAGAATATGATTGGGAAGGTTTGCTTTGACGTTAACCATGATCCTAACGATGTAGATTTTTCAGAATGGTTAGCTAGTAAGTTTAATAACCATAAGAGCATGGATCGAGCTACTAAGGATGCATTATGGGTATATTGGATGAGAGGAGAAGACGAAGAAGTAGAAAGCGATTATGGGTCGTCACATCATGATTCAACAATCAATGAGGGCATTGAAGAACTTTTCAGAATTGACATTGATTTGTTAGAATATGAGACACCCTTGTGCAAGCAGTTCAAGGAATTTAACTACCTTCTTCAAGTCGACGATGATGTGCTTACTGGAGATCTACCAGGATTTAAGACTTATGACGATTTCAAAAACACCTGGTACTATGAATGGAATGACCAAGTACCATGGGTATCGGATAAACCATGGGAATTTGAGCACATTAATCATACATGTACACCCTTCGTTTTCAAGGACGGAAGTAGTGTTTGGCCGACCTGCGATTATAAAAGTGACGGAACCTGTAATGGGGGAAGTATAATTGGGATGAAACGGGTTGGCAACGATGTAACCTTTGAAGATTATGAATGGTACGATAATATTGAAGACTGCCCACGAAAATCGGAGGCTTTACAAGAAAAGGGCAGAATTGAACGCTTGAAGGGACTTAAGGGGACATCGGATACTACTTTCTGGGAATGGGTGCATAAACAGTTTGATGATTTCACGAAGCTTAGTCGACGGTTACAATATGATTTGGAAAGAGAATGGGAGGCAATTCAAGACGATAAGTCACTAATTGAAGAACTAGATGATTATTTAATTAAGGATCCTTATTTTAAGTTTGTTGATAAAGACGAGGAAGAATTCACCAAAAGAAAGTGTCAACTACTTGGGATTCCTTACAATGAGCCACCCATGATTATTTCTGAACAATTTAAAATCATCAAATATTCTTTGAGTCCTAATGAAGAATATACTGCGGTGAAGACGAAGAGTTATGCTAGACTAAGTCGAACGGAAGAAAACGTCGCAGAGATATACGAGAAAATCTTTCGGATGAAGGACGAAGGATGGACCGTGACAAGGACTTATTGCTGAGCTGAACGTGAGTCTAACTTGAAGACTCTGGAATAAAGACAAGTGCTTACCGGGAGACAACCCGGATTTATCTTTTATTATTCTGTTTTCTGTGTCGAGTCAGTCCAGGCCGCACGAAGATACGGCGCATCTCAGTCCTGAGATGCGACGCATCCTCTGCAATGGTCATATCTTATTTTTTTTTCTGCATTTTTATTTTCGACTTTAAAACTATTTATCAGTTTATTTTAATGCGGCGCATCCCTGGTTAAGGATGCGGCGCATCTTTATTCTGATCCGTATTAATTCCAGGCTCGATACGGCGTATCTTCTTCAATAAGATACGGCGCATCGACTGACCTGATGATTTTCAGTTTTAATTTTTAAGTTTTATTTTTCCTAACTACTAATGTGTTATGCAAGTTGAACCTTTCTTATCTTAGGTGTGTTTTAAAGTGTTGGTGGTATAATAGTTTCCTGGATTTCCTGTGGATACATCAAGTATGAAGTTTTAACGTTCTAATCCACAAGAAGTTGATTTTTGCTCTAATCAAATGGAGGATCATACCGAGCAAATCTCAGGGGAGTTTTTCTGTTCTAATTCTTTCCTTTTCCAGTTTTTAACCTTTTATACAAACAACGAGGACGTTGTTTAACTTAAGTGGGGGGATAGGAGAATTAGAACACTTAACACTTACTTGTCCTACTTTTTCAAAAATTATGCTTAAAATGTGCTTAATATATCAAACTTAAAAAATTTTTAGCATGTTTTTGTTTAAGATCTAAGTTACATAACTGCACACAAGACGTTATTTTCAAAAATTGTGATTTTTTCAAAATTCACAAATCTATGAGTGTGCCGGTGACTTGTAAACTTTAGAACTTGGCTTGTATACTATTCGAGACCACCATAATGAGTATTATTTATATAATTGGAATGACTTGTCTAACTTGGTAAAATTCTAGGATTACACCAAATAGCCTTTATATGTTATGTGTTATTAGCTAACTACACTGGTTAGTTAACCCCCGTATAAAACCTTTTGTTACTCTCATTTTTAGAGTAAGATACCCCTAGAAAAACCCTCAGAGCCATTCCTTTCGTTTCTTACACCTATGTTTAAAATGTTTCGTTACACCCTTACACCTTAGCCTACCCTGTAGATTAGAATCCGTGGTTGGTTAATTGCTATAGGCAGAGTGTGTTTCCTTACATTACCTGTGTTCGCGTGCGTAATTCATTATCTATGGTTAGGTCGGGAAATTGCACAATGCAAATTGGAGTGAAAGTAAATATTGTATATTTTTGAGTTTATTTTTCGTGTGTTTACTACTTTCACTATTACCGTTATTTCTGAAAGTATGAAAAGTATGAAAAAATTATCCGGAAAGAAAGTTGTAGTGATGTGGTGAAATTTTACACATCTATGTTTATATTTCAAGTAAAAAAAAAAAAAAAAAAAAAAAAAAAAAAAAAAAAAAAAAAAAAAAAATCGAAAAAAAATGAGAAAAGAAAAAGAAAGAAAAAAGAGTTGGATGTTTATTTTAAGCCAACGATGTAGAGTTATGTAAGTGGTCGATATCACCACTATTTGTTATACTATATTTATGGATTGAATGGGAATTGGCAGTTATGGGAATGCCGATTAAGGTTTATTCTTTGATTAAGATTTTGTTGAGTATAATTCGTGTCTACCAAAAGCGTGTGTTTCAAGTGTTAAAGCGTGAGTTATTCAATGATATGAGTCTTATTCATGGGATGGTTGGGATAGTGATTAACCACACTTAGGATTTTAATCTATTTGTTTTGTTTTGTTTATTTTTATTTTTACACCAATTTATATCCCAAATGTTATCCATACCCTGTATTGTTCTTTATCCAACCGAACCTTTGATTTATTGAGATTAGGGATTTGAGCAATCTTAAGTATCGTGGTCGTGGATTCGGCTATGTATTTATGATTTTGTCGCCCTTTTTGATATATTATTATTGGTGAAGTTTGGACCTATCTTTAGCCTATTCGAGTTAAGGATTTGAGCAATTGCAAGTATCGTGTTCGTGGATTCGATCATGTATTTGTGATTTTGTCGCCTTTTCTGGAATTTGAGATCGATAGTAAATAAGAATAATTAACCCTTAAGCCTAAAAACCCTTTTTTACCGCTTTAGACTTGTTATTCCTTAGCTTTAGTGGTGGAGATGTGTATACTTGCCAAGCTTATGATAGAATATTCGTCGCGACTGAACAGTTAAACGATTAGATTTGCTTTTATCGACTTATTTTATTTTACTTCTAATTCGTTAAGTGTTTAGTTGTGTGATTATGAAATAAACGAATACATGCTTAAATATAAAAATAAATCCTAACATCTTTTAGGATACATTTTCATAAATGAAATTCTAAGGTTTACTTGGGGACAAGTAAAGTTCAAGTGGGGGGATATTTGATGAACTCAAATAAGTACATTTTATTACTATCATTTATCCTATTAATTTGACTTGTTTTACTATATTATGTATGAGGATTGATACTTAATCGTTTACTTTTGTAATTCTCAGGTAAAAACAAGCATTTGGTGAAACTTAGCGATTATGGACTAATAATGGAGCAAAACGTGCATAAAGTGGAAGTCTACTGACATGGACAAGATCAAGTCAATTCTGCTCCAGATGCGCCGCATCTTACTCTCGACATGCGCCGCATCTCTATCAAGATATCACCAGATACGATCCAAGATACAAGAGGACATGCGCCGCATCTAATCAAGGGTTACGCCGCATCTTCTGGCGGTGTACGAATATTCCTGAATATTATAATCTTGGACCCCACGCGAAGTTAAGTACATGCGCCGCATCTACTTAAGTAGATGCGCCGCATCTTCCCTCAGACAGAAACTATAAATACCCCGTAGACCAGACGAATTAAGAGTTCGAGAAACCCTAAAACCGAAGTTCGGACAGCAGAACAGGAGGACGAATTCAGTCAAGAGGCAGCACAAGACACACCCAAATCGAAGATACAAGAGCTGTAAGAAGGTGCTGCATGTATTTAATTCATTAAGTAGTTTTGTTTTATTGTTTTAGCAAACTTTAATTCATCAAGATTGGTGGCTTGTGTAATGTGGCAACGGAAAGATTGCACTCCCTTAAAACTGCTTTCTCATTAATTAAAGTTTATATGTTGATGTCTTTGGTTACTACTTATTAGTGCATTGATAACCTCTGTGTTTATTAGTGGCTTGCGGGCATCCGACTGCGGGACAAGATGTGGCTCCCACGGTTGTTTCTAAATTGATCACTTAGGAATAACTTTTAGACATAAGTAATCATTAAGGGTTTACTCGCCGATGAGAATAGGACCAACGAGAAAGGGTTAATTACATACACTTCATATAAAGCTATCAATAAAACAAGTGACAATCTACTTAATCATAAGGACAGCCCTCTTATTGTCTCGAGTATCTATCTGTGTACGTGTGTGCTACTTGCTGATTCGTGCCTAGTGGTTTATTTTATCATTTAATTGCAACAAACTGTGCCAGTCTCTCAGGCTGAAACCCCCTTGCGTTAGGATATTAAAATACTGATTAGAATAACTAGATAATACGTTCCACTCTTAGTGATCGACACTCTACTTACCATTATCTTCATACTGACCGGGTACACTGCTCGTTAAGTGTGTGTGTTATTGATAAGTCGGCTAAATATAAATTTAAAACTTGAGTAGGCATTAAAACTGCTAAACCGCAACGACACATCACGCGCATCATAGAGCCAAAAGAAAGTACCAAAGTAACCAAACATAAAGCACACTGAAATAACATATAAGCCAAAAAAAAAAAAAAAAAATGAAGTTTGGTGTTTTGTATTCATTTTCTACTGGAAAAATTATGAATAAGATATTGTGAAAAGTGAAAATTGTAATTACCAGTAGTTAGGAGCCGGTTGTGGGCCATGACCTCGATATAAAGGTATGGGATCGTCGTTTGTCACTTTTTTTCCGCTACAAACTTACCTTCACCTCTAACATGTTCTGTGCACCTGAAAAATCACAGCACCAAAAAGGCCAAATTACACCTGCATAAAACAAATAAAAAAAATAATAGACAGGCAACAGTTATATTAACGAATTTTATAACTCATATGCTCAAAGTTTAAAGGGGGTGTGGGATTGCTTCTTTGAAACTGCTTATTTGCTTAAAAATGCAGGTAACAAAATACCTATTTTTAAGTGCTTATTTAATACGTACAGACACAAGCTACCAATTTTAGGTGCTTATTTAATCTCTCATATAGACAGATAAGTAGTGTTATAACCACATCGGTCTTCTGGGATTGACCATAAAAGATAACGCATTGGCCTCTCGTGTAGAACTTCTTCAACACGATCAAAATTTCTTATGCTATCAAAGGGTCTCGAATGATGGAGATAATCCACCATGAAGGTAGAAAATTTCTGACTCGACCTAAAAATGGAGACTTGATATCAGATAAAAAGCAACCACAAAGAAGCACTGGTAAAACTAATTCATGCCTATAGTAAAAATTCTTAGAAGCCTTGCACATCATATGCAGGTTCTAAAAGAAAGATTTAAAAGGGATACGAACCAAAGCATTAAGTGGAAAATAGTCGAACAAATTTGTAAACATCTTCCACACGCTAGCGTTCCCAGATCTGTAAAAGGTTACCAATTGCTTAGCATATAAATTAGGAATATAACAGAGCAGCTGATGTAACAATCAATATAGCTAATACTCACTTTCGGAGGCATTCATCATAAAAGCCATTAACTTAAGTAATCTGCATATGGAAGGACATTGTCATACTCGAATGTAATTAAAAAAGAATTAATCAAGATTTCTGCAATAAGTGAGAAGTTAAACAGCGCCACAATCACGCAGTTAAATAAGTAGCAATACAATGGAAATTTATACCTGACAACTTTCATTTTCTCCTCTCTAAAATAGTGATGCATTATGGATATCGTGCTTTGAGAGCCACCAATAACTGAAAGACCAAACATTATGTTATTATCAACATCATGTTAGCATCAAGTCTAGAAATGACAACCACAAGGTTCAGGAACTGATTCGTGGTTTTGTAACCTTACAACAGGTTTTACCTCTCGAGGGATCTCAAGAGGCTTACAACCCCACCAGGCAGTGTACCTGACCGATGTAGTATAGTGTAGTGGTAAGTACGGGGGATTGATCGTTCTCCACAGGGAATAGTGTTCGTTAGGTATGAAAGGCTACTCTAATTAGGTCTAAGGGTCGAGGAAGATTCTTTTTATGTTTTTATAGTTTTTATGAAAGCAAGTAAAATCTCGGTTTTGAAGGAGTGGGCGGAATTAGTTGCTAGTCAACTAACCCAATTTACTACGAATGCAAATAAAATAAAATAACAAAAATGAAATGTGGTGAGAAACTTATGTGTAGAGAAATGTGTTTACTTAGATTTCCTTACTCCCTAACTATCTTTTACCGGTTAATTAGTGTGTATTAGTTGCGTGGATGACGGGTGTATTCCTTAATACCATTCGTGGGGTGGCGTACTTACTTCCCCAACTCTACAAGCTCCTACTTCACTCCTATGTCGAGCCGGCTAGGAAGCTCCTAACATGGGATCACTAGAATTCGCTTGTGCATTAAATACAACCATAAAAACCTTTAGTACGCGTTTGGTTCATGTTTCTTAAGACGTTCAAGCAAGTTACCGAATAGGAAGTTAGCCAGTTTTCTTAAGCCTAACATAGATAAACAATCATCCAATACAACTAACAACACACTAACAACCAATAATCAATAGCTAGGTTTCATTAGATCTAAGCAAACACAAGATAAAATTAGCCTAACATGTTAAACAAAAGACAAGCATAAGATAGAATCAAACAACACATAGACATATTGAATGATTAATTGATAACTTATCTTTCAATGAAACATGGAAGATCTCAAGGCAAAAAGCCCTGAAAAAGTAGCTAAAATCGTCTTAGGGTTTTATCCCAAAATTCCACACACTAAGCTCTCCTTTAATGACAAAAAATTAGAAAACTATATATAGATTTTTGGATCTGACGGCGTCACCTTATGCATTGTGACGCCGTCACCTCGCCGCTTTTAGGGTTCCCGGGTGACCTTCTTGACGCCGTCCCTCTTTAGCTCTTCAAAAATCCATTCTGGCCTATCAAGGCTTGACGCCGTCGGATCATGAACGTGACGCCGTCCCCTTATGATTTAAGCCGTGACGCCCTTGATTTAGTTAAAGCGTGACGCCGTCAGAATTCTCATGCTAACTCACTGGCCCGTCATGAGTAAATTTCACATCCAACTTTTCTTGCCAAGGCATGACGCCGTCCCATGTTAATTGTGACGCCGTCAAGAGTAACTTTTAGCCGATTCTTGAGACTTTGCCGTTTTCTTCACTTTAATGCTCCAAAAACGTCCAAAATGCCTCCTTTTCCAGATTTCTCCTCAAAAGTACCTAAAATGACAAAAGGAACGATTTAGGGCAATATTTGATCAAATAAATACGATTTCGGGCTTAAATGACCCCTTAAAAGCGGTACACTTTTCGCCTCATCAAATACCCTTACACTTGAGATTTGCTTGTCCTCAAGCAAATGCGCTTTTATTCTAATCAAAATACAAGTTAGGGGTCATTTAATGCTAACATAAAAGTAATTACAACAAATAATCGTTCCACTTCAATCATAATAAGCACGGAGATTACATACTAGCACCTCACAAGCAGTGTTTAGATACTCACATCTCTCAAGTGTCATCAAAATAAATCTCATAAATGAAAACGGAAAATATCTCTCACTACCTGTCATAGCAAATAGATTACCATAGGCTTGGGAAAGGATCGAAAACCTCCTCCACTAGGCGTAAGCACCTAAGATAAACTATCAAAGAGGGCTTTTAAATGGGTTATAACGTTAGGTGTAGGGAAAAGGAAAACACGGTTTTGTTGGATACGGGATATTTTACTGGTGGCGAGTTAAAGATCTTGGTCAATTACATGTACTATACAATGTTGCTAAGCCAAGACTCGACTCGATCTTAAGCTAAAAACGAAATAACAAAATAACAAAAATATAAAGCAAACATAAAATAAAACGGGATGGTAGTCCGTATGTTTTTTCTATTTTTCTTTTTCTCATTTTTTTGTATTTTTCTTGATTTTTTCGATTTTTTTTTTTTTTTTTTTTTTTTTTTTTTTTTTTTTTTTTTTTTTTGACATACATTCTTGCCCTACCATCCAAAATAATACATCATAGGGGCATTGCATTCCCCTTACACTTGAATTTTTACATAACTTTACAAATACTAATCTAATGACTCGAATTAAGATAATTGAAAAACTTGGAGTACTTTTAAAACATTTAGCACATATGGGGGTAATAAATGATGTTCTTCCCCATTACTCCATTATACTAGTACTTTACCCATGAGTCCCAATCGTCCCAAAACAATATGTACAAGGATATGACTCGACTTAGCCACCATGTAATCAATTAGATAATTAACTTGGGTTTAAACAAATGTTGACACAATAATGCACTAAAGATGAGTGCATACAAGGTAGGCTAAGGCGATTTGGGTGTACATTTTAGTGGGGTGTAACAAATTCTTCCTTTAAGTAAAATGCTTAAAGGTCGAAACGAAAAGATAGGCTCTGAGGGGTGTACTAGGGGTATCGTGTACTAAAAATGAGTACAACGCAAAGGGTGTGGGGGAATTACTTGACCAATGTAGCCAAAGTAATTATAACAAAAACACAGGTGTAAAACAATGGGTTAATCCTAATGCCTCTTATCATGTAGTAAATCTAACTACACGAATGTAGTCTCACTTGTGGCCTTGGAATGGTCCTAACGCAAGTTCTAGAATCTAAGTGCTACCGGTACACACATCATAGCATAAATGCTTTTCCTACCAATTCTAGGGGCGAACCTCACATATTTGGGGGTGGAAAATTTTTTAGTGGTACGGTTTTTTGTGCTAGTCATATAACTCCTATCCGTGAGACGCTCATTAAGATCAAAGTTTCACTCCTATATGTTGTAAAAAATTTTAAATTTGGCACTAAAGTTACCCTAATCAAGTATTTCTCTCAGTTTTATTACACATCTACCATCAAACAAACAAAAATCAAGCGCAATTGTATTCTCTAAAATCGTACTTTTACCCTCCCCTTACACTTAAGATGAACATTGTCCCCAATGTTCAAATAATAAGATGTAAAAGCAAAAAGTAAAAGAATGAAATCAAATACTCCCCTGATTCGCTCGTTGGATAGTGAAATCACACGGTTAAATCTTCCTCCAAAGAGAATGTTGAAGCTCCATGACTAATGCATCGCCATAAGCTTGATTCCATAAACATTTCCTTGTCCAAAATAACCTGTTAAACCTGAGAAAACAAACACGAAAACCTGCATAACATCGGCGGGATAAAATCTATATATAAGGATATAATGCTTGTGGACTGATAATTTTGCAGATTCCTGGAGATTATAAGTTGGAGATTTAATAAAAACTTTTTATGAAAACAAAACTTTCAAAAATTTCTGGAAATTAAATCTGACGCCGTCAGGTTATAACCCCTGACGCCGTCAGAAATGACCTGACAAAAATTTTCATTTTAAGTTTCCGGAAAATTTCTGGAAAAACCTTTACCTTACTTCCTGGAAATCCTGCAAAACATCACTATGACTCGATACAAGCATTTGACTCAAACAAATACTAATATGTATGCTAATTTATTATTATTACGATTCATGTTCATATGTGTTCTAATAAACCGATTTAGATTTCCCTTACACTTATCTTTTGCAAAATACCTTTATATGTAGTTAAGACGAAGTTAAAAACAAAATAAAGCATTTTCACAATTTAGTTTTGAACATGAATCAATAAGAATAAAAATTAAACATACATACGGAAACAAATAAAATCAAACAAACAAATAAATAAACACATAAAGCAAATAAAACAAATAATCAAATGAGGCTAGCATGCGATAAATAAAATTAATGAAACAAATGTTTTAAGGCAAACAGATGCCTTCCCTAAATTATTACAGACCATATTGTTTCAACACATACAACCAAATATCAAATTGTTCAAACAACAAAACATCAAATCACAACATCACTGGTGAGGGGGTCCTTGGCGATAGTCATAGCCAGGAGGAAGATGCCCGTGGTACCCATAGGGTGGGTAATCCTGCTCACGACCCGGGAAAGGGTCAATCTGCAGATGCGGGTCCAACTGATCACGTGTGGAAAGATGCTGCATCTGACGAACCGTGTGATCGTACATCCAGTCGAACCTCTCGTCCGCCCTGGTCCTCCAAGCATCAACCTGGCCCATCCAGGTCCCCTGGTGAGCCTGCCAGTCCCCCCTGCTCATATGCCGGTAGTAATCAGCTGTACCGGCCTCATACCCCTCATGCTGCTGCTGCTGGGGCTCCTCCTCCTCCTCATCATCCTCATCATCATCACCCTCAGCTCCAACTGGGTGATACCACATAAAGGACCCGTCATGCATCTCCATAATCACCTCCATCTGCTTCAGGGACCTCTCCTTCACCGTCCTGCATTTATCACCACTCAAATACCTCATGACCTCGGGCCTGAGGACTCCATAAGACTGAGCCATTCGGGTGATGAACATCCCACCATAAATCCTGTCACCTTCCCTCTCCCCAACTCCACCATGCATAAAGCTAGCAACCCAAAACGGGATGTTGCAGTAAACATCATTAGAGTAGATGGTGTACAGGTAGAAGAGATCAGAAGCTGTGACACGGTGGTGAGAGCTGTGACGCCCTGTCAAGCTGTAGGTGAGGCAACGATGAGTCAACCGAACCCTAGGATCCCTGATTTGGGATGCTACAGTGGTCGAGGTATACACCCCATCCCCAATAGTCTGCCAGAAAATAGAGCATCTAAAATCATTCTTCATCGACTCCCCATGCAACAACCTCTGCATGAACCCTGCCTGAATGGTATCATGCTGATCATATAACCCCAGTCTCCACCCAAACTCAGTAACAGAACACGTCCTTAGCTCACCCCCCAGCCTGAAATAGATCGTGGTACCGCCCACATCGGTCCTTGCCTCAGCCATATCAAAATGAAAGGTGGCAAAGAACTCCCGTACCAACTCCTCATATACCGGCTCCTGAATCTTAAACAGTCTTTCCCACTGGGGGCCGGTAAACCCATCCGTCTGAAAACTTTGGAGAAAAGTCTGCTCAAGACCTACTCTCCTCAGAAAGCCCCAGTCAACCACTGCTCCATTCTCGACCTTGTGTAGTAACAATTGTGCATATTTGCTTGTAGCAGCATCGTTGTCAAAGACACCCCAACTGAGGACCGTATCCCCAAAGTTTTCTTGTTGAGATCGGGAAGAACTTCCTCGGCTGGGTCTTTGACGCTTACTCATTATCTGGAACAAAACAGGAGGAATACAAGTGTTAATATGTGAATTAAAGATTTGGTGGCGCATCAGACAGGTCTGACGCCGTCACGCTTTGATAGGTGACGCCGTCAGATTCGACCAGTGTTCAAATCCATAATTACGAGGGAAAAATCAATATTCAAACTTCAGGCTCAATAACCACACACCACTTTTTGCAGAAAAATGGGTGATTGGATCACAGGTTATGGTTCAAATTCGTGGCCACCCTATTAGTGAATTAACCCATTTGATTGCTAAAAATCACATGCTTTTAATCATTGCTAAAATAACACTAATTAAAACACATTATGAGTTCTAAGCATGAATCAATCCTAGGGTTTCACGAGTTGGGGATTTTCGAAATTTACAAATCCTATGAGTAATTGAAGCGAAAAGAATGAATAAAAATTACTTACCACGTGGAAATTGATGACGAAAGTCGGTGAATTTGATCCTGGAAATTCGAAGGTGGGGTTGGAGAGGATATGGTTTGTGGGGTTTGTGATGAAAGTGATGGAATTAAAGTTATTATTGCTGTGCAGACGGGGTGACGGCGTCACGTTCAAATTCTGACGCCGTCAGATTAGCGTATTTTGCTACTTTGTGCCAGTTTACAAATGAGCCCCTCGTACTTTAAGAGAGCAGCTAGTCAGGGTCAATAATCCTGATAGCTAGTCTCGTTAACAAGTTCCTCCTGGGTCAAATGTTTTGTTACTGTCACGGGGTGTAGTAAAATATTGAAAAGGGTTGGTTGACGTCTTATTCGGGTCCCAATTTCCATCAAGGCGAGTATTCAGGGGGTGAGAGGAATTTTCCCAGGGGGTTTTCAAGATGATGGTGTGCTTTAATTGAGTTCTTCTCACACCTGGCTTAAAGCCAAAAGACCGTTTCCTAGCTTCATGAAAGTTAGGGAGCGTGACAACCATGCTCCCCACGAAAATGCTACGATCTTGAGAATTCTTTTTCTCGCGAGAGGATCCAAATAGATAAGAGGGCTTTAAAGGTGAAGGCTCGGGGAGAGGGGTTTCATCATCCCATTCGTTGTATGGTTCATTAGGGACCGGGAGTTCAAAGATCTTCTCGATCTTTTTGTGTGCGGCTTCTTTCTTAATTTTCTCTTTTATTCTCGAGATGAATTTTTCTGCTAGTTCCATGAACATATCTTGGGTGTTTTTCAAGTGAGTTTCTAATTCCTTGATGCGTCTCTCTTGGTTGTTCACGAAAGTTAGCATTATCCCTTCAAATTCATCTTGTCGTGAGAATTGGTGAAACGTATGTTTACCAATTGTGTTCACGCACTCATCGGGATTTTTATCAGCCGTAGGTATCTCAGCTTTCATTAAGCTCTCAACCTGCCTTTTTATGTTTGCGAACAGCTGTTCTTGGGTTGCACCCATGCAATTTAAAATCCCTTCTTCCGAGAATGTTGAGTCATCCCATTCTTCTTCTTCGTACTGTGCTAAGTCCTCAATGACTTCCCAGCACTTATCGACACTGAGCCTGCTCAATCTCCCATTGGCGGCGTAATCTATGGCTCTTCTAGTTTGATGATTGACACCATCATAGAAGATTTGGATTTGTAGCCAAGGATCCATGCCATGGTGAGGGACCTTTCGGAGTAAGTCCTTGAATCGAGTCCATGCCTCGTAGAGAGTTTCGCCTTGACGTTGTTGGAACATCAAGATATCATTCCTTAGCTTGGTAGTTCTTCCCGGTGGGAAAAACTGAGCAAGGAAACGAGTGGTGAGATCATCCCAAGAGGTAATGGATCCTGCGGGTTGACGTTCTAGCCACTGACTAGCTTGGTCCCGCAGAGAGAATTGGAAGAGACGCAATCGGGTCGTCTCTCGAGTGGCAACATCAAGGTCTATAGAATCAACGATTTTAAGAAAGTCCTTGAGATGTTGATTAGGATCTTCAGAACGAAGTCCATGGAATGCGCATCCACTTTACACCAACCGGATGGTGTCGGATCGCAAGGGTGTGATATTGGCTCCTTGAGTGAGCTCAATGGTGTTTCGATAGCCATGGTGGCTAGGACGGGAATACTCTCCTAAAGTACGGGCTCTAGGAGGTGGTGGTGGTTGTTGTGGTGGTGGGTTGTGGGGGTTAAGGATATTACCATCTTCCATGATGTCGGATGGTATGGTTACGAACAAAGACACGAAGAAAATAGATAGACTAAAGAAAACCTAGAAAAATAAAATAAAAATCTCACTAGAAAGGAATCTAGTGAGTAGACCTAATAGAAATAAAAATTCAACCTAAACAATAACTATTCCCCGGCAGCGGCGCCAAAAACTTGATTCGTGGTTTTGTAACCTTACAACAGGTTTTACCTCTCGAGGGATCTCAAGAGGCTTACAACCCCACCAGGCAGTGTACCTGACCGATGTAGTATAGTGTAGTGGTAAGTACGGGGGATTGATCGTTCTCCACAGGGAATAGTGTTCGTTAGGTATGAAAGGCTACTCTAATTAGGTCTAAGGGTCGAGGAAGATTCTTTTTATGTTTTTATAGTTTTTATGAAAGCAAGTAAAATCTCGGTTTTGAAGGAGTGGGCGGAATTAGTTGCTAGTCAACTAACCCAATTTACTACGAATGCAAATAAAATAAAATAACAAAAATGAAATGTGGTGAGAAACTTATGTGTAGAGAAATGTGTTTACTTAGATTTCCTTACTCCCTAACTATCTTTTACCGGTTAATTAGTGTGTATTAGTTGCGTGGATGACGGGTGTATTCCTTAATACCATTCGTGGGGTGGCGTACTTACTTCCCCAACTCTACAAGCTCCTACTTCACTCCTATGTCGAGCCGGCTAGGAAGCTCCTAACATGGGATCACTAGAATTCGCTTGTGCATTAAATACAACCATAAAAACCTTTAGTACGCGTTTGGTTCATGTTTCTTAAGACGTTCAAGCAAGTTACCGAATAGGAAGTTAGCCAGTTTTCTTAAGCCTAACATAGATAAACAATCATCCAATACAACTAACAACACACTAACAACCAATAATCAATAGCTAGGTTTCATTAGATCTAAGCAAACACAAGATAAAATTAGCCTAACATGTTAAACAAAAGACAAGCATAAGATAGAATCAAACAACACATAGACATATTGAATGATTAATTGATAACTTATCTTTCAATGAAACATGGAAGATCTCAAGGCAAAAAGCCCTGAAAAAGTAGCTAAAATCGTCTTAGGGTTTTATCCCAAAATTCCACACACTAAGCTCTCCTTTAATGACAAAAAATTAGAAAACTATATATAGATTTTTGGATCTGACGGCGTCACCTTATGCATTGTGACGCCGTCACCTCGCCGCTTTTAGGGTTCCCGGGTGACCTTCTTGACGCCGTCCCTCTTTAGCTCTTCAAAAATCCATTCTGGCCTATCAAGGCTTGACGCCGTCGGATCATGAACGTGACGCCGTCCCCTTATGATTTAAGCCGTGACGCCCTTGATTTAGTTAAAGCGTGACGCCGTCAGAATTCTCATGCTAACTCACTGGCCCGTCATGAGTAAATTTCACATCCAACTTTTCTTGCCAAGGCATGACGCCGTCCCATGTTAATTGTGACGCCGTCAAGAGTAACTTTTAGCCGATTCTTGAGACTTTGCCGTTTTCTTCACTTTAATGCTCCAAAAACGTCCAAAATGCCTCCTTTTCCAGATTTCTCCTCAAAAGTACCTAAAATGACAAAAGGAACGATTTAGGGCAATATTTGATCAAATAAATACGATTTCGGGCTTAAATGACCCCTTAAAAGCGGTACACTTTTCGCCTCATCAGGAACTCAGTTATAAAAAAGTTGGGCAAAAGGCCAGTAATCATTTAAACATGTAAAGCATGCTTGGCTTCTATAATGTACCCGAATATCCCGTCATAAGACGAACCAATTAAAGTTTCAAATATAATGTTTTGAACATAATAAATTAACAATATATTAAGAACAATGAAACCGAAAATGAAATATGATGTTAATATCGAATTATACCCACTGTACTTAACTTCTGGATTCATTAATGCACTCATGAATGTTGAAACACCCCTTGCAATCAAGCTAGGACTTGTCTAAAGAACGACATCTTTATGTTGAACTTCCATAACAACCACCCCCAGCCCTGTATAATCCCTTGCAATTGTTTTTTTTCACATAGTCATAGCTAATGAATTAGTGCCATCTTCCCACGGCCACACCTTAGTCGCCGCACCAAAAGGGTCACCTCCCGTCCCACGAAATGTGTGACAAAAAGCAACGCTAAATTGCATCCAATCCTACTGTCAACAAACAATAATGTGCAATTGATAGTCGATTCTCCTAAACTGATAGAGCAGGTAAGTGACCCCTTAATCGAGCATTTTACATATCCATTGACCGGTTAATACAAATCTAATCCCAAACATCCTATATAAAGTGTTATGTATTTCATGTTCACATGAAAAGTCTGCAAAACTGATCAAACAATTTTGGTTTACACTTTATTATTATTATTATTATTATTATTATTATTATTATTATTATTATTATTATTATTATTATTATTACTAACAATTGTGGTATGCTTCAAACTTATATGTTGTATGCATTTTCAAAAGCAACTCCGAAATCAGTGTTGAGATTGATGATATACTAATGCAATTGATAGTATATGCAATTGATAATAATACAATGAGTTTCACACACATTTTATCAAACACATAGTGTACATAATCCGATCATCAATTTGTTACGGATCAAATACATAAATTCATCACAAATCAATTATAAAAACAATTTAATGAGTAACATAAATTACCAGAAACTACATTCATACCTTTTTATATCATCCCTGCAAAAAAAAGAGTAACGATTTCCGAATAACTATTGGGTGACCGAGATTACTTAATATCGATTCATCACGATATTTAGCACAAATATTATATGGTAATATTATTTAGATGGAAAACTGAAAGAAATTACCTCAAGAGGTATGTTAATATTATATGTTAATCGTTTAACCAAGTTATGGTTTTTCTGATGATGATTGTGAGGTGCGTTTTTGTGAGTTAGGTTGCGTTGGTGGCTCTGCAATTTGGTTGGTGAATTATGATGGGGAATGGATTGGTTGAGGGGAATGGATGAGTTACTATTGGGGTGGGCCGAAAATAAAGTGGCTTCCCACATAAGCTTCTTCGCATTCCTTAATTAGTGTTATTTAAAATTTATTAAGTAAAATGACAAAAGTAGACACTCTAGAATTTTAGTATTCCTTTTTAAAAGGGGTATTCATAGTCTTTTTCAGCTGCTGTATATTAGAATATATAGATATAGATAGATAGATAGATAGATATAGATGTTGATTCATACTCTATGCTAGTTATGTGTTTACTTATTCATCATTTAAAATTTTAAATACTTGGATGATTGATGCCAAGTTTAAACACGATTCTGAAATGACAATGCAATAAATGGCTGATATCTTTTCATGGAAAAATTACCACCATTTTCCTTGTATTGCATATTCTGAAATGACAATGCAATAAATGGCTGATATCTTTTCATGGAAAAATTACCACCATTTTCCTTGTGCATATTCTGAAATGACAATGCAATAAATGGCTGATATCTTTTCATACTCTATGCTAGTTATGTGTTTACTTATCAAAATGGCATGAGTGTGATGTGGGTATGGTTTGTTGCTAGAAGATCTGCTTCCTTAATTGGAATAAAACACTTATTACAAAAATCTATCTACGTATCTACTTTTATCAATATTTTTGAGAAATAATTATTGCAACAATTAATTCCTCGGTAGCACAGATCTTTAACACTACTATGCATTATTATGGATGTGCATTTGTTATAAATAAGGCTTGATAGCGATATTTATGGCATTTAAGTTTACACTTAATTGGCTTAATATATTACTCATGACGTCTCAAATTTATGTATTTTAGAAAAAGTGATGTAATCATGAGTTCATGACTAAAGTGACCAGATGCATATTTAAAAAATTAAATATGAGAACAAATATAACTTTTATATCGGATGCATTTGAGAAAAAAATGGTATTCTATAAAAAAATTTGGACTACGACCAAAATTCTTATTAGTGTACTGGACACCGCCCATTTCTAATGGTATATGTTTTAATACACTATCCCTTAAAAGTCCCAAGTAATATGCAAGGTGAAACAACAACATTGTTTAAGACTAAAATTTGTGCCTAAAATAATGTTTGTAATACAAATGCGACTTGTTGTGTCCATAAGTTATATACCTTTAGTATTGAATCTCACCAATTGTTACAAGTATAGATCGATATATGTCTTAGTCATATTTTTAATATGCAAGAAATGGAATGAGTCAAATTAGCAAAACATGATCATGACTACCATAAGTGAATTTAGAAGCTCTTTAAACCAGTATCACTAATACTAAAGGCCTCTTAGCCCAGCGGTATGGGTGGCCCATCAAGCTAGAAGTTGTGGGTTCAAGTCTCATTGGAAACATGTGAAAAAAGTTTCTGTGCTAAATAAGGAACCCATGTTCAGGTAATTTGCTAATGTAAAACAAACACAAATATATCCTGGAACCCTATGGTTCGATATAGGGGTTATTTATGATGCTTGGAGGAGGATATCGTTACGAGATACCTGGAACCCTATGGAACCATGTTCAAGTCTCATTGGAAACATGTGAAAAAAGTTTCTGTGCTTTGCATTATATCATTATACTAATTTTGCCAATTATGTTGTAGGAAGGACTGAAGGAGCCAATGAACAAAGTTTCTGTGCTAAATAAGGAACCCATGTTCAGGTAATTTGCTAAACTGCTACTTTTAAGTAACATATTCATGTGCCATTCTTTTTATACTTGTTCTTTTGCTTGTGTTTCAACTTTCTGATGTTGCAGTCTAGATAGTCTTAGGTCTTTTATGCTAGACTTAGTTGAAGATTTAGACTTGTGATCTTTCATTGAATATGTCTTTCGATCATGGATTAATTTAGGGTAATGTTTTTTATCAAGTATTGATTCATGTCCACGTACTAGAATAACTCGATCTCCTAGTATTTATTGGTCCTTTATTTAACTCTTCTAAAACTAGTTTGATAATTTTTTGCTAACTGACTCGACTTTCTATTCAGGTACACTCAACAAATTAAATCGTGCTTGAACTTTTCATTTAAAGGTAATATTTCATTGAGGAATTAATGATAGAGCCACAAAAATATTTCATTGTGGTTCTATGCACTCTTGTCACATTTTGCTTAACTTATATTATAAAAATAAATGTTTATGAAATATTTAGCTTATGACTGGAGTAGTAAAGAGCTATGGTGACAATATATGAATCTCTTATGTCATATTTTGATTTCTTGTATCTTGTTCTTGTTATATATGTACAGATGTGGTGAAATAGTTACGTTGGGAATTTGTAGTTTTAGTCTTCCTTTTTTATAATTAATTAGAGATTTGGAATCGTTTGTATCTTTATGTAGCAAATAATACTATTGGTCGCTTATGTTATGTAGTTACGTGGTGAAAAGCGTTGTTCATGTATATTTTGATTAATGGAATTGTTCTTACCATCTCTTGTGGTCGATATATATTGGTTTTGTTACAAATTGATTTAGAAATAAATAATGTTAATGTGAAACAAATTATAGTATTCCACTAAAACCAGTAGATGGGATTGCCATTTGCATGAAGTAAATAATGGCATACATTATCTGTCACAATATCTCTACAATTTTTTGTAACACAATACAAAAGTGCCACGAAAACCCAAAACAACACAACTGAAAAGTGCCACTGAAACCTTTTAGTGGCAGCGTCGTTAGTGACACTTTTATTTTCTGCCACCGATTCCCATCCTAGGCTTTAATCTTTTGTGGCACTTTTTGTGGGCAATTTTTTTGGAGCATGCTCTTTAAAACCGAATCACATATCCAATACTTGACATAATCAACCAATTTGATTAGTTAAAACAACAAATCATTAGTATGTTCGTATTGTTAGGCAGTCTTTTGTTAGTTAGCCCAAGCCCCCTTGTAACATAAGATTGCCTAACAATTATAACAATACATGTAAACTCGAGTTCATAACATTCCTTATAACTCGCTTACAGCTCGAAACGATCACAACTTTAAGTAAGATGAATGATTGATATATCAAATCGATCTCTACTCGACTTGAATGAGTTTGTATAGGATAAAACTTTCTTATAGTAACATTGGTAGTATTAGCAGACTCAATATTTCCAAATCTAACTTGGCTCGAAACACAAGCTCAATAAAATCGAAAAGCTTTATTCGATGGGAGTCTATCA